>ML786333.1:177763-214606 GCA_009831015.1 Picea engelmannii | reverse complement strand
GTATTAAAGGCATTTAGATGTTCTGTCACAGAATCTCCATCTTCCATCCTAAGATGATACAGCTTCTTTCGAAGAAACAACTTGTTTACCAGGGACTTTGATTGATACAAATTCCCTAACTTATCCCATAGTTCCTTGGCTGTTGATTCTCCCGAGACATTCAACAACACTGAATCTGCCAGGCAGATTCGAATGGTACTCCTTGCTCTTCTGTCCAACTTGTCCCAATCTTCCTTCGACATACCAGTAACTGGTGTACTAGTAGTTTGTGTACTGGTAGGTGGTGTACTAGTAGCCTGTGTGGTTGTAGATGGTGTACCAGTAGGCTGTGTACTAGGATCCACAGCGATCCATTTTTCTTTGTCTACAAGAAGGTCCTCCATCTTGAGCTTCCATAGCTCAAAGTTTTTACCATTGAACTTCTCTATCTCGATTCTAGATGACCTCGTCATTCCTCTTACTTTACTCAAATCTCCTCTGCAAAAGCTCCCACTGAACCCAGGTTTATCACAGACCCAAGATAAACTTGATCTATCAAGACCGAGCCAAACCCTCAGCAACAAAGGCGTCCCTCTGAAGACAAAAACGTGCTCTGATACCACATGTAAGTTTTAAACCTGCAAAGTAAAGCAATGCATATATATTCTTAAGCAATACAGAAATTAATCAATGGCTCATACGCAAAATACACAGAGATTTTTACCGGAAACCTTCAACTGGGAAAACCTTTCTTATTTTCATTATATTGAATTTCACCATTCGCCATACAATATATACAATGTTTTTAGGTATTCCGTAGATACCAAAACCCTAATCCCTTAATCCGGGATTAATTTACAAATCAGCTAAAAATAGCAAAAACCGCCCAAAAAAAAAATTTCGGGGCGTTGCCCCGGACTACCTCTCGGTGTCGAACGTTGCGCGTAACCAGGGGGGGGCATACCTGCCCCCCCCTGGGACCCCCCTAGGAAAGCACCTGCCGCACATGGAAGAGCCCTAGGTGAAGGGATCGTTAGACGCAGTTGTCATATCTGACGCACCCACACACACACACATGCAAAGAATATAACACATACCCAACATATGAGCCATTGATTAATTTCTGTTTTTCTTAAGAATCTATATGCATTTCTTTATTTCACAGGTTTAAAACTTATTAATTTCTATTTTTCTTAAAAATCTATATGCATTGATTTACTTCAAAGGTTTAAAACTTACACCCATACATCTGTATGCACAAGTTTCCGACTCTAAGAAATCTAACTCTTTTCTGTTTTCCATAAACACAATGCTCATAGAAATCCAAATCAATCTATTTAATATCTGGAAAAAAAAATCTTTGTGAAGTATCTTCATCCCCTTCTAACTCATGTGTCCAAACCTATGATGCCATAGTGTTGTATCCACTCATGTAGAAGCTAAAGAGATAGAAGAGTCAATATTACAAGTACATAAATACAATGTACCTACCTTCTCTCCTTTTTCTATCACCAATGATCCTTTGGTGACCTTCCAAACCTTATCTATAAATATGGATATACAACATTCACTTGCCAACTGCCCTGTTGAAATTAGATTTTTCGTTAGATCTGGAACATGTCTTACCTCTTTAAAACACCATTGGTTTCCATTGTTTTTCTCTATTTTAACCTTTCTCATTCCAACAATTTTTCATGGTGCATCATCACCCAAATGAACCTGTCCAAAATCACCTTGAACATAATATAGAAAATGTTTCCTATGGGGTGTGGCACGAAATGAAGCCCCTGAATCTAATACCCAAGAATCATAAATATCATCTACAGAAAGAATCAAAGCATCTTGTGACACATCACTTATTACATTTGCTTTCTGATTTTTTTCTTGTTGTCCATCTCTTTGTTTCTTTGGAGCTCTGCAGTCTTTCTTCAGATGTCCTTTCTTCCCACAATTCTAGCACTCTATATTTCCGAGTCTAGATTTGGATCTTCCCTTCCTAGAATTCTTGTGGTTCCCTGAGCCCTTTCCTCTATCCTTTTTTCTTCCCATTTTCTCCATGTTCAAGGCATTACCTGATGTCTCACATGTTCTTTTCCATCACACTTCCTTACTAAGGATAACCCCAACAACATCATCACATTTTAAATTATGTGAACCAGAGATAGAGTTACTTACAACCATGACCAAGTCGTTCCATCTTTCTTGCAATGAGCACAATATTAGAAGAGCCATGACCTCATCATCAAAGTCCACTTTTATAGAACTTAGTGATTAGTAACCGTATTAAATTCATTTAAATGATCTGCAACAAACCCACCTTCTAACATCTTCATATTAAATAATCTCTTCATTATAAATACCTTATTGGATGCCGATGGTTTTTTATACAGTTTATCCAATGCATCCATCATCTTCTTTGTTGTATTTTCTTTCAAAATATTGAAATCCACTGACGCCGTTAGGATCATTCGTATTGTTCCTAGTGCCTTTATGTCAATAACCTCTCATTCTTTGTCCTTCATGGTCATCGGAGTTTTTTCTATTCAACCCAATGGTAGGAATAAATCCTTCTGATATATATAATCTTCCATCTGCATCTTCCATAACTGGTAGTTTTGGCCATTAAATTTCTCGACCCTAAAATTTCCATCTTCCGCCATTGCTCCAACTCAAACCAAGAACCCTTTTTTCCCACAAGTTACCTTTCGCTCTGATACCATTTGTTAGAAAAATATGATTTGGAGCAATAAAATAAAACAAATGTGGAAATAAAACACAAAATATACAAAATACAATAGAGACACAGATATGCATTCTTCACCCAGTGTTGGTTATTTCCACCATAGAAATGTCCTTCCTTTATTATTATCCAACAAATGAAGGGATACAACCTACAACACACCCATTGTAACTCCCTCTTCTTCCTGTCACAATCTCCTCACTCAAAATAAAATATTCGCAATCATACATAGCTAGAATAAATTTCCCTCATAAAAGAGGGTTGCCTTCTAGGGGAAAAATCCCTAACATAACTTCTACCTTCAAATCTATGACCTTATAATGAATGGTCCAGATTTACTATGAAATTACAATATACATTTACAAGAAAAAATTTCCTTTCTGGGCTTCGCCCCCGAACCCTCATCGAAGAACGATGTCCCTCAAACCCCCGTCAGGGGCCCGCTTTCCCCGGACCTCGCAGGGGGGGTAACACCCCCTACGCTCCCCCGTGTTGAGGAGTGTACATTCTTCTGGGGTGTAAATTCTTCATGGAGTATAAACATGGCTAAAAACAAAGACCTTTGAATCATGTAGATAATCAGACTCCACAACCAACAACAAACAACACAGAAAATAAACAACAAATCAAAACCTTAACTCACCGACAACATCTCAAAGAAGCACTCCATCAAGAATGAAGAACAAAGCCAGTGGAATGGATACTAGAAAAACACCAGTTGGAGGATCAGATGACTATGGAGATAAAAACCCACCAAGAAAAATCCTTGAGAAAACACATGTTGCACACACTCCTATAAAAAGAAAAAGAAATATGTCATCAGTGTAAATAAATGCACTAGAAGACCAGGAAAGTCCCCATGGTATGGACATGGATGAAATCATTTAAGAACCTAAATAGTCTTCAAAAAGGTTGTTAGAGATGAAAGAAATAGTTGATGCTATTATGACTTAGGATCCCGAGATATTTTAAGAGGATTTTGTCACTCTACACCATGCAACTTACAATCGTGAAACCAAAAAGTTACTATTAGAAAACGTTAATATCAAGAATAAAAAGTCATATGAATGATGGAAATCTTCTATTGACTTGGATGGAGTAGCACCATCTAAAATTGCATATTTTCATGGAGCTACTGGAAATTCATTAATACAGTCGATTGGAAAAATGGAGAAAGAGAATTTGGAACTCAATGAAAGAGTAAAATAATTAAAATTTGTTCTGGTACCAACACCATTTTTCCTAGAACCTTTAAGTTCTATGCAACCTATACTTGAATTGGAGGAGATCCCCGAAAGAAGTATGAAATACAAAGTCTCATCAAGTTTATTGAAAGCTATAAGAAAATATGTTGGTGATTCCATACAAAAATGTTGGAGAATTTTTTATTTTCAGCACACTAGTTCAGTGGGAGTTAACTGACTAGTTCTATTTTAGACTTTCTAGTTTTAGATCATCACTATTATGCATGCATTTGTAAATAGGATGTCATTGCCTATATCAGTGAATATCACTCACTCATTGAATAGATCATAATATAAATTGATTCTCATTCTTCATATTGTATCTATCTTCCTTTTCTTGATAAGATTTGTTTGTGTATGATTTAGTTAGGTCTCCTATGCAGGTTTCCATGAAACATTGACATGGTATCAGAGCCGAGCTTCTTGGAGCAACCCATAAAATTGAGAGAAGAGAAAAAGAGGATTTAGTTATTGAGTAAACATAGTTTCCACCATCATCGCAGCCTATCCCTATCGAAAGGTGCGACAATTGGAATTGTCGCAGCCTATCCCTATCGAAGGGTGCAACAGCCGCAACCCATACACAGTCAAGGTGCGACATCATCGCAACGTATTATTCACCTGGGGTGTGATGATTATTTTTTTCACAATTGTCCCACTTTATCCTTCTCTAGGGTGCAACGATTCAACATCGTCACACTTCATCCTTTTTTAAGGTGCGACGATTCAACTGCCCTCTAGAAAATTGGTTTTCATCAGTAAAATAGCCATATCGCAAAATCCACGATCTGGGTCGGGATGAAATTTTGACCAGAGACGTACAACATAGGGATTCTCATAATCACCAAAACTCTCCAAAACCCACATCATATTCTAGGAGATATATTTGTTTTATCATATCTATAGTTGCCATAACACCATCGGTCATATCTCAGAATCTATGATCTGGGTTTTCAGGATATTTTTAGAATCAATAGCAGGGATGGAGACGATGAAAATTATTCAATCAATTATGGTGATAATATTCACACCGTACAACTATTTTGAATGGAATCTGAAGGCTACATTACAACTCAAAATAAAAGGATTGTATAATTTGACGATGGTGATAGAAACAAAACCTACGTCAGTGATTGAGAAGACCAGATGGGTGAAGCGTAATGATGAGGCCACTGGACTACTTCTTGAGTTAATCTCCACTGATTTATGGTTTCATTTTTCCACATGAAAGACTCCAAATGAGATCCGGAACACCTTGGAAGGACTATTTGGAAAGCAAGATGAGATGTGAGGTCATATGCTTAAGGTAGAGTTGAATACCTTAGACCCTAAAAGTTTTGATAATATACATGATTTATTTACTAAATTTAAATATTTGATATTGAGCTTGGAAGAATGTGGTATTGACAAGTCTACACAAGAGAAACAACTTATTCTAACAATCTTGGCCAATATGGGAACAGAGTACACTGTATATGTCTCCAATTTCCATTATGGTTGATGTCTTTTGGGAACAAATTGGAAAATGCCAACGATGGCTCAGTCCATTGAGTATCTCACACAAGAGTAGACAAAACTCATATATATGGGCCCCATGAAATATCCCAAATCACATGCACTCACCATGCATGATGGAAACAAAAGGAGTTATTACATCCATAGTCAAAGAAGGAAGGATATTCCAAACCCTTCAAGGATTCTTCAGGTTCCAAAGATTGTTCAAATTCAAAAGAGAAGAATAAGAAGGGAAATAAATGCACATATTTCAAGAAACTAAATCATGAAGAATCCACATGCATGAAGAAACAGATCGATCCTATGGCACGAAAACTTCAACATAACAACCTTGGAAAATTCATTCCAGAGAGAGTCAAGAAGAAGAAGGAAGAAGATAATTCTCCTAAGAAAGGTAATCATCATGCTCTTGTTGCAATTAATTCCTTGTATGATTCTTGGATTATAGATTATGGTGCAACCCATCATATGGAAGCTAAAGACTAAGTTTTTACTTCTTTGAGTTCATGCTCTAGACCTCCTATTCTCACGGGGGATGATACTCCAATAGTAGTTGCAAGAGAGGGAAGAGTGGAACTCCCTAATGGAAGTTTTGAGAATGTTTTACATGTTCCAAAGCTTTATATAAATATGCTCGCAGTTTATCAGATCACTCAAACAGGTAAAAGTGTTGAATTTACATCAGATTCAGTTACACTAATCGACATGCATGACAATTCCATTATTGCAGTTGGTGAGGTAGAACCCAAATCACGGTTTTATAAGTTCATTAAGTTTACTGACTATGACTCCTCTTTTCTACTTACACATGCTAATGAGAGTAGTAGATTATGGCATGAGATATTTTTTCATTTAAAATTTAGGTACATGCAATGAATTTCCAAGCAAGGAATGGTCAAAGGCTTGCCAGACATTCAATTTTCTGAAGGGGTTTGCGAAGGATGCATTCTTGGCAAGCATCCTGAAGAGAAGTTTGAAAAGGGGAAGGCAAGGAGAACCTCCTCTTCCGTGGATCTTGTTCATAGTGATCTCATGGGTCCATTTCCATATACGTCCATCAACAAAGCAAGGTATGTTCTTACATTTATTGATGATTACTCACACTATACTTGGGTTTATTTTCTCAGACAAAAGTATGAAGTCTTTGAACATCTCAAATACTTCAAAGCTCTAGTAGAGACACAAACTGGGAAGAAAATAAAGATCCTACGTACAAAAAATGGGGGGGGGGATATATCAACAAATTTGTTCAGAATATTTGTCATGAAGCTCGTATCTAGTTGCAGCACACAGTTCCATACTCTCCACAACATAATGGAGTTGTTGAAAGGAAGAACATGTCTCTCAAGGAGATGACCAGTTTCATGTTGCATGCAAGATCACTTCCTTCCAAGCTTTGGGTTGAGTCACTTAACTATGCATCTTACATATAGAATAGAGAACCTCACATATATGTTGAGGATAGGACACCTTTTGAGGCTTGGACAGGTGACAAACCAGATGTCACACACTTCTGCCTCTTTGGATCTAGAGCATGGGCCCATATTCCTTCTGAAAAGAGGAAAACCTTAGAACCATAGAGCACACATTGCATATTTGTGGGATATCTAGATGATGTGAAGGGGTACAAATTGATTGATCCCTCTATAGACAGGCTCATCATTGAGCACATTGTTCATTTTGAGGAGTGTCTTTTGCATGCACCTCCAGTGCAACATGTAGAGAGTCTTGTGCTTCCATCAGTTCCAGACATCAGATATGATGATTCCACACACTCAGATGCTACATATTCAAACACATATTCATAGGATTATGTACATGCATATGAGAAGGTAGCACAACCAAATGAGGAGCCAACGTCGGAGCTTCAACAAATTCCCAAATGGGCATATTACACACTTTAAGCAACAAGAAACCTTGCAGGGGATCCATTGGATTCAAAGAGGAATCAATCTTAGCGTGTGGATCCTTCTCATGTACTTTCATATTCTGAACCAATGATTCCCATGCATTTCTATATGGTTCAATATTCTGATCCAAATACCTATAGTGAGGTTGTTGGGAATCCACTATGGGAAGCAACCATGTAGGAGGAGCATGACGCTCTCCTAGAGAATCGAACTTGGGATATGGTTCCACTTCCACCGGGGAGGAAACTTGTCAGATGAAAATGGTTCTAGAGGACCAAGAGAGAACAAAATGGTCAAGTGAGAAGGTACAAGGCCATATTAGTTGCAAAAGGATTTAAACATATTCATGGGATAGATTATGATGATACCTTTTCTCATGTAGAAAATATGGACTCCATTCACTTGTCTCTAGCCATTGTAGCATCCAAAGGATGGGAAGTTCACTAGATGGATGTGAAGAATGATTTTCTTCATGGAAACCTTTAATAGGATATCTAGATGGAGTGGCCACAGGGGTTCATTCAAAACTCATCTTTAGTATGTAGGCTGAAGAAGTCTCTCTATGGCCTCAAGCAGACACCTAGAGAATGATATGAAAAGATGGATTCTTAATTTCTTTCACATGATTTTGTTAGATGTAAATATGATTCCAATGTTTACATGTTGAGGACTACTAACTCTGTGATGATTTTAGTACTCTATGTTGATTATCTTTTGATAACTGATAGCTTTGCTTCAACCATTTATTTAGTCAAAGATATTTTGCATGACAAGTTCTCTATGACGGACATGGGTCCACTACACTTATTTATTGGTCTTGATATTATTCAGGATTTTTCTGGCATCAAAATTTCTCAGGCTAAGTATGTCAAAGATCTTCTGGATAGATTCCACATGACATACTGTAAGTCTACACCTACACCCTTCTTATCTGGGATCATACTTGAGGATGGTAGGGATACACCATTAGTGGACAACACTTTGTATCGACAGTTAGTGGGGAGTCTTTTGTATCTCACCCACACTCATCCAAACATCTCATATGTGGTAGGAGCATTTTCCATATACATGTAGGAACCGTATGATCTGCATTGGAAGGCTTCCAAGCGCATCCTCAGATATGTTCAGGGAAACATGAGTTATGGGATTCACTATGCAGATAGTTGTGCATTAGATCTCATAGGATTTACAGATTCATATTGGGTTGGTGATAAAATAGATAACAAGTCCAAATTTGGGTACACTCTCAGTTTAGGGTCAGGCCCAATTTGCTAGTCAAGTAAGAAGCAATCAACCATTGCTTTATATTCCATAGAGGCTAAGTACAAAGGAGTAGTCAATTGTTTCATTCAAACACTTTGTCTTTATCACTTCATTACCGAGCTTGGTATCTAGTTTCACTATCCTATTATCATATGGTGTGAAAATCAAAGTACACTGACATTTTGTAGAGATCCAATACAACGACAACGAACCAAACACATTAAGGTCCCCATGCATTTCATCAGAGATTTAGTACATTATAGGATCATTGATTTGTAGTTTTGTCCTTCCTATGAATAGACTGTCAACATTTTCACCAATACCTTCACTGGGAAAAAGTTTCAGACTTTGTGGGATTGTCTTGTAGTGAAGAACACAGTTGCCTAGCAGCTGTCTTTTCTTCTTTTGATGCATTGTCTTTTGAGGGGGGGTTTTGTTCCCACGTGATTTTCCCTCTTTCCTCACTTTTATTTAGTGTTCATTAGTTGCATTGTACATGAGTACCTAATATGGCCTAGTAGTCGGGACTCATTATTTACTCCATAGTGATTCTCAGGGGGGGTGTTGGGAGAAAATCCTATTTTCGGCACACTAGTTTAGTGGGAGTTAACTAACTAGTTCTATTTTAGACTTTCTAATTTTAGATCAACACTATTATGCATGCATTACTAAGATAAGATGTCATTTCCTATATGAGTGAATATCGCTCACTCATTGAACATATCATAATATACATTGATTCTCATTCTTCATATTGTATCTCTCTTCCTTTTCTTGATAAGATATGTTTGTGTATGGTTTAGCTAGGTATCATGTGTGGGTTTCCATGAAACACTGACAAAAAAAGGGTTGATATAACTCGGGAAATTTGAGAGCTTGCCCAAAATATTGGTATCTTTTCCTCTAGAATAGATAATTTCAAATAATATATGCAAAAATATTTAGAGAATGATGAAGGATTTTTCAAGGAAGATGTAAATGCAGTTTCAACTAAAGTTTCTAGTTTAAATGAATCCTAGAGAAAGGAACAAAAACCTCCTTTTCCTTATTGTATGAATCAAATTAATTCCTGTTGGTTAAGGAGAATTAAAGAATTAAGAGAAATGATAAATGAAACTGGGGCCCTAAGGAATAAAAAGAGTGATTTATTTTTTAAGCTTGTGGGTCTTACCAAGGAATTAGATGGTCCTGATTTATTGATGGATACCATGATCTTAACAAAAGAATCTTTAATGGGACAACTTAAAGAATTAAAGGTTTCTTGGGATAATGAATTTACCGAAACCATAGAATTTTTTGAGGATGAAGTTGAAAGATGGTTGGTTCAGTATATCAACAGAAATGATGAAGTGGATGGCACATTGCATCAATCAGAATTAGACCTGAGGGAATTCAAAAGACAATTGTTCAAGATTAAAACCAAACATAAAATCATTGTGGCATCTTTGAGAGAGTACATTGAGGAATGGTTGAAAAAGGAGTTAATTGAAATTAATGAACTAGAAAATCAAGAAACAATTAGAGTAGTTATGCCACCTCAACCACAACAAATGTATCTAAAGGAGCCAACTGCAAGAAAGTGAAGATATGATATTTTTCCATCACAGTGAGTCGAACATAACCTCTACTCTTCAGTTTTTATTCTATCCATTTATGCTACAATCATTTATAAATTTTCCTTTGTCCACTCAATGTTTTGTAGGATTTAGGTTGATTCTTGGTTGTCCTTCTCTTATCTTCCATGCCTTTTCATTTTATTGTCTACGGGAGCCAATCCCAGTCATCTTTGAAGGGAGAACACATTTTACTTTCTTTAAAGACACTTGCTTTGTATTTGTTGAAGTTTTTACTTACACAGCTAGTAGTTACGGTTCTTCTTTCATTGTTATAAAAATTTAGCACATTAGTTGCATAAATACGATCATTGAAGAGAGGCAATAACAGA
The DNA here is from genome assembly GCA_009831015.1 of Picea engelmannii. Classification (NCBI taxonomy): domain Eukaryota; kingdom Viridiplantae; phylum Streptophyta; class Pinopsida; order Pinales; family Pinaceae; genus Picea; species Picea engelmannii. The sequence goes on along the minus strand of ML786333.1, from coordinate 204,010 downwards.
AACAATAGAGACACACAAATTATCCTCGGAAACCCTCATGGGGGAGAAAACCCAACAAAACTTCCTCAATATAGATAGACCAAAGACCAAACATAAGATCCTCCTCTACTCCTTCATTAGGAAGAGTAGTGCACCACTTACCCAAGAAATACCATGACACAGACCAAGAACTCTCCTTGACGTCACACTTAGTTGTAGTAGCAGTTCCTCCAAGACCTGCACACTTCTTCATAGTTGCATAGCTAGTGTGGTGTGTTTACAAATGAGACACCATCCTCACATATAAATAGAAGTTGTGAGGTGGAACTAGGGTTGTGACTCTTCACTTAGTGGAGCTAACTTCTCCTAGAAGTGGCTAAAACCACTTAACAATTACTAGGGGGAGAATTTACAAATACCACCATACAAATACATGTTTACCAATCCACAAAAGGGGATTTGATCTATACAATAATCACTCAAATATAAGTAGAATATTCTTCGAAGTTACAATATTTAAACACTTCCCCTTAACAAGAAGGGTATTCTACTGATAACATCAATAAGAACTGAGTGGAATCAATACATCATCAAGAGGATGGTACATCATCATCAACATTGGGAACACTCTCAGTCATATCTATAGGTCATCGAAAGTTTTTCTCATCATCAACATCAGTAGAAATTGAACATCATCATCATCTACAACGTGGAACTACAGTAACATCATCATCATAAAAAACATGAAGTTGGAACATCAACATCAATAACATGAAGCTGGAACAACAAAATCAACAACACAGAGTTGGAACAACATCATCAACAACATGAAGCTGGAACATAAACATCAACAACACGAAGCCAGAACAACAACATCATCAACAACAAGAAGATGGAATAACATCATCAACAACATGAATATGGAATATCAACATCTATCTGTGGTAACAAAATGAGGTAGGTGCATCGACAACAACATTTGTGCTACTCTGACAGAACATCCTTACCGGGCCTTCAAGATTTTCCCAGGAATCATAAGACTCCCTAGGATATAAAATCCTAAAAAGCTACCACGTGCTAATTTGACAGTCTATCCTTACTATACCTTCAAGATCTGCCAAGGAATCATAATATTCCCTAGGACATAAAATCTTAACTAAGATACCACTACTGACCAGAGCCAACATATACATGCACAAGTACTTTGACAAACTCTCCTTACCAAAACTTTGGGATTTTTCCAGGGATGATCAGTCCCCTAGGATATAAAATCCTAACTAAGATACCTGTTGTTGGTTAGGATACCATAGTATCATCAACATCACTCCATATTTCGAGGGAGGCCCTTTCAGACAACACCAAGCTTGTATAATAAGTACTCAAACTTCACACAAGATAGAGGCTTAGTTAACACATCTGCAACCTGCTTATCTGTGCCAACATATTGGAGATTTACAACTCCCTTCTATACCAAGTCAAGAATGTAGTGGTACTTGATCTCAATTTTATTCATCTTATCGTGGAATGTTGGGTTCTCTGTCATCTTTATGCAACTCTAGTTATCAAAAACAATCATGGTAGCATCCATCTCTAGGTCAAATAGACCTGTCAACAACTTCTGAATCCATATGGCTTCACAACTAGCGGAGCATGCTGAAATGTACTCTGTGTCTATCGTACTGAGAGTAATACTGGATTTCTTCCTGCTTTTCCATGAATTCATGGCTGACCCCAAACTGAAACAACATCCTGAAGTTTTTTTCTATCTGAAGCACTTCTAGCCCAATATGAATCAGTATAACCATATAATTTGAAGTCATGATCTCCATTATAACAGAGACCATAATCCAACATACCCTTAAGGTATCACATCACATGCTTTGCAAGTACAAGGTGATCATGTCTAAGCCCCACTAGATACTAACTCAAGGTGTTCACAACTACATCAAATACATCAACAAACCAATCATCTGTCTGTATAGAGAAACATCAACTATTTCTGACGAAGTATCATCCAATAAATTTATATTCATCTCTGTAGGAGTGGACATGGCTCTACAGTACAACATTTTGAATCCCTTCATAATTTCCAAAACATACTTTCCTTGACTAAGGAAAATTTCTTCTGGGATTTTCCATACTTCAAGACCTAACAAATAGTGCATCATGCCTAGGTACTCATTTCAAATTCAGTGGAAATATTCTTCTTACAATATGTGATGATATTTTCTTCATATGTCAAGAATAATTCATCCACATATAGCATAAATATAACTGGTCCATCATTCTCAATTTTGAAGTAAAGTTTGGGATAATATTTACTCTTGGTAAAGCCCAAGCTCATAAAAAAACTATCAATCTTTCCATACCAAGTTCTTGGAGCTTACTTCAACTTGCAGACATGAGTCTTCCTATCCTATACTTCGAAACTAAATTTTCACATCACATTGTACCAACTTGGTACACTTGCTCAATTGCAACTCAATATGCATAATCATGTGTTGGTTTTATTTGCTTTCTATGAAGCACTATTTGTCTCACTTCAAGAGAGTATGTCCTATACTTTTTATGCAACTTTTCCTTTTGAACTGGGACTCTACACATGCTGCTACTATTTCTAAAGATGAGAATGACTGCTCTATTCTCATTGTATATGCTAAACTCTTAGAGTATCTCCTCTATTCTATCATGGAAACAAATTCATCTGAAACTAAGAGTGGTTGATACTGAAGGTAGGTTTTCTTCTTTCATGGAGCTAACATTGTTGGATCATGTTGTCATTGATGCCAATGGTTTGATTGATTGATGTCATTGATTTATGTCAAGTGATTGTTTTATTGATTAATGATTGATATGTATTACCCTTGATGAGAATGATAGATGTCAAGTGGAAACCAATCGATGAAGATGAATCAAGATGGATAGATGAAGATGAATCAAGATGGATAGATGAAGATGGATCAATGAGTTGTCATTGATACATGATGAATATGGATTCTTTGATATATTATGCATAGTTTGATGACTCATTATTTTCTTGTCATGATTAATAAGAAGTACAAATGGATGAACTCCAAAGTGGTCCCCTTATGGTGAAATCCCTCATGGGAAGATGCATTGTGGTTGAGTTGTGGTTGAGAGAACCCATGCTTGAATGTAGAATAATGAGATGAAGATCAGTGACCTTGTTGGTGAAACTATCCTAGATGGATAGTTCTTGTCATGCCATTTCTGGTGGTATGTGGAAAGTCACATAACTCCTCACAGTTTGAGAGTTATGGCCTTACGAAGTTGGAGGACCCCCATATGAAGGCTTGAAGCCCCCAAGGTCAAAGAATTCAAAGTGACCTAAAAGAAGAAATCATTATTTAAATGATAAATTAAAGTTACAAAGTCAAGGTGGATTATTTAAATAATAAAGAGAAATGACAAAATCAAGAAAGAAATATTTAAATGATAAAGTATTGGAGAACTTTCTATTTATGGAAAGTGGTTAACCCTAAAATAAGGAAAATAGGTTAAGTAACCTAGAAATGGGTTAAGTGACCTAGAGGATGAAAGTATAAATAATATAGCTATGGAATCTTGCAGATATCCTTTAGTGTGGATCAATGGAGAGCTTCTTGTGAGATTATCTTTTGGAGTATTGATGGAGAGCTTCTTGTGAGAGCATCTTTGGTGTGGATCTCTTGAGCATGATTGAAGATCTATAATGAGAAAGAGAGCATGAGGAGGATCTCATGGACGGATCAAAGTTTCGGCAATGTCAGAGATATTGACGGAAAAATCCTCGTAGCTTCAGAAGCCCTAGTTTCTGAGGTGTACATGGGCTGTAATGGGATAGGGCACATACATATGCAGACTGTATGAGGAAAAGGTGTGTACAGTGATAAAATCATGGAAATTTGTGTTTGAGCTGATGACCACCTGTTGAAAACTGTGGCAGGTCCTAGATCTTCATTTTATGGGCTCAAATCTGCCACTTAGACACTGGTATGGTTACATTAATGTCTTGATGGATACTATTGTTTGATGTGTTGTGAATGCTTCTCCCATTTCCTTGAAATGTATTCTCCCATCCATTGGTGGATCGGTTTCATTGAAGAAAAAGTCAAAGTTTGCAGCTCAAAGGGAAGGAAATAAGAATGATACATTGGCTCTCAAGACCATTCTTAGTGGACTCTCAAGCCCTATAAAAGAGAGCATGGGACAATGAACTTCCGCCAAGGATCTATGGCTAAAGCTAGAGGAGACATATCAAAGAAAGAAGGAGAAGGAAGATATTGAAGATCACTCCATCAAGATCATTAAAGGTAAAGAATGTCCAAAAACCCTTGATTGTATTATTTCTAAATGTGATCTTGAAAACATTTCAAGTGAAGATAAGGAATCAAGTGATGATAGCACAAAGGAAAATCTTGAAGACATTTAAAATGAAGGCAAAGAATTATGTGTTGATGTTGGAAAAAAGGAATATCGTGAAGATATTTCAAATGAAGGTAAAGAACCCTCAAAAACCCTTGATTGCAATGATGATGATGATTTTTTCTCTACAAGTGAAGAAGAAGATCTAGAAACAGTTTGTGTAAAATTTGATGGTAATTATCCCATGAAAAGAATAGAAGCAAATCTATTAAAACTTCAAAAGGAAGTTGAAGAGGGTTTATATAGATATAGAAGTGATCATTATTATATAGACTATAACTATCTTTCAGATAACACTAAGAAGTTTCTTAGGAGGAGTCTAAGGCACATATTGAAATTAAAGGAAATTCTCAAGGAACAAGAAGAGAGCAATAAGACTGAATTAGAAGAAAATGAAGAAGAGATCAAAAAACTAAAGAATGGAAAAGAAGAGATAAATGTAGATGATGAGATTAGAAAAATTGTTGAAACCATTGTCCATCTCAAGACCACAATTGAAGAAGCCAAAAGAATAGAGGAACTATTGAAGAATCAAATAAATGAAAAGGAAGAGTCGTGTTGTAAGTTAGAAGCTGAAATTGTTGACCTTAGAAAGAAGGTAGAAAATTCAAACAAATTCTTGAATAGCTCACGAATCTTGGATGAGATCTTGGAAAGTCAAAGATCACCACTTGATAAATCAGGTCTTGGATACAAAGAAGAAGCTACATATGTTGAAGCAAGCACCTCAAAGAATCATGAGGTAAGTCCATCAAAGAAGGAAGACAATGTTGCAAAACAACCATCTACACAAGGCAAAGAAAATTTCAAAAGAACAAAGCAAGGAACACCTCAAGAAGCTACTCTTGGGACACCAAAGTAAAGGTATGAAAGTATTTTTCATGGTCATTTTTATTCATGTAATGGATATGGTCACTAATCTTTTGAATGTAGATCTTATGAAAGGATATACAATGGAAGATTTTATAACGCCATAAGGTGTTGGAGATGTGATCAAGTAGGACACATTGTTGTTCACTGTAACACCATGAGATGCTACAGTTGTAGTAGATTTGGCCACAAATCCTAGGAGTGTTGGAACACAAGAATACAGTCAATGATGAGGTATTCAAATAGAATGTCTAGAAAAAGGAATGAAGTTAGAAAGGGGGACATATTTGAAAATATGGATGCTCAAAGCTCAAGTTCTGAGGAGCAGGGTCATCTACAAAAGTGGGTGAAGAAGAGAGAGAAGCCAGAACAGAATGAAAGACTGAAGGGAAGCTCAAGTAAGTCATCTACTGAAGCACACACGAGTGAAAGTGGTATCAGTCATGTACATACGCAGGATGAACTTGTATATGTCACATACATACACGAGTTGTTGTGCAGCAGACCGTGTATATGTGGTAAAGCCTTGGAAAAAAGGCAATGCACAGTGGTTGCAGTTTGATGTGATGGTATAACTCTGTGATGCAGGGTCTGACATGGTTTATTCCAGGTTCTGACACTGTTTGCTGTAGGTTTTTCATGGTTCTATGTTAGATCATGTAAGGTGACGATGTAAAATAAATCTTGGGTGCATGGCACTAACCCATGAGTATGGATTTATGTTGATCTGTTGGGGTACATGGATGGTACATATTTGAGTTTCATTGATATATCTTATTATGTATTATTGGAAGCATATGTTGGATTTCATGGTGCATGCATTTTGCATGTGGTTGAGCTACATATTGAGACATGTAGTTGGTGAGTTGAGTTGATAGTCATGTTGTACATCATTGGGGCGTCATATCTTGCTAATGCATGGTTGATATACTTGCTTGGTGCAAGTGATGATACATGATGGTACACTCATAGATGGTATTTGTTTGGCATAATTTGTAGATGCACATGTTGACATATTGGTAGATGCACATGTGGGCATATGGTGGATACATTCCATGGATGATATCTTGTTCACGATTCTTTATTTTCATTATAGACATATCTTTTGTTTCATGATACTTGATATGGCATGAGTTTGATGCATGAACAGGTCCAAGGACCGTTATATGGTAGTACATTGTTCATCTTGCAGAGACTATAGGGGAGACATACCAATAGGGGAGTCATTCTTCTTCCCGTGATTCTAGGAGGAGATATTTATCAGATGCATACCTAGAAAAGAGCCCTATATTTGAAGAAAGAGAACATAGGCATAATTCCAAGGGGAGCGATGGTCATAGAGGGAGCATGATACATGTATTTTCAGCATTACATTAGATTGATATCCCTTGTTCAAAAGGGGAGAGATTATTCAGTGGCAAAAAGATAGGAGGAGCAACCCCAAGGAGAGTTCAAGCAAGGGGAGCAACCCCAAGAGGAGAATGGCCCTTTATCATTGATGTCAAAGGGGGAGAGTTAATCACATTGATGTGATTGATCTTTATTGATGGGGAGAGATATTCACATTGACTATTGATGTAGAGCATGCCTTATCTACATGTTGATTTGTAATTGGTGTTGACATCAATGTTGGTATTGCCATCAATGCCAAAGGGGGAGAATGTTGGATCATGTTGTTATTGATGCCAACGGTTTGATTTGTCGATGTCATTGATTGATGTCAAGTGATTTTTTGATTGATTAATGATTGATATGTATTACCCTTGATGAGAATGATAGATGTCAAGTGGAAACCAACCGATGAACATGAATCAAGATGCATAGATGAAGATGGATCAATGAGTTGTCATTGATACATGATGAAGATGGATTATTTGATATATTATGCATAGTTTGATGAGTCATTATTGTCTTGTCATGATTAATAAGAAGTACAAATGGATGAACTCCAAAGTGGTTCCCTTATGGTGAAAGCCCTCACGGGAAGACGCTTTGTGGTTGAGTTGTGGTTGAGAGAACCCATGATTGTATGTAGAATAATGAGATGAATATCAGTGACCTTGTTGGTGAAAATATCCTAGATGGATAGTGTTTGTCATGCCATTTCCGGTGGTATGTGGAAAGTCACATAACTCCTCACGGTTTGAGAGTTATGGCCTTACGAAGTTGGAGGACCCCCATATGAAGGCTTGAAGCCCCCAAGGTCAAAGAAGTCAAAGTGACCTAAAAGAAGAAATAATTATTTAAATGATAAAGTAAAGTGACAAAGTCAAGGTGGATTATTTAAATAATAAACAGAAGTGACAAAATCAAGAAAGAAATATTTAACTGATAAAGTATTGGAGAACTTTATATTTATAGAAAGTGGTTAACCCTAAAATAAGGAAAATAGGTTAAGTAACCTAGAAATGGGTTAAGTGACCTAGAGGATGAAAGTTTAAATAAGATAGTTATGGACTCTTGTAGATATCCTTTAGTGTGGATCAATGGAGAGATTCTTGTGAGATTATATTTTGGAGTATTGATGGAGAGCTTCTTGTGATAGCATATTTGGTGTGGATCTCTTAAGCATGATTGAAGATCTATACTGAGAAAGAGAGCATGAGGAGAATCTCATGGACGCATCAAATTTTCAGCAATGTTGGAGATCTTGACGGAAAAATTCTCGGAGCTTCAGAAACCCTAGTTTCTGAGGTGTACGCAGGTTGTAATGGGCCAGGGCACGTACATACGTGGACTGTATGAGGACAAGGCATGTACAATGATAAAATCATGGAGATTTTTGTTTAAGATGATGACTGTATGTTGAAGACTATGGAAGGTCCCAGATATGCATTCTATGGGCTTAGATCTGCCACTGAGACACTGGTTGGTTACATTAATGTCTTGATGGATACTATTGTTTGATTTGTTGTGAATGCTTAGGGCATTCTTGGTATGGCTTCTATGATGTGGTTCATTTTAGTTGATTTGGTTGATGGAGTGAGTAGTACTCTTGTGATTCAGTGATGACATGATTGCTATGGTATACTAGTTATTTATACATGATTGAGATGGAATTCATATTGATTGATTGTGGAGCATGAGTAGACTATTGGAAAGCTTGGATTTGTTGTGACTAGATGGTGGTCAGATTGGACAGTCAGAGACAAAAGAGAATGATATATTGGTTGCACAAGATTTGAGTTGATCTTGAAGGATAAACGCTAATAGTTCAGAAGGTATACGTAGGCTGTTGTAGACACTGGCCGTGTACACACGCGCGCTGCAGTGAGCCAAGGTGCATACACACGCGGGCTACACTACCAACAGGTCACGTACTTGTTGACATATTGATATTTGTTGAGGATTGTTGCCTCATCTTAGTTGGTGATGAGTGTGTAAGTTGAGTCTTGCATTATAGATCTAGTGATCTTGTAGAGTTGTACTCTATTCAGTTGTTGCTGAAAACCCCCTGTATTGTTGTCCATAATAAAAAGGAAAATTGTGCATACATCTTGTGTTCTTTGTGTTCTTTGTGTTCCTTGTGTTGATGACTTGTTGATGATATATTGATGATATATGTTTTTGATATGTGTTCACATCTAACTAGTTATAAATGACAACAATGAGTAATGAGTAAAATATTGAATGCCAACTAATGATTTTTGTGTAAGAGGTAAGTTTTAGGAAAAAGAGCCCCACACTCATTCACCCCCCCTCTAAGTGTGGTATGTGTGTCCAACAAATGCAATATCAAATACATGGATTTATCCCTCTGAATATCATACTATATCAGAATCATTTTTGTTCTTTTCATCTTCATTAACATTGGAACTATTTATTCGATTACTAGAGCAATTGTCTCATCATATTCTTCTCCCTCTTGCTACGAGAATCCTCTGGACACAAATCATGATTTGTAAATCTCTATACTTTTATTTGCAACATGATTGATCTGTTGATCAATATTGGAAGTCACCATTGAATTCCCTTTTGGTCTTAAGGAAAAACCATATCCTAGTCCTTTTGATTGGATTCCTCCTCTGTCACTGAAACAAGGGAATCTTCCCAGGAGATTTCACGTCTCCTAGAATTCTCTGAAGTTATGATCTAGTCTTCTCAACTCATGGCATATGTTTGTCAGTATTGGAAGATGTCTCTTTTCTCATATGATCCTTTCTGAGATCATGCTTACTCTAAGTATACAAAAACTTCATAGTCTCTGCAGGATATACTTGGTGTTGAATACCAAGTTTAAATACGAAAACTTTAGTCAAAATTCAAAAGAATTCTACTTCTTGTCAAGGTGGCTTCATTATCCATTGACCAAGTCTACTATGAGTTATATTCTAATGTTCGGTATCCCAAAAGTACCTTCTCCCCCTTACAATAAATCTCCATATGAGATACTATGTATCTCAAAAGTATATTATTCTTCATCTTTTTTGGTACATGGATGTATATGATCATGTATACAACTTAGATAGTCATCTCCATGTCTCATATAATATGTTGCCTCCTGCAATCTTCACTATATCTTGCTTAGGGTTATCACTTGTGACTTGCCCGAAACAAGAACAATAAGGGAGAAACAACAGACAAGAATAATGATAATAAAACAATAGCAAGAACAATCATCACAGTAGCTCCTTTAAATCTATCACTTGTGAGCTACCTAAAACAAGGGTAAAAAGTAAGAAATACAATAATAAGGAATGAGAGAAACACTCTTCTAGTGTTGTGATCAATCATTCCTCCATGGTAACCTGTAAACAAAATAATAAGTTTCTCCTAGAGGAAATGTTAGTTATATCTAGTAAATGATTATAGTAAGCATTTATCTCAATAGTACTCACATGCTAGCGAGTATTCAATAATAAAATTTTCAAATATTTCTATCACAACTATAGTGTTTAGCAGTTATCAAACTTGATATGTGTAAATTTGAATCTTATCAATTTAATCAATCAAACCTGGAACCTGGAGTCTTGTCCTCAAGAATGATTTTGTTTCTTTTCTTTCGAATCTCCTTCACTCAAGATGACAAGCATTTTATTCAACCTTTCCTCTATACTAAGATAATATGCTTTCTTGACAGAAAATGGGGTTAGATAATAAACTCTATAATCTCAACTTTAATCAATCTAATACTTTGAATTTAATCTTGACCAATGGTTAGTATGATATATTCAACAAATCAAAATGCAACTTGGATATTCATAAGATTACAATAATGCCATAACAAGTAGAGGCATATCAAAGTAATCAAACATGGGGTGCATAGTTCTTTTGAATGTGTTGGATCTGAGATCCCTCTAGATCTACGATTTTTGTTTAGACAAAAAGATCATTTCTCCTGGAAATACCCTTTAAAAATAATGATACATTTTAAACATATGTAAGTACATACCTCTGACAGTATTGGCAAGTAGTGGCACCATCCGACAATAGCGAAAATAAATAACAAACCTTTAAAACTTCAAAGTTGTTGCAACTTGTAATTTAAAGGTGGATGGAGGTTTGTTAGGGTAAGGCACACTAGGAAAATAAAAATTAGTCCCAACACTTCACAAAAACTTTCATTGCAACTCGTGTTGGCACTGCAACTGGCATGAAGGAAATGGTATGAAGGAACTGGCACTGCAACTGCAACTGATATTGCAACTAATACGGCCACTGTAACTGACATTGCAACTACAACTGCAACTGCAACTTAGGGTTTTATAAGGAAAGCATAATTTCTCAAACTTCAAATTTCATAATTTTGATCCAGGGACTAGATGCGCCCTCCTAGGGTGAGTTCCTAGGTGTGGTTACTTTCTCCAACGTCCTCCTCAAACAAGGAAAATGTCACACTTAGGGTTTATTTAGAAACTCTAATTTTGCAACACCTGCAATACTGAAAACTGGTTTGTGAGTTGGTCTCTTTCATGCCTTGCTCTGATACCATGTTGAAGTTTTTACTTATACAACTAGCAGTTACAATTCTTCTTTCATTATTATAAACATTTAGCACATTAGTTGCATAAATAAGATCACTAAAAGAGAGGCAATCAAAGAAACAATAGAGACATGCATATTGTCCTGGGAAACCCTCATGGGAGCGAAAACCCAACAAAACTTCATCAATATAGATAGACCAAACACCGAACAAAAGATACTCCTCTACTCATTCAATAGGAAGAGTAGGACACCACTGAACCAATAAATACCAAGACACAAACCAAGAACCCTCCTTGACTTCACACTTAGTTGCAGTAGAAGTTCCTCCAAGGCTTGCACACTTCTTCATAGCTACAAAGCTAGTGTGGTGTGTGTACAAATGAGACACCACCCTCACATATAAATACAAGTTGTGAGGTGGTGCTAGGGTTCTGACTCTTCACTTGTTGGAGCCAACTTCTCCTAGAAGTGGCTAAAACCACTTACCAATTACTAGGGGTCAACTTTACAAATACCACCATACAAATACAAGCTGACTAATCCACAAAACGAGATTTGATCTATACAACAATGACTAAAATATAAGTAGAGTATTCTTCGAAGTTACAATATTTCAACAATATTTAAAGATTTGTTATTATTTTTGAGACTCTAAGAGAGCTACTTGGGATATTATATTGTTGTATTCTCAAAATTTTTGACCAGAATCGTGACTTACCAAATATTCTATCTATCATAATCTTTTTGGTACTTTATTAAAATATAATTTAAAGCTCTCTTCTATTTGCGGTCCATTTCTTGTTCTCTCTATTTGTGGTATTGTTAAATGTTCTGATGAATGTTGTGATGGATATATTAGTCCTGTATATTCCGTATGCATATTATCTATTCACATTGTAGATATTGTACATATGAGTATAACACATGGTCCCAAATCTTAGGTGTTGTTTTCCTTAAATGTAAATGTAATTGTTATGTCTAGTCTTTCTCACACTTTGTTTTGTTTCATTTTATTTTCTTGGAATCATAAGAATAAGAGGAGTACCACCTATGTAAAAATGTAGGGGGATTCATATCCTCGTGAGGTTGACCTTAAGACCATAAAACAATATTTTATATCAACACCTCCTAAGGTTAAAAACCCACTTGTTATAAAAAATAAAAAAAAATTGGGGCAAGCGTACTACCCACCCACCATCGGCGTGCACGAGCTCCAAACCCATTATCTTTACAAGAATTTCCACCCTGAACTCAACCCCCAACCAACCTTTGTTGGTCACCTCCCCTCTCATGGCTCGAACTCCACCCCCACACATATCTCTACCTCTACCAATCCCGACCAACCCTCCACCTCGAGCTCCCTCGACCCTCACAACCATGATGTCCATCATCTACCACAGCCCTAGGATCCACCACGAGCATCACAAAATGAATCTCAACCACTTCTACTAGTCGATCTCCTCCCCCATTCACCGCCTTTGTTCCGACCTACATCCACAAATTACAAGAGAAAGGGGTCAAGGGAGGAGTTTTACTACCACATCGGTGTATCCACCCCTTCCCCTTTGTCTTCCCTCTGTACATGACTCCACCACTAAGATATTCTTCATGCCCCTCCTTCATTGACCCAACCACCTATTCCCTTCCCTCTACACTAACCATCGACACTTCACCTCTGAATTTCACTCCTCCTATCCTCCACCAACCCGCCACTTGGAACCACAAGTGACAAGAGAAGTGAGTAGGGGTCTAGCCATCCACCTAATCACAACCACCCTCACCTAGCTCACCCACCACTATTTTCAAATGCATTTAATTTTTATTTTTTCATGGTCGAGGGGTTTAGCTCCCAGGTTGTCAAGGGGCTAGCGATAGATGCGAGGGTTTTTTAAGTATTGGTCACATGGGTGACCAAAATATTATGACATGGGCATGGGTTAATTCGAGGTCATGTGGAATATATATATATATATATATGATTTAAATTATTATTAAATAACTAAATAAATTAAAAATAAAATATTTAAAAAATTATTATATATGTATTATATAATTTTGAATTATATAGTAAAATCCCCCCCCCCAAGGTCATTGGGTGAATTAATTTTGTATATCCCTAATCCAAAGGAATTTTTTGCTGAGGAATAGCCAAAACAACTGGGACGAAGTGTAGAACACCCATTGTATTCACCTTCATAAATTCATCACGGGTTTTTAGTGAAATATTCTGGAGCGTCAAGGACTCCTAATTGGCTTAGAAACATGTGTTGAAATGAGGCATAATTGGAGGCTTCCGAGGTGAAATTAGGTAAAAAAAAAAGGGAACCCATTTCAGTTATAGCCACCCATTTCAGTTATATCCATGTTGACCTGTAGTAGCCCTTCCATTCTAGTGTCCAGCCTAGAAATCACATTTAATTTAAAATATTTCCATGATCATCCCTCCAACCAATACTTTCTTGTCAACCTTTTTAGGGCCATATCTCGCTCATCCAGAGCCTGATTTGTGTCAAACGAAAGGAAGTGGAAATTCGATGGATAAAGATACAAAATGGGCACATAAAATTTCAGTTTTGTGTCTATATGGTAGGAGGGAAAACCTTCCAAATTTCAGGCACAGAGGGTCCCTTCAAATCAAGCCTGGATTGAAGCCTTCCTTCATTGACTCTTAGGGGTAGTTATAGCAAGAAAGGGGGGAATAAAATAGGTCTAAAAAATTCTTGAATAGTGGTAATTTCCTTACACTAAGCGACCAAACCCAAGACCCCCCTTCCCTCCAAAGAAACCATAATTTTCCCTAAGCCTTCAACCTTCATATCGGTGAATCTGGTAGCCATTGATGGCCTTGGAAACCATGAAGCCACATAAATTGCATCTACAAAACATGAAAAAAATCAATATTCCATTGGGATGGCACAAATTCTAAGGAAAATGATGAGGTGGCACCTCAAATTTTTCCATTTTCGCAAATGACTTTTTGTAAAATTTTTTGTCTTAAATGATTTACTTTTTGGATTAAAATATTGTAATTAAAGTATCAAATCAAATTAGATTTGATTTATTTTTGGATAGGGTTGGTCCACTTGTCACTTTTCCAAAAGTGACAATTGTCTTATGACTTAACCCTAGCCTTCTCCTCTCCTTTATAAATAAGAGGAAGGATTTGTACAAAGGGGAGACTTGTTGAATAAAGCATAAAAGGTTGATGAATTTTCTATAAAGAGTCTAAGTGTTTGTTTGTACTTGTTCTCCTTTCGGTTTTTGGATTTTTTTCTTTCTACTTAAGGGTTGAGGGGTAGTAGTAAATAATTTTTATGTTAGCTATCTCTAGGAATGAATGGTTAGCTAGGTATTTCTTGTTGCTTCCTTGGATTTAGCTTGTTGGTTTTCACTTACTAACAATTATGTTTAACTTATTTAAAGTGGTTTTGTGCATCTTTCACTAAGGATTGAGGTATTTTAGCTATAGTTGGTGGTCATGAGGTCTAGAGTTCCTTTAGGACATCCCTTAAAACCCTCTTTTCTATGTTTTTTATTGACATCTATTTCATCTCATTTCATTCTTATTTTAGCCTTAATTTTTTTTCCATTTATAGTGTTGTCCTAAATAGGAAAATTGACCATTTTGGTTGTTTTTTACCTTATGGAAAAACCATCTTAGTTGGTTGTTATATCGATGTAATTTACAATTTTATGTTTTATTTAGTTCAGTTTTGTTACTAAAAAATACTAAAATTTCATTGCTTGCCTCCTAGGAGTTAACTAGTTGCCTATTCTGCTTCTCTTAAGCAGTCAGGAACCACTTGAAGATCTGTTTGAGGAAAAGAGGCTAGTAGGGAAGAAAACAAAAATATCGAATAGACTTGTAAAATCATTCCCCCACACTCAATTTTACACTTATTTTTATTTCACTCAATTTCATAAACCTTGCACATGCTTCATTGTTATTAAACAATGCTTAAGTAAATAAAATTATTTGTTTTCATGTAATTTGTTGGTTGTGGAGGCTGATTATCTTCCTGATTCAGAGGTCTTTGTTTTTAGCCGTGTTTATACCCCATTAAGACTATACACCTCGGAAGACTATTCAACCCTCCATGTGGGGGAGTTGTAGGGGGGGCTTTCCCCTCCTGTGAGGTTTGGGGGTGAAGCACTCAGAGGAAAAAATTACCTTGTAAAATATTGTAATTTTGTAGTCAATCTGGACCGCTCATTATCAGGTCGCAGATATGACTGTAGAAGTTATTTTACGGTTTTTTTCCCTAGAAGAAAATCCTCTTTTATGATGGAATTGTACTGCAGCTGTGTATGTGTGTGATTATTGTATTCTTAGAGAGGATAATGTCAGAGAAAGAAGAGGAAGTTACAACGGGTGTGTTGTAGGTTGTATCCCTTCATTTTTCTAGATAATAAAAAGGAAGGACCTAGAAATTTCTCTAATGGATGTAGCCCACACTAGGTGAGCAATGTATATTTGTTTCTCTATTGTATTGTGTATATTATGTGTTTTATTTTCTCATTTGTCTTATTTTATTGCTCTGTGATCTTGTTTTTCTAACAGCTGGTATCAGAGTGAAAGGTAGCTCGCTGGAAAAGAGGGTTCCTGGTTTGAGTGGGAGCAATGGTGGAAGATGCAAAATTTAGGGTCAAGAAATTTAATGGATAAAAATACTAGTTATGGAAGATGCAGATGGAAGATCATTTATATTAGAAGGATATATTCCTACCATTGGGAGGAATATAAAAGAAAATGACGGCCATGAAGGACAAAGAATGGGAGGTTCTTGACAGAAAGGCACTAGGAACGATACGGCTGTGCCTGACAACATCGATGGATTTCAATATTTCAAAAGAAAAGACAATGAAGGAGTTGATAGACTCATTGTTTAAATTGTATGAAAACCCTCGACGTCTAATAAGGTATTTCTAATGAAGAGATTATTTAATATGAATATGTCATAAGGTGGGTCTGTTGCAGATCATTTAAATGAATTTAATATGGTTATTGATCAACTAAATTCTATAAAAGTGGACTTTGATGATGAAGCCAGGGATCTTCTAATATTGTTCTCATTGCCAGAAAGATGGAATGGCTTGGTCATGGTTGTAAGTAACTCTGTCTCTGGTTCAAACACTCTAAAATTTGATGATGTTGTTGGTGTTATCCTTAGCGAGGAAATACGATGGAAAAGAACATGTGAGACATCAGGTAATGCGTTGAATCTAGAGAACAAGGGAAGACAAATGGATAGAGGAAAGGGATCAAGGAACCGTGGTAATTATAGGAAGAGAATATCTAAATACAGACTGGGAAAGATATAGTGCTAGAATTGTGAGAAGAAAGGACATCTGAAGAAAGACTGGAGATCTCCAAATATACAAAGAGATGGACAACAGGAGAAAAATCAGGAAGAAAATGTAACAGGTGATGTGTTACAAGATGATTTGATTCTTGCTATAGATAATATTTCTAAGTATTTGGTAGTAGATTGAGGGGTTGGCTTCATTTCATGAGACACCCCATAGGAAACATTTTCTAGATTATGTTCAACATGATTTTGGCCAGGTTCATTTGGGTGATGATGCACCATGAAAAATTGTTGGAATGTGAAATGTATAAATAAATAAAAATAATGGAAAACAATGGTTGTTTAAAGAGGTAAGACATGTTCTAGATCTTAGAAAAAATATAATTTCAACTGGATAGTTGGAAAGTGAAGGTAGTATATCTATATTTACAGATAAGGCATGGAAGGTCACCAAAGGATCATTGTTGATAACAAAAGGAGAGAAAGTAGGTACATTGTATTTATGTACTTGTAATACTGACTCTTCTATCTCTTTAGCTTCTAAAAGAGTGGATACAACGTTGTGGAATCAAAGGCTTGGACACATGAGTGACAAGGGGATGTAGATACTTCACAAAAGAAATTTTTTTCTAGATATTAAACAAATTGATTTGAATTAATGTGAGCACTGTGTTTATGGAAAACAAAAGAGAGTTAGATTTCTCAGAGTCAAAAAATAAATGAAGAGTGAAAGGTTAGATCTTGTGCATACATGTGTATAGGGACCAGCTCAGGTATCATATTTTGGTGGCTCTAATTTTTATGTTACTTTTATTGATGATGCAACTAGAAAAACTTGAGTTTATTACATTCGAAAAAAACCAAATGTTTTTTATACTTTTAAGAAATGGAAATATTTGGTTGAGAATGAGACATGAAAAAGGTTGAAGTGTCTCATATCAAATAGTGGAGATTAATATTGTAGAAAGGAGTTTGATGATTATTGTTCATACCATGGGATTCATAGAGAGAATATATTTCCATGAACACCACAAGAAAATGGTGTGTCAGAAAGGATGAACAAGACCATCATGGAGCATGTAAGGAGTATAAGATTGCATGCAGGTTTTCACTTACAGTTTTGGGCAGATGTTGTAGATATTGATGTTTACTTGATAAAAAAAGGACCTTCAATTTATTTGGATGGTGGAATTCCAAGGATACATAGACAGGTAAAAAGGTAAACTATTCATTTATGAATACTTTTGGTTCTAAAGCATTTTTCCATATTGATAAAAAAAATAGAACAAAGATTGAATAAAAATCCAAGAAATGGCACCTTTATTGGATATGGTGTTAATGATTTTGGTTATCGCTTATGGGATTATGAAAATCAAAAAATCATTAGGAGTATAGATTTCATATTCAATGAGAAGGTCACATATAAAGATTAGTTGCAGGGAAGGAAACAGGAAGAAGAAAAACTAGAATACATAGTGCTTGACGAGATCACTGAAAACGAAATTCCAAAGGTACCCGAAAATAAAAATGTACAACAAAAGGAGCAACATGTACCTCAAACTCCTGCAAATGTTGTTAGAATATAAACCAGGTTAAGTAAACCCTTGAATGATACTCTCCTTCATTGTATTATTTATTGTTGACTGCATCTGGTGAACCAGAAAGTTATGAAGAGGAAATGTAGGTAGACACTGAAAGGAAGTGGGAGAAAGCCATGAAAGAGGAATAGATTCCTTGGTAAATAACCAGAATTGGGACTTGGTTCAATTTCCTACAGGAAAAAGACAATTGCAGCATAAATGGGTCTACAGGTTGAAGGAATAAGATGGAGACAAAAAGAGGTACAAGGATAGACTTGTTGTAAAGGGGTTTGCACAAAAGAAAGGTATAGATTTTGATGAAATATTTTCTCATGTTGTTAAAATGACTTCAATTAGGACTATTTTAAGTCTTGTGGCAGTAGAAGATTTTCATCTTGAACAGTTAGATGTAAAAACAACTTTTCTCCATGGGGATTTGAATGAAGAGATTTATATGCAACAACCACAGGGGTATGAGGTTAAAGGGAAGAAAATTTTTGTATGTAGGTTGAAGAAGAGCTTGTATGGCCTAAAAAGAGATCCAAGGAAGTGGTATTTTAAGTTTGACAGGTTTATGACAGAACAAGGTTATAGTAGATTGCATTCTAATCATTGTGTTTATTTTAAAAGGATAGAAAATGGAAGCCATTTTATCTTTCTATTGTATGTAGATGACATGCTTGTTGCAGGGTTTAATATGAAAGATATAAATGTTCTCAAGAATAAATTATCTAATTCATTTGTGATGAAGGATTTGGGTGCTGCAAAGAAAATCCTTTGTATGAGAATAACAAGAGTCAGGAAAAATCGCAAATTGATATTGTCTAGGGGTGAGTGCATAGAGAAGGTGTTGGAGAGGTTTAGAATGCAGAATGAAAACAAAATTAGTACACCTTTGGCAAGACATTTCAAATTAACTAAGTAAATGTGTCACAAGACATAGGAGGAGATAAAATACATGTCCAGGGTCCCTTATTCATCAGTAGTTGGCATCTTGATGTATGTGATGGTTTGCAGAGGAACATATATTGCACATGCAATGGGAGTTGTGAGAAGGTATATGAAAAATCTAGGAAAATAACATTGGGAGGCAATAAAGTGTCCATTCTCGGGTATTTGAGAGGTACTTCTACTAATGCATTATGTTTTTGAGGTTCATACATTGTTCTACAGGGATATGTTGATTCTGATATGGCATGTGATAAAGATAGTAGGAGGAGCACCATAGGGTATGTTTTTATTGTAGGTGGAACAATAGTAAGTTGGATTTCAAAACCACAAAAGGTTGTTTCACTTTCAACAACATAATTAGAGTATGTTGTTACTACAGAGGCTAGTAAATAAATGATTTGGTTACAAAGGTTTATGGAGGAATTGGAAAAGAAGTAGGAGAATAACAGGTTGTACTGTGACATTGAGAGTGCCATTCATATTGAAAATAACTCATATTTCCATTCAAATACTAAGCATATACAAATCATGTACCATTTCATACAATCTATTTTGGAAGATGGACATTTGAAGTTAGAAAAGATACATACTAGCCAGAATCCTACTGACATGTTAACAAAGGGAGTAACCAGGGAGAAATTAAGTTCCTGATCAATTTCAGTTGGCCTTAAAGAATGAGGGTTAAGATGATAAATTTTCCAGGTCCAACGTGGATCACCATCCAGTAGGTACAACAACATTGGAGTTGTTGTGATCAACCTTCAAGTGGAATATTGTTGGTTGTGGAGCCTGATTATATTATGGATTCAAAAGTCTTAGTTTTAAGTCATGTTTATACCCCATGAATATTGTTCACCTCTCCACATGGGGGTGTTGTAGGGGGGAATTCCCCCCCCCCCCCCGGTGAGGTTTGGGGGTGAAACTCCCGAAGGAAAAAATTGCTTTGTAAAATATTGTAATTTCATAATCAATCTGAATCGTTCATTATAAGGTCGCAGATCTGACGGTAGAAGTTATTTTAGGGTTTTTTTCCCTAGAAGGAAACCCTCTTTTATGAAGGAATTGTATTGCAGATGTGTATGTATGTGATTATTTTATTATGAGAGAGGAGACTATGGGAGAAAGAAGAGGAAGTTACAATGGGTGTGTTGTAGGTTGTATCCCTCATTTTCTTGGATAATAAAAAGGAAGGACCTGGCAAGTTATTTGGTGGACGTAGCTCACACTGAGTGAACCATGTATATCTGTGTCTCTATTGTATTATATATCTTCTGTTTTTTATTTCTTCATTTTTCCTATTTTATTGCTTCGTGATATTGTTTTTCTAACATAATTTTCTATTCGTAAAGATATTATATTACTCTTTGTATATTATCATTCATTTAATTTGTATTAGATAAATTTCAACCCTAAAACAAGGAACTAGTTGGGACTCTGATGCACATGGAAGCTATGTGGTCCACAAAGAGCTTCAACCCCCTTTATTTGGTTTGAATAGTGTAGGTGTTTTAACTTATTGTTTATCAAGTTTATTTGAGTACCATGCCACCTAAGACGAAGGAAAAAAAGTACATAACCCTATGATTGGGTGATGGTTGGGTACCCCTTCCATCATATCTAGTGTGGTTCATATCAAGTTTAGTAGGGAGGGTGAACTGGTATTCATCTACATTGTTTATTTTCTTTTTTTCTAACTTACAAATTGTTGCCCCTAAAGTGGCCATTCAAAATTTTAGAAAACAAAAAAAACAAAACAATTGAAAACAAAACGTAGGGGTCTGCCCCATGAAAACAAAACATTTAATTACCAATGTAGGGGTTAGATTTCAAATTTTTTTGACCAAGAGACACGTTTGTGAAAGAAAAACATGATATTACCACATGGATGGCTTGGTATTTCAATTTATACAATTTCAATATATAGAATACTAAAAGTCAATCAATCTAGGGAATATTTATCAGGAGCCCCTCAGAATATTTCTACATGTTATCAATTGAGTGGTCTTTATTTACTCTTGTAAATTACACAGTTAAGAAGTTGAATAACTTATCTTGGTTGGAATACTACTCTACTTGGGTAATCTTAGCTAAAACTCCCTCAGGTTGAGTAAAAGGTTTTTCTCAATTTAGCCTTTTAGGATAGGGTGGGTCTTGAAGTTTAAGGTGAGAATTATTAGTTTTTGAAGGTTCCTGATATTTTTTTTTGTTCTGATTCTTCATTTGGGACCTCCTCATTCAAATCTTTGATGTTAATGCAAGGTTGGTCCTTGGTCAGAGTCTTCCCGGATCTAAGGTGAATATCATCATAGTCTAGGGAAGATATGGAGTAATGAGGGTAGGTTCCAAGTCCAAGAACTTGTTTTGGTTGACCCGACTTTCCATTATTTGGGTTAGGTATGGTTTGTGTAGGTAGTTTTTGTCAAGGAGGGGTGAATGTGGATTCCTGCATTTGGGGAGGAGGGAGAAGTTTCATGGGTGGTTGTGTCATAGGTTGTTGAGGTCCTCCCATGGTGGGATTTCTCCATCCTTGTTTCCATAACTAGTTAGGAGGGTGAGCTACCCATTGTTGTGTTTTCATACCCCATGGTTGAGAAGAATATTGCATTAAAGGATTATTTCAATATAAATTGAAATATTGGGATTGATATTGGATCATACCTTGAGGTCTAGGATTCTAGGGTCTCTTTTGAGAGATGTAGCACAATTGTTCTAGCTCCTCATCTTTTCGATAAATGCCCTTTAGTCCCAAAAAGGATGGAAATTTATGACTATCATGGTCCTCACTACATACTATATATTCCTCGATCTAATCCAACAAACACTCTCTCTTTGGATGCTTTGTTCTGCATTTCAAGAAAAAGATAGCCAACGCTTGTCCTATTTATTCCTGCTTCTTATTTATCTGCAGTGTATCCAGTTGGGATCTCAAGGAACTTATTATATCGATTTTAAATTCCTATGATATGTTCTTGATTTATGCCCTCGTTACTCCACTTACAACAGTATTTCCTCTTACATGTTCTTTACAGTATATCTCTTGGTCCTTTGCCTATTTTAGATGTGCCTATGGAATACTGACGACAAAGTTACAAGATAATATTGTATTCTAACTAAGAAACGTCTCCCCTCCCATATGGTTGAGGAGTTCCATACAATCATCTCATATTCCTCTTAGGAACAATACACATCGTATATCAGGAGCCAAGTCTCCTTGATTTTCCCTCTACAGGTTATAGGTGAACCATTCAATGTAATATTCCATACTCTCGTCTTCATGCTGCATCATCTTGAAGACTTCCTCTACTCTTTCTTTATCCTTGCAGCAGTCTTGGTATTTGTTCATAAATTTCTTCATCATTTGGTCCCATGAGCAGATGTTATCTTTTCCAAGACCCATGAACCATTGTAGCATAGCTCTTTTAAGTGTGGTGGGAAAAATCCTCAATCTCTGGGTGTCTATCACGTAGTCCTAACTTCTACAAAGTACATAAAACTCAAAGACGAATGTGTCAATATCTTCTTTAGATAAACCATGAAAGTTTTGCATAGTTGAATGAGAAATTTTGTAACACACCCAACCCCTTAATGAACTTTTTAAGGGATGGGGCATCAAAATTTCACTTTCCTCCATCATCTCGAATCATGTTCCTGAGTCTCCATCACCTTATTCCCATCAAGATATTTCCAACGATTATTACCATGCTCAAATCTAAGCCCTGGATTGGAAGTTATGCCCTTTCCAATCTCTTCAGGCATCATTGATCAAATACCATGTGGCACCCACATGGGTTCATCTCATTCAGACCATTCCACCTGGCATGGAATTGACCATGGTTTTCATCCCCTAGCGATGACATAGCCGTTGGAGAGGTTGTTGTAGGGGATGTTCCCTATGCCTTCACGATCACCTGGCCTTCGACCCTTCATCCTTCCTATCCGGGTCTGAACAATTCCTAGAGTTTCGAACTCCTGCCATGTAGATCTGGCCTTCGACCCTTTTTGGAGCATACATTCTAACATCCCAAACCTCCCGAAGTTCTGAACTCTCGAACTCATGAATTACTTCCACGTAGCTCTAGTCTTCGACCCTTTTGGGAGCATACGTTCTAAAATTCCAAGTCTCCTGGAGTTATGAACTCCCAAGGTACTGCCACATAGCTCCGACCTTCAGCCATTTTGGGAGCATACATTCTAACATCCCAAGTCTTCGAGAGTTCTGAACTCCCAAGGTACTTCCACATAGCTCTGACCTTCGAACCTTTTGGGAGCATATTTTCTAACATGCCAAGTCTCCTGGAGTTCCGAACTCCCGAACTCTCGGGGTCCCAATAGCCATTAGGTCAAACAACAATGCACCATGGGTGACACGTGACAAAGAACAGAGATGACACGTGGCCCTATCAATGGGTGACATGTGTCACATTCTAGTTGACATATAAGGCCTATAAAACACAAAAATCAAGGTGACACATGGCATGATAAACATGGGTCCATGTCACCCTGAGTGACATCAGCATGCCATGTCACTCCGAAAGCCTCTAATCTTGACTAGTTGTGAAATCACCCGGAGCCCCAAAGTCCGAACTCCTGCCAAAAACCTCCCAACACCCCTTCTATCCTACGATCGAGATCTGTACACGTAGACCCATAGATCTATGACCTCCATTGCTTCACAACTTCGGTGTTTGGGCATTCCTCTATGTAATATCCTCTTTAGTCTAGGAGTGGTCAACACTAGGTTGACCACATTCTAGATCCAATGGTCAGGAAGAGATCTCGATATGCCCTTAGATCGACGGTCCTTGTCACTTTGTGACTTCGACATTTAGGGGTTCTACCTGCTTAACACTCATTTTCTCTCAGAGAAAGACTTCATCGAAGTGTTATATGCAAATCCTTCCACTAGTGGATCATACAGTTGAGAGGGGTTCTCAATGGACTCCCCAAATCCATGGATCACATTAATTCACAACTCCAGTGTTCGGGGGTTTTGGTGTTATGACACCTTTTTTCTCCTGAAGTGGTCAATGTCGGTCTGACCACGACGTAGATCCAATGGTCAGGGAAGATCCTGAGTATCCTAGGATCTACGGATTGCGTTACTTCATGACCGGTAAGTGGGACAGGATTTTAATCGGTGGGACAGATCCCACAGTCATGGTTAAGAGACTTCCAGATGTTGATCAACCACACGGGTAACCGAACCAGCAAGTTACCTTCGGTTGGTTTCGGAGGTTGTAAAATCATAACATCCTAGAGATTCAAATTCCCGTAGTTTCAAAGCCAAAAGGCTTAGTTCCAGTTGGACGTAGCACTGGTTTCCATGGTCCTGGTCATATGAGGTTTCCCAAAAATTTCTGAGACTACACACCCAACTCTTCATCGTGATTTGGTTAGGGTCATGGGCATGAGTCCTCGGTCACACAAACAAGTGGTTTAAAGGATGCACCCTATGTCTTCATTATGTGACTGTTATACCTTCTGATATTACAAATAATTTGAATGAAGTGTGGTAATACTTCTTGCGCTTCTCTTGGAATTTAGAACTTAGAGATTTATTAACCTTTACACAAGTTGCATAGTCTCTATGCACCCTTGCACTATCTCTCCTGAGATTAACAGAACCTTTTTCCAGGTGACCCAAAACAACTGGAAGTGTAAGCATGCATACATGAAATTGTGCCTATGGTCAACAAAATCACAGTTCATTTCCTTTAATTTGAGTCATGTAATATACCAGATATAAAATGTATGCAGAACAAAAATGAAATGCTAGTAATGGAAAAATAACAACAATATAACCAAAACATTCACCACAATAACACTGAAATGATATAAGAATAACAACAGAAATAGCACTTTGAATCTAAAAGAAATGTTCATGGGCCTCTTCGAGGGGGAAACCTCCAGTTGAGCAGAGATCTATTACAATAATATCCAAGCTAGGGTTATCATACCCTCGACTCCTATTTATATTAAAAAGAAGCATCTAGAGGAAGATCCTTCTAGAAGCAGAAGCTTCTATTAGGTCTTCTTACATTTGCCTTATTCTATTTTATTGAAAGGCCTTATTAATATTGACCTTTATTACATCCTAATATATTGTTCTACCTATGTGTAGATTAGGACCCTAACATGTCCGCCCCCTTAAAAACAACCTTGTCCTCAAGTCTTGAGATGAGGAAATTGTTGCAGAATGGTAGTTGGTTCCCAAGTGGTGTCTGATGGAGTTGTATCTTTCCACTAGACTAGCACTTTTGTGATGGTTCTCTGACATAGGTGATGTTCACGCTGGTCCAAAACTGCTTCTGGTTATAGCCAAATGGATCCTTATTCAGGTAACTTTGGAAGGTTGGTTTGAATTTGGCACTTAGCTCCAATCACCTTCTTTAAGCATGAAACATGAAAAACAGGATGTAGCTTCAAATGGCTAGGAAATCTAATTGATAGGTGACTTGTCCCACATGCTTGAGCATGATATAAGGACCATAAAATTTGGGCGCTAGCTTCTGAAAATGCTCGGCCTTGAGGGAAGTTTTCTTGTAAGGTTGCAGTCCAAGAAACACATGATCCCCTTCTGCAAATTGATGTTCAGAGTGACCTTGATCTGCTTGTTGCTTCATGTGATTCTATGCCATGACCAAATTCTCTTTGAGGGTACGAAGAATAGCCTCTCAAGCTGTAAGTGTTAGGTCAACCACCTGGACCTTCAAGGCACCCGGTAAGTATGAGAGAACTAAAGGTGGCTTCTGTCCATATACCGCTTCAAAAGGATTCATGCGTGTAGTTGTATGGTATGAAGTGTTGTACCACCATTCAGCTAGGGGTAACCATTGAGCCCACTAATTTTTATTTTCCGAGGAAAAACACCTCAAATATGTTTCCAAACACTTGTTGACAACTTTTGTTTGGCCATCAGTCTGGGGATGATAAGTTGCGCTGAGATGCAGTTTTGTGCCTTGTACCTTGAACAATTCTTCCCAAAAATTGCTTGTGAAAGTTGGGTCGCGATCAAAAAAAATATTGTGCGGCATACCATGAAGCTTGAATACCTGATCCATGAAGATTTGAGCCACCGTGGATGTTGTAAACGGGTGTTGAAGGGCACAGAAATGAGCATACTTGGAAAGGCGATCAACAACCACCATGATGACGGATTTATTTCCCGATTTGGGTAAGCCGGTAATAAAATCCATAGAGATATCCTT
>ML786333.1:109642-161461 GCA_009831015.1 Picea engelmannii | reverse complement strand
CTTCCTTCATCTTCAGTTGTTCAAACTGTATTCTGTAGGTTTGAAGCTTTGCATCCTTTACCTTCTCATTACCCTCATAACTGTTAATGAGTTTGTCCCACATTTCTTTGGCAGTTCCTAGGTGCATAAATTTCACAAATTCTTCTTCTGCAAGCCCACTCAAGATAGAATTCATAGCCTTAGCGTTGAAGCTAAATTCTAGTTTGTCATCCTTATTAGCTAGCACAATTGGCTTTACATAACCAGTCTCTACCACATCCCAGAAATCTACACCTAAAGCCATTATGTAGGTTCTCATTCTAACTTTCCAGAAGGTAAAGTTTGTTCCATTGAACAGAGGGGCCTTATTGGTTGAAGAATTTCCTTCATGGCTTGACATGTTTAAGCTCTAGGATCTACCCTTAGATAAAAGGGGTCGGCTCTGATACCAATTGTTGGACAACTGAGAGGGGGGGGGGTGAATCAGTTGTTACTGAGCTTAAACAATTATGCTTCTTTTTAAAACTCTTTGCAGAAACACATAATGATGATCACAATAATGTAGAGAAATAAACACAGGCACATTCAGCATCAGTCACATATATGAGAAACACAGAGACAGATATTTTTTGAGGAAACCCATGCAGGGTAAAAACCTCTTTTCTTTTATATGATAAGTAATGGTTACATTCTTTACAGTATCATACATATGAGCATCAACTCATAATGAGGCTACAACCTCAGCTTTGCAAGCTACAACTTGCTGAGAGCACCAACTCTCTGTTTTCACTAGAACCAACTAGAAGGAAGCACTGACTCCCTGGTTTCTCTAGACCAACTAGAAGGAAGCACCAACTCCCTGTGTTCAAGCACCCACTTGAACCTCTGAGGACAACAGTCCTCCCTAGCACCTCCCAACCACCCTGAAATCTAAATATTTGCTTCTGAAACTTATTACAGTGATATAATGTTCAACAATGGCTTACCCTACTTATCATTGTTCTGCTGCATCTCATTGCCCTGTCTGCCTCATTGCCTTACTACACACATGACTTGCGCTATCTGTTCTTCTACTTTTTATGCTCTGTGCGCCATGTCCATTCACTGCACAGATCCTCTTCTGTGCAATTCAGCTGCTGCACTCTCCTCCTTCTTCACACATGAATTAATTTCCACATCAACAACTATCATCACTCGAATAACAACAGCGCCCACATCTCTTCTCTGTACCGTGTATTTATAGCTTCTGTGCACCTTGTGCATGCAGTGTTCAAAATGCCTCTGCATGATGACTCGGCACCATTATCCTCCACCTCTCAAGTGCTCTGTCTGATTATCATCGTGACTCTTCAGCTTCTCTGGTGGTTCGCCCCACGTGTCTAGCATCATTGTATGTTATACTGAGATTCCTCAGTCTCTCTGGTAGTTTAAGACTCTTTGTATTCTCTGTGACAGTCGAACTCTTGATCTTCATCGACCTTGATTGACGGTTCATGATCTTGGTGAATCAACGGTCCTGATCTCATCGTGATCTCGCATCTCGCTGTTCCTTCATGGGAGATTTTCGTTACTCCAAATCGCGATAGGCGAGACTCCGAGATGGAGCTCAGATCAACGGTCCTCATCTTTTGGTGTATTGACGGTCAGGATCTTATCATGATCTCGCATCTCGTTGTTTCTTCGCTAGAGTTTCTCATCACTCCAAGTCGCGATAGGCGAGACTCAGAGATGGAGCTCAGATCAACGGTCCATATCTTTTGATGTATTAACGGTCAGGATCATTTTGTGATCTCGCATCTCGTTGATCCTAAGATGGATATTTTCGTCACTCCAAGTCGCGATAGGCGAAACTCCGAGATGGAGCTTTATGGTGCTCTGATATTTCACCACGCATCCTCTTGATCCAACGATCCTTGATTAAATCGCGATCTCGCATCTTCATTGTTCCTTTGACTTTCCATTCAGCGAGATGACGATCCTTCGCCACATGTGATCCCCCGCGCAGATCCAATGGTCCTTGATTAAATCGTGATCTCACATCTTCGTTGTTCCTTTGACTTTCTAGTCAGCGAGATGACGATCTTTCGCCATGTGTGATCCCCCGCGCAGATCCAACGGTCCTCCTGTGATCCGGATCCGACGACAGTCCTTCTCTCGCTACCTCGCGACCTCGTGACTTGGAGTACCCAATGTTTGGACTCTCAACCTGCGAACTCCCGAGTTCGTGAGATCTCTCGATCTCTCGCCACCTGTCCCCCCAAATGGACGACTATAAATCTCTCGCCACTTCGTCGCCTCGCGTCCTCGCACCTCGCGACTTTGAACACCCAATACTTGGGCCTTTATCCTGCGAACCCCCGAGTTCGCGAGATCTCTCCGATCTCTGCCACGCGTCCTTCCCAGATGGATGGTCCTGATCTTCTCGCCACTTCACCGCCTCGCGTCCTCGCGCCTCGCGACTTTGAACACCCAATCCTCGGCTCTTCCACTCACGAGATTTCGAGTTCACTCAGATCTAACGCCTGAGATCTATCCTTCTCTTCTATGCATGCTCTTCTTGTTTTTATTCAGATTTGATGGCCCTCATGCTATCGGGAATTTTGGATGGGATCCAACAATCAGCGACGCTTCTCCTCCAAGTTTACACATCCTTCTTACTTGGAATAATTTTGACTCTGCACTAATTCCTCCTGAGCCTACGTTGTTCCTGTTTGTCCATCGATGCACATTCTGATCCTGCCATCTTCACTGTTGTACTTGCCATCAATGACAAGCATACGCTATCTGTTAAACATTTGCCAACATTCTTGTTCCAGACTGACCATAATATAAATCCTTATATGTTAGGGATGTGAGATTCCTCATGCTATTAAGAGAGAACCAGAAATATAATGTCAATTTCACTTGGGATACAACTTAATATAGGCCCTTTTTTTCCAAGGAAAGACCTAACACTTCCAAGAGAGAATCGGAAGAGTCAGAAATTTCTATTTATTGTTATCTTGTTGGTCTTTATCCTTAATAATAGCTTTTTGGTTCCCAATTATTTTCTACTTTCCTTCTTTCCTAGCACCCTTTACCTTTTGAATCTCCTTCCTTAAATTAGCTTGATCTTATGGAATGAGGTCTTTATTCATAAATATTCTTGACCCTTTTAAGCTCGAAGTTTTACCGATTTTGTCACATTTATGGATATTAGAGCTTACCATAACCTTAGTCAACCTATCTTTATGTTCAATTATTTTTTCCAACATTTTTTATTCTATGAGGCCACTTGTTTCAATTTGCAATTTATTTTTTAATTCCTCCTTGAATATTGCTAGTTTTCCCTCATCTTTCTATTCCTTTATACCAAAAATTATGAAGTTCAAAACCTTTTTATTATGCTTATGATTTAACAATATATATATATATATATATATATATATATATATATATATATATATATATATATATATATATATATATATATATATATATATATATATATATATATATATATATAATCTATTAAATATTATTTAAAAAAAAATCATTAAATATATTTAAATAGATTATAAAAACTATTTAAATTGAATAGTATATAACCTAGCATACCTTCTTATACCTTATCCATAGGAGTGCATTTATAACATAGTAATAATATGGGATGAAAGTGGTTATAATAATAATAATAATTTATTTTTAAGGTCAAGGCCTACACCAAATTGATGTATGAGACTGCCTATGGTTGAAAAGTTTCCAAAATTTGATCCAATTTATGGATGAAAATTTGATCCAATCTATTGTTAATAAATAAATAAGTAATACTTAAACTAAGATATCCTTATAACAAAATGAATATATTTTATAAAGAATGTCACAAGTGAAAAATTAAGTAATACATAAACTGAAATATCTTTATAATAAAATAATGCATTTTATAAAAAATTGTCACAAGTTAATAATTAAGTAATACATAAAAAAAGATATCCTTATAATAAAACAATACATCCATACATAAACTGAAATATCTTTATAATAAAATAATGCATTTTATAAAAAATTATCACAAATTAATAATTAAGAAATACATAAACAAAGATATCCTTATAAAAAATAATACATTTTATAAAGAGTGTTACAACAAAATTTATCGATCAGGGTTTTAATCGGTGGGATAGATCCCACGGTTATGGTTAAGATATCGCCAAATGTCATTCAACCTCACGGGTAACCAAACCAGCAGGTTACCTTTGGTTGGTTTCGTAGGTTGTAAAGTCATAGCATCGTGGAGCTTTGAACGCCCAGAGTTCTGAAGCCAAAAGGCTTAGCTTCGGTTGGATGTAGCACTGGGTCCCATGGTCCTGGTCATATGAGGTTTCCCGAAAAGTTCCAGGACTACAGACCCAACTCTTCATCATGATTTCGTTAGGGTCGTGGGCATGAGTCCTCGGTCACACAAACGAGTGGTTTAAAGGATGCACCCTTTGTCTTCATTCTACAAGTGTTGTACATTATGAGTTTGCAAATACTTTGAATGAAGTGTGGGAACACTTCTTGCGCTTCTCATGGAATTTTGAACTTAGAGAGTTCTTAACCTTTACACAACTTGCATAGGCTCTATGCACCCTTGCACTACCTCTCCTGAGATCAATAGACCCTTTTTCCAGGTGACCCAAAACAACTGGAAGTGTAAGCATGCATACATGAAACTATGCCCATGGTCAACAAAATCACAGTTCATTTCCTTTAATTTGAGTCACTACATGGGCTCAAGTATTTATGTGTACAAATCATGTTCAACCATATAGTCACTTATTTTCTTATATACACAACCACGAAAAATAAAGAAAAACAGTCTAATCATCAAACAACCATGCACATCCCTGAAATGTTCACGAGATATTCAACCTTATTTTACAGTTACAATTCAACTTCACAAGGTATGAGGATACTTATCTATTACAAGTGGAAACCATCCAACTGATAGTGGGTGTTCGCATCTCCACCCAACCGTCGGCTCAGAGACATTCACTCGTAGCACTCTAGCCACCCCCATGCCAAGCCATGATATCACTAGGGAAAACTCATACAATTCCTCAGAGACTCTCTCTCTGTCATAGCCTCTACAAGGTTTATCAGATGCTTCCTTGGCATCAAGATCACGACCCTCATCTTTGAGGAGTCCTTCTTCTTGTTCTCTCATGTAACCGAAAAAATTTAATCTCTCAGTTCTTCTCTGAACTGGAGCTTCTCTCACGTTCTCCCCTTTCTCTCAGAATATCTCGGTCGCATGCCCCCTGTGGGCTTGATCTCCTTTCTTGTCTTCCTTCGTGTGTATTCTTGCACACCTTTTTCCTCCTCGTGAAGGTTCTGGACCTGTCATGTTCCTTCTGTCAGAAGAAAACCGATCAGTCTGGGCCTGCAGGAAAACTGTGCTCTATGGTACTTCAGGCTGACAATTTTTTTGTCTCCTCAGCCAGACCCTCCATGATTGCATTCATGGGGCTAGTTGATTTTTCAACCATCAGTCCTTATTTCATTAATTGATTCTCCCTTGGAATCTAGATGAGGCTTATTATTTCAACCAAGATAAAATGGGTCATTTGACATAATGAACCCTCTCTATAGTTTCCTCACTCTTTCCTCTAGTGATATCATGGCCAGTACTTCAAGGCTTCACCACCAAAGTCAGTCATTGGAAATCTAAACGATAATACATTTACATTGTACACATGTCATAGCATGGTAATCATAATTAATTATTAATTACAAGTTAGGGGAAACATGGGTGTTACAAATTTTCTTCATCTTGGTCTCCTCATTCATTTATTTAATTGCAAATCTAAAAGTCATGGTTTCCTCCTTGACAATGTCATGAGCCATTTATTTATAAGGGATTTCCTCTGCTTCCAAAGGCTCCTCGGGAAAAAGGATCTCTTCTTAATGATATTGTTCATTGGTTTTCTCTTCTGAAAGTTGAACCTCTGTGTTCAAAGATCCTTGTATAGTCTCTAATTCCTAAGGAGGTGCTTCAAGATTCTTCTTGGCAACAGAACTTGTTGTAGGGAATAAGTAATTTGGTTGATTGATATCCTTTCCCTCTTGTGATTGAACTGCACTATTTTATTTTCAGGGTTTTTTTGGAAGAACTAATAAATCTACCTGGTTGATCTCTAGATTTTGTTAGGGACCTAACCCCTTACATAGGTAGAACAATGTATTACGATGTAATAAAGTTAAATATTAATAAGGCCTTGCAATAAGGTAGAATAAATCGAATGTAAGAAGACCTAATAGAAGCTTCCGCTTCTAGAAGGATCTTCCTCTAGAGGGTTCTCTTTATAGACATATTTACTATAAATAGGAGTCGATGGTATGTGAACCCTAGATTGGATATTATTGTGATAGAGCTCTGCTTGACTAGAGGTTTCCCCCTCGAAGAGGCCCGTGAATATTGCTCTCAGTAATTGAAGTTCTCTTTCCAGTGTTATTCTATTATCATTTCAATATTATTGTGGTGTTATTCTAGTTATATTGTTGTTCATTTTCCATTTCTAGCATTTTATTTATGTTCTTCATACTTTTTATATATGGAATATTACAAGTGGTATCAGAGCACTTTCCTTGGCAGAAAATTGTGGGTTGAATTTTTTTCAAGGTAGAGACTCATTCCAGCGTCTTTAAGCCACAGAGATCTATTGTTATATGCATAAACCTGCAGTTGAGGGATTCATACACGCAGGAAATACAAGTGGTTCTTAAGCGCACATCTGTTGGCCACCCTTGTAACCCCTGTTGGTACCCCTTCGAGTGGTAGCGCATCAAACAACACCTGTGTACAGATCATCCTAGATTTCTTGAAGCCCTCTATAGATAAACTGATCGACCACCTGACTACTATAGTGCCACCAAGAAAAACACTCAAGAAGATACTCTCTAGTACCTGGGTAGTCGAGTAGTACGGCTAAGGGCACAGTCTAGCCTCCTTAATTAGTGCCCTCAGATATTGGGCCAAGTACTACTGTTGGACCCCGCATGTATATTAGAGAGATATATCACAGGGAAAACCCTTGTCTATAGAACCCTTGAATACCTAACCCTTGGGGACGGAAACAAAAAAACTAAAAAAGACAAGATCTATTGTTGCACAATTGTGTTTGGGTTGCCAAATCACTACACATTTTTTCCTGGTTAAGAATTTGGGAATTTCATCACTGCAATATTCTTTAGACCTTATCACATTCATACATATCATTTTTCATCAAATGTTTTCACCCCACCCACCTCATTTCGGTTCCCTCGTCATCTTGGCCCATACCTGTAGCTAAGACTTGGAAGCTCGCTTCAATACCTTGCAATATAATTTCTCAGAGACCTAAAAAGAAGTGAAACAACTCAGTTCCAATGTTTCCACCATCAATACAACCATGCAGTCCTCCATCGTTGCCTCAATCAAGGAACTCAAACAAGACATGACTACCCAGCTTGAATCTGTTGTTTCGATGATCTGCACAAAGATGCATATCCCTGCAGATAACCCTTTATCTAACCCACCCCCACATACCGAAGCTGAAACTTCCTCTCATTCCCATAATTTCCATCACCATCACTTTCAGCATGACCTACGCCTTATGCGGGTGGATGTGACCAAATTTGATGGCTCGGATCCCACTGGTTGGGTAACCGAAATGGAACATTATTTTTATTTATACGGCATTACAGATGACTTGGCCAAACTCCGGTATGGTGTTCTCCATCTAGATCAAGAAATTTGGCAGTGGTGGAAATGGAGAAAAACTTCTCGTCAAGGGTATATTTCTTGGACACACTTTGTGGAAGAGCTTTATGAACACTTTGACATTGACACCAACCATTTAGGACATTTGACAAAGTTGAAACAATCAAGAACAATGGAAGACTTTATAGCTTCTTTTGAGTGCTTGGATTTTCGGACAAAGGGCATGTATGATGCCTTTTTTCGAGAATGTTTTATCAGTGGCCTCAAGGATGAGATTTGTGCCCATGTCCTCATGGCTCGGCCTCAGAGTTGGGTGGAGGATACTAAAAGAGATAAATAAGCACAACAGGTTGTATCTTCTCAAAACCGTAATCCCCCCTTTATTCCTCGCACTAAACCAGTAAATCCCACTACTCTCTCTACTCCACTAAAGATCCAAAAATTGACCAGAGCTAAAATGGCTAAACACCAACTCAAAGGCCTTTTTTATAATTGTGATGACAAATATTTTCTGGGCCACAAGTGTAAGGAACAAAATATTTTTATGGTCATCTCAAAGTATGTTTCAGAAGAGGATGTAGAAACTCCCCTTGTGTCTGAGTCACCTGAAACCACAGACATAACCCCTCCCTCAGACCCTCCCGAAGTAAAACTGGTCATTTCCCTAAATGCTCTCACTGGTTTCTCTACTCCCCAAACCCTCAAGCTAATTGTTTACATCAAGCATAGGAAGGTCATCATTCTGGTTGATAGTTGCAACATCCATAATTTTATTTATCGTCGTATTTCCCAAGAAACTCATTGTTATATCCATGCAGTCAATAATTTCCAAATCATGATTCCCAATGGCGGCTCCATGAAATGTGGAGGGTGTTGTGAAAATGTGTCTCCAAATTGGTGACTACCACCTGAAATCTCATATGTTTTCTATCGACATGGGTGGTTGTGACATTGTGTTGGGTGCAGACTGGCTAAGGACTTTAGGTCCCATTCTCATGGATTTCAAGGAATTAACCATGCAATTCAACCAGGAGGGACAAAAATATAAGTTCTAAGGCATCACCACCGGTTCACCAGAGATCATTAGTTCCCATCGCATGGAAAATATGCTAAAAAAAGGTCATTCTGGCATTATTTCCCAACTGCATGCCATACAGGAAACTGAGACACCCTCTATGCTGCAAGACCTCCAATCCATCCTCTCTAAACATCAAGTGGTATTTTATACTCCCCAGGGACTCCTACCTTCCCGTGGTGTTCATGATCATTCCATTCCCCTTATATGAGGAAGCCTCCCTCCCAATATCCATCCCTATCATCACCCCTTTTCCCAAAAAAATGAAATTGAGAAAATGGTTCAAGAACTGCTCAACGCAGGCGTTATCCGCCCTATTATGAGCCCCTACTCTTCTCCTGTGGTCATGGTCCTGAAGAATGAAGTTTCTTGGCACATGTGTCCTAACTTCCATGCCCTCAACAAACTCACCAATAAAGACAAATTTCCCATTCCTGTCATTGATGACCTCTTTGATGAATTGAGTGGCACCCAGTTCTTTACTAGCCGAAAGGACGGAATCACCTATTGTAACTGTTGATTTACGAATTGACGAATGTCTTAGAACCTAAAAATTACCCACTCTGTTTGGGATAGCTCTTAATGGCTTATATACTCTGGACTAATGAGGCGAGTGAGTTCATAGCCTAGTGGGAAACGCTAAACTAAGGAGTATTCGTAAGTTATACAAAGAATGAGTTCCCCTCCCAAGTCCTACTACCTCCATTGATCGTATTGTCCGCTCAGTCTGACTAGTGATTAGAGAACCCATTTCGTCAGCCAGACTATAGCAGCTTTTACCAAGGAATTTCTGATCCAACACCACAAGAGCAGTCCCTACCATCCGAAGGCAAATGGCACGGTAGAGGCTTTTAACAAGATCCTGGAGAGAGGTCTTACGAAGGTATGTTGCGTGGAACGAGACGATTGGGATGAGCGCGTCCCTGCAGTCCTATGGGCGGCTTATCGGACTACCACCAAGAAATTACATAAGCAAACCCCGTTTCGGTTGGTATATGGTCAAGAGGTAGTGGTGCCTACGGAATTTATTGCTCCAAGTCTGTTTGTTGCATAGGCCACTCATATGGATGAGGAATCTTCAATTGTGGAATGCCTTTCCGAGCTCCTGATTCTAGAAGTAGCAATATTTTTGCAGATTTTCACCAGACTGTGGAGAAAGACAGACAGAAATCCTGGCATGACCGACATATAAAGAAGAAGGCTTTGGACAAAGGCAATATGGTCCAACTTGATCTCCGTTCTGGCTACCACCAGATCCGTATTTAAGAGGCAGACATTTCTAGGACTGCCTTTGGAACTCATGAGGGCCACTATGAGTTTTTGGTCATGCCCTTTGCCTTATGTAATTCCCCCTCCACCTTACAAAGCCTCATGAATCATGTCTTTCTCCCCTTTCTCCATCATTTTGTCTTAGTTTTCTTTGATGATATCCTCATCTATAGCAAAACCTGGACATACCACCTTGCTCATGTGGACATAGTTCTCCATCTACTCTCTCAGCACCAATGTTTCCTGAAACAATATAAATGTGCTTTTGGTACCTCATAAATCGAGTACTTGGGACATCTTGTTGGCAAGAATGGCATGATGGTGGATCCTAAAAAGATTGAAGATATGGAAGATTGGCCTCACCCAAAGAATCTCAAAAGACTGCAAGGATTTATGGGCCTAACAGGTTATTATCGCAAGTTTGTTAAGAATTATGGAAAGATTGTGGCACCTCTCACAACACTCCTTAAAAAGAATTCTTTCACTTGGACCCCAGTAGTTGCTCAGGCTTTTCAGACCTTGAATATGGCCATGTGCACCACTCCATTCCTAGACCTTCCTAATTTCACAAAGACCTTTGTCCTGAAATGTGATTCTTTAGGGAAACGTATTGGCGTTGTCCTTATGCAAGAGGGTAGGCCTTTGGCCTTTACTAGAAAATAACTGTGTGAACGAAATTTGGGAAAACCAATCTATGAAAAGGAAATTTTGGTTATTCTACTTATCATTCATTTGTGGCACCCTTATCTATTGGGGAAATGCTTCCAAATTAAGACAGATCATCAAAGCCTCAAGTATTTTCTAGAACAATGCATTTCCTCCCCAGAGAAACAAAAATGGGTGACTAAGCTATTTGGATATGATTATGAGATCATTTACAAGAAAGGCAAAGACAACGTGTTGGCCAATGCACTTTCCCGAAAATATGAATATGAAGGCTCCCTTTTTTCTCTCTCCTTCATTGTACCAGATTGGCTCCAAGTCGTTCGCCAGGAATGACTACATGATCCCAAAAGTTCGCATCTAATACAACAATTGCAGTCCAATTCTCTAGTTTCCCCAGGGTACTCATGGCTCCATGATGAGCTTCAATACAAAGGCCATTTTTATTTAAGTAAACAATTAAAACTTAAATCCATGGTGCTTTCTGAGTTTCATGCTACACCCACAGCTGGTCACTCCGGGTTTACCAAAACCTATGACAAGGTCAAACATTCTTTGTTCTGGGATGGTATGAAACAAGACGTTCTTAATTTTGTGGTTGAATGTGATGTGTTTCAACACAACGAGGGAGAAACAGTCAAATCTTTGGGCACACTGCAATCGCTTTCGATTCCACCTATTATTTGGAGGGATACGTCTATGGATTTTATTACAGGCTTACCTAAATCAGGTAATAAATCAGTCATCATGGTGGTAGTTGATCGTCTTTCCAAGTAAGCTCATTTATGTGCTCTTCAACACCCATTTACAACATCCACAGTGGCTCAATTTTTCATGGATCAGGTCTTCAAGCTTCATGGCATGCCGCATTCTATTGTTTATGATCGCAACCCAACTTTCACCAGCAATTTTTGGCAAGAACTATTCAAGCTACAAAGCACCCAATTGCATCTCAGCACAGCTTATCATCCCCAGACAGATGGTCAAACTGAAGTTGTCAACAAGTGTTTTTAAATATATCTAAGGTGTTTTGCATCGGAAAATCAAAATCAGTGGGCTCAATGGTTACCCCTAGCTGAATGGTGGTACAACACTTCATACCATACAACTACATGCATGACTCCTTCTGAAGTGTTCTATGGACAAAATCCACCTTCAGTCCTCTCATATTTACCAGGTGTCTCGAAGGTCCAAGAGGTTGACAAGATGCTTACAGTTCGAGAGGCTATTGTCCATACCCTCAAAGAGAATTTGGTCATGTCTCAGAATCGCATGAAGCAAAAAGAAGATCAAGGTCTCTCTGAATGTCAATTTGTAGAAGGGGATCGAGTGTTTTTTTTACTGCAACCTTACAAGAAAAATTCCCTCAAGGTCGACCATTGTCAGAAGCTGGCACCCAAATTTTATGGTCCTTATATAGTTCTCAAGCGTGTGGGATAGGTGGCCTATTAGTTAGCTTCTCCGAGTCACTCTAATCTACATCCTATTTTTCATGTTTCATTCTTGAAGAAGGTGATTGGAACTAAGTTCCAAACTCAAACCAACCTTCTCGAGTTGGACGAAGAAGGCTCCATTTGGCTACATCCACAAGCAATTTTGGACCAGTATGAGCATTGCCTACGTCAACGAACCATGAAGGAAGTGTTAGTCCAGTGGAAAGATACAACTCTAGAAGATTCCACTTGGGAACCAACTACCATTCTGCAGCAATTTCCACATCTCAAGTCTTGAGGACAAGGTTTTTTTTAAGGGGGTGGACATGCTAGGGACCTAGACCCTTACGTAGGTAGAACAATGTATTCTGATGTAATAAAGGTCAATATTAATAAGGCCTTTCAATAAGGTATAATAAATAGAATGTAATAAGACCTAATAGAAGCTTCAGCTTCTAGAAGGATCTTCCTCTAGATGGTTCTCTTGATAGACATATTTATTATAAATAGAAGTCGAGGGTATGTGAACCCTAGCTTGGATATTATTGTAATAGATCTCTACTCAATTGGAGGTTGCCCCCTCCAAGAGGCCCATGAACATTGCTCTCGGTAATCGAAGTTCTCTTTCTAGTGTTATTCTGTTATCATTTCAGTATTATTATGGTGTTATTCTGGTTATATTGTTGTTCATCTGCCATTTCTAGCATTTTATTTCTGTTCTGCATACTTTTTATATCTAGAATATTACAGATTCAGGCATAGAAAATATTTAGAAAAACATCCAACAAATTAATGAAATGAAATCATAACATTTAATCTACTGGAATGAAGAAAAATCCAAATAACTAAAGAACATTACTTTCTTTTCACGGTTCCGTAGAAACAACGCCAAAATTGACGAACTTTTCAGTTACTTCCTAATTAACTTAGTGAACAATTGAAGAGTTGTGCATTTAATTATCAATCTGAGGTCGTATCTTACTTACAAAATGTCATGCACCATATATGAAAATATTAATGTTGTTTTAGCTAAATATTTGTTTTACTTTTTATGTCATGAATCAAGGCTACAAGTTACTTAATTAAGTCACCAATCTATACTAGTACAGGAAAGTAAATATTATACTTGCAGAAATAAAATCACACTTGAAGAAATGGAAATCACACTTGTGGAATTTGAAATCACACTTTGGATAAATTGAAATCACACTTGTAGAAATTGAATTCACAGTTGTGTAAATTGAAATCACACTTTGTAGAAATTGAAATCTCACTTGCATAAATTAAATCTACATTATGTTCTATCGATGACTTGCTCAAGTAGAATGAAGGTCATGATCTATTGTAACAATTATGCATTCGCACATTTGATAAAAATCCTATTTAATATCAATCCCAAACAACTAAATATATCATGAATCAAAAATCAAATAGAATAAAGTGCATCTACAAGCGAAGTTGCAACAACGAAAATTCCAACATGATAGTTGCAATCACAATGGCGTGAGTTGCAACAATGAAAATTCCATCCTGATAGAAATTGAAGCAAGGAAAATTGTAGTATATAGAGTTGTAACAACATCTTTGGTAATGCACTCATACAAATCGAAACAATTTGAATTACAGTTTATAGTTATGAATTCTTTTAACACTAATTGAATACCAACCATGCATGAATTACAAGCATTGTTTCTATGAAAATTAGAATTACAAAAGCCTAAGAAATGAAATTATTGTTGAAACAAATGAATAGAATTTAAATATTAAATTCTACGTTAATATACAGAAAGTACTTCACTAAGTAGAGGGATTTACCCCCTTAGACAAGGCATTGAGCTACGAGATTAGAACAACATAATCACCAACACATCAACACATAAATGAAATCAGGAACACAAATTCTATTCTAGAAGTATGAAAATAGAATAGCAATTGAATGCTTATCACCAGAGTTCTCCCCCCCAGCTCTAGGGAAGCTGAGGTTATTATACAATATGATTAATGTCTAAATTTATACAAGGGAATGGATGAAAAGTCGTGAGAATCCGATGATTAATCTAATTACAATGATTTTTCTAAATTTCAAAATATCTACATGTGATGACTTGGGGTATAAACTATTCTTCTTTTGGTCATCTATTTTCCTCATGTCTTTTTCCTCTATGAAGACTATTTCCTAACTACTAGTTGCATTATTGACTAGCAAATTTATATATGGAAACGAAACAATGGTGTACTCAGAGTTGCAACAACAAAAAAGGTGTTTGGAATCATAGCAACTGAAAACGTGTTTGGAATCACAATTGTTAGCTAGAGTCGCATCACGAAGAATACACTTGGAGTTGTAGTAGTTGGATTGTGCTTGGAATCGCAACAACAGAAAGTGTGCATGGAGTTGCAGCAGAGAGGTATTGTAGATACTATATTATTCTTGTGTAGCAATATTAGAACATCAAAGTAGCAAGTTCCTTTGATAATTATGGAAGAATAGCATAATAATGGAATATGGGTAATATTTTTCCCGTGACAATAAATGTGGAAAAACTAGATAAGGAGAGTATAAAAAAGAAAGTGATCGATGTAAAATGATAAGAAAAACGGTATTAGACGGGTGCTAAAAGTATGCCAATTTAGGCACCCATCACCGCTCATGATTTTGGCTGGAGTCTGAAGCAATTTGGGGATCCTCGTATCATCCATGTTGTTTATTTTGTTCTTGTACATAAATTTCCTAATCATAGTTGTGCTCTCAATGGGGGAAAGACTCTCTTCTACGAGGAGGATAGGATAGGGTGTATTTCCTTTAATTTTGAGATTATAAGTGATAGAATTCTTTTAGATCTGCTCTATGTTTCTCTAGTATTCTCGGGAGATACTAATCCCCAAACTTAACATCTACATAAGATAGCATGAGTGAAAAGAGTCTCCAAGAGGATAGTTTTCTTATCCCATATCCAAAGGCCCATTAATTTACAATTATTTTCAATCCCATAATAATATTTTCACCCTCCATTTATCCTTTTCTCAATGCTATAGTTATTATTGAGCTTGTGATGAATATCAATTCCAAGATACTTGTATGAAGGCACTTCCTCCAAGATATTGTTGTCATACATGAAACTATTGTAGGTTATCTTTTGGGATTTAATTATCAAAACCTTTGTTTTGTTAGTTTTCACCATCATCCATGTACTAGAGAAGAAGTCCTTGAGGATTATAAGGTGCTTTATGAGGTCATAGGGATTCCTTTCCATAAGAACAATATCATCAACATACAGGAGAAGGATGATAACTATAGTAGAAAGAGTCTTTCCAACACAACCTACATCTTCCAAACAGTGTTCTAACTTGTCAATTTATATGCCAAAAAGGGTAGGGAATAGAGGAAAACCTTGATTGACTCCAATATTACAATTAATTTCTTCCAACCATCTCTCAGTGCTCCTAAACTTGGAAATAATGGTCTCATACAACCGTATTGTAGCATCTCTCAGCTCAAAGGGAACTTTTATCTCTTCTATCATATTCCAAAGGTTAGTCCTAGGAATAGTGTCAAAAACTTTCCTAAAGTCGAAGAAATAACAAAGGATATTAGTTTTGTTTTTTGTGACACTCCTTTGAAATGATCATAAGCATGATAAGGTGGTCCACATCTGAATTATAGCCTCTAAAACCGAATTCTCCTTTAGTTGTTTTTCCCTTCATTTCTAGCCATATGCTTATCTTCTTTTCCAAAATACTTCCATATAATTTGGCTAAAATGGGGCTAATCATAATGGTCCTATAATTGGAGGGATTGGTTTTATCCCCACTTTTAAAAATAGGTACATTATGGCTTTGAGTATAGGGTTTAGGGAAGCCTGGCTTGACTGCTAAATTGAAGAGCTTGTGTATGTGAGAGATGAGAATAGGCCCTTCAATTTGCAATATTTCATCTCGGTAGCCTTTGATGTCCTTAGATTTCCCATTTTCTAATCGTTTAACCCCAAACTTTATGTTTTCTATAGAAAAAAAATTCATCCTCTATAGAAGAATTTGGAATGTTGTCCAGAACATTAGGGGTTCATAAAAAAAATTAAGGTAAGAATTTCAATATGTCGGAGGAATCATACCCATTTCTTTAGTTTTATAAGTCAAAATTTGCCACCAAATTTCTTTGGAACTATCTTAGATAAGTGAAAAAACTTCTCTTGATTTAAATTTATGTATTTCTTTTTTTTCTTTTTAATTAGGGATTTGTATTTATTAATCTTATCATATTTCAAAGACTCATTAGAGGCATCCCTAATGGTTTTTCTAGAAATTTTACACTCATTATCATACCAAGGGTTGGAAATTTTGTTTTTCCTTTTACACAACTCTTTGATAACAAATTTTTTTATTGTTACACATTATTTTGGTCATTTTAATGGGCCATTGAAAAATATGTGTTCATGTTCCCAAAAGATCCTATCTTCATGAGAAAGGTGATTGGCTTTCTCTTCTTAAAAACCTTATTAAGGAAGGTCATCGCAGGCTGCACCATAAGCAAAGGTGAGACGATTCCTGGTCATCGCCCTCTGCCCTAAATCTAGCATGCGACGTCTCCGCAGGATGCTCTACAGCTAGGGTGTGATGATTTAGAAAGGCTAAGAAAAGGTCGAACTTCACGAAAGTTCTAGAAGGGGATCTTATAGAAGATGAGGTGGCATCCATATGGTTGGGATCCTACTCGCTTCTCTAATTTGGTGGGATAATCCTAATCTCTTCAACCATCTCTCTTTCCCCTATATAAAGAGGGATTTCTCATGGAAAAGGATAAAGTTGATTCAAGCAAGATTATTATTGAATAGGCTAAGAATTGGATGAGGAGTTCTACTTCAGTTCATACTTGAGGGATTCATTTCAGTTTATCAAGTCATTGTGGATCTTCTTCATTCAAGGTTGGAGCAAGTGTGTGTGTTGGAGCAAAGGGTCATCAGAAGGGGAACTTGCAACATCAAGGCTTTGGTTGTAATCTCCACTTTCACTTTAATATAATACAGTGATATATTTCTTTCCCATAAAACGTATCTCATTTTATTATATGATTCCTTGATCACATACATAGGTTCACTTTGGTTGGCTTGTGTTCCCTTGCAGGTCCAATATCACAGGAGCAATGGAGTGGAGTTGAGACAATAACGACAAGAGGAAGAGATATTTAAACTGTATGTTTCCCATCTCTTGTTTGATAATAAACTCAATGATTAGAGCTTAGGGAAAGTGTCTATCCTATTCTATTTTTTTCTAGGTCTAGGTGGATCTAGGGAGATCTGTTTATGTCTGCACTTACCGATAAGTCCCATAACATTATGGAAGTAAAGAGGGTTATCATAAAATTATGATAAATATATTTGATATTGTTCTTTTTTTTTTCAAGGGAACAACTATTAGGGAAACCCATCAGGTACTTCCCCTCATTTCGAGGATGGTACCCAGGGTAAACTAGATTTTGTAGAAATTTGAGGCTTTTTTGATAGTGTGTGCATGTAAGAGCTAGACATGTCACTTGTGGGAATTGAACCTGGGTGGGGGGAAAACACCCCTTAGCACAAACCACTCGGGCTAAACCCAATTGAAAATTTGATATTTTTCTTATATGATAGAATATTTTATTAGTGTTTAATTCCTTTAAGAAGAGATCGGCTTTAATTTTGCCAAAAAAACAGTTTCCTTTTGTTATTAGAGTTATCTTCAATGAGGTTTTTGTGCATGGTAAAATTTAGAGTTAGGGTTAAAGGTCTATGATCATAGCTACACCCATGGTCATTTAAAAGGTAA
Source organism: Picea engelmannii (assembly GCA_009831015.1). NCBI lineage: Eukaryota > Viridiplantae > Streptophyta > Pinopsida > Pinales > Pinaceae > Picea > Picea engelmannii. The sequence continues at coordinate 143,517 of ML786333.1, read as the reverse complement.
AAAATGACTTTTTGATTATATACATGGATATATGATATCACATAATCTACAACACTTCTACCTATCCCATGGATACAAGTCATCTAGTTAGATTTCGGCCACTTCATTATACCATTGAAAATTATTAGATCTTGAGACATATAAAGCTTGACTAGCTCGGTACCATACAAATTTTTGGTCGTGCCTTTTGAATTTCTTTTGTATCTATTAGCTAAAACAAGGTCCCCATATAACCATAGAGGATTATGGTTGGAATTATTTCTTAATATAATAGCTTGATTAGTTGTAGTTCTAGCATTAATGTCTCCTAGTAGGAAGATACTTCCTTCATTTCTCAGACTATAAATATATTTTTCTAAGCTCTTATAAGGACAATTTTTATCTATATTGTTTTTCTTATAAAAGGTAGAATTAACAAGCGTGAATTATTTTAGGTACCTAACCCCTTACGTAGGTAGAACAATGTATTCCGATGTAATAAAGGTCAATATTAATAAGGCCTTGCAATAAGGTAGAATAAATCGAATGTAAGAAGACCTAATAGAAGCTTCCGCTTCTAGAAGGATCTTCCTCTACATGGTTCTCTTGATAGACATATTTAGTATAAATAGGAGTCGAGGGTATGTGAACCCTATCTTGGATATTATTGTAATAAAGCTTTGTTCGATTGGAGGTTTCCCCCTCGAAGAGGCCCGTGAACATTGCTCGCAGTAATCAAAGTGCTCTTTCTGGTGTTATTCTGTTATCTTTTCAGTATTATTGTGGTGTAATTCTAGTTATATTGTTATTCTTCTGCCATTTCTAGCATTTTATTTTTGTTCTACATACTTTTATATCTAGAATATTACAAGTGGTATTAGAGCACTTTCCTTGGCAGAAAATTGTGGGTTAATTTTTTTCAGGGTAGAGACATATTATGGCATAAACCCATGGTTGATTTGTTGTTACACACATAAACCCGTGGTTGATGGATTCATACACGCAGAAAATACAAGTGGTTCTTAAGCGCACATCTTTTGGCCACCCTTGTAACCCATGTTGGTACCCCTTCAAGTGGTAGCACATCAGACAACACCTGTGTATAGATCGACCTAGATTTCCTGAAGCCCTCTATAGATAAACCGATCTACCTCTTGACTGTTATAGTGCCACCGAGAATAGCACTCGGGAAGATACTCTCTAGTACCTGGGTAGTCAGGTAGTACGGCTAAGGGCACAGTCTAGCCTCCTTAGTTAGTGCCCTGAGATATTGGGCTGAGTACTACTGTTGGACCTCTCACGTATATCAGAGAGCTATAGTACAAGGAAAACCCTTGTCTGTAGAACCCTTGAATACTGCAGTATTCTTCAGACCAAAGTATAACTCCACAGGTGTAAAAAATAAAAATAAAAAAAAGTCCAGAAATTTTTGCACCATTATTTGAGACCTATAACATTGGATTTATCTCTTCTCCCTTATCACATTCATACATATCATTTTTAGCAAATTGTTTGACCCCACCCACCCGTTTTGGTTCCCTCTTCATCATGGCCCATACCCGTAGCCAAGACTTGGAAACTTGCTTCAATACCTTGGAATCTAATTTCCCAGAGACCCAACAAGAAGTGAAATAGCTCATTGCCAATGTTGTCACCATCAATACAACCATGCAGTCCTCCATTGTCGCCTCAATCAAGGAACTCAAACAATACATGACTACCCAACTTGAATCTGTTGTTTCACCAAGTTGCCTATCCCTACAGATAACCCTTTATCTGACCCACCCCCACATACCAAAGATGAAACTTCCTCTCATTCCCATAATTTTCAGCACCATCACTTTCAGCATGACCTACGCCTTCTGCGGGTGGATGTGACCAAATTTGATGGCTCGGATCCCACTAGTTGGGTAGCCCAAATGGAACATTATTTATATTTATACGACATTACAAATGACTCGGCCAAACTTCGGTATGGTGTTCTCCATCTAGATCAAGAACGTTGGCAATGGTGGCAATGGAGAAAAACTTCATGTCAAGGGTATATTGCTTGGACACACTTTGTGGTAAAGCTTTATGAACGCTTTGACACTGACACCAACTATTTAGGACATTTGACAAAGTTGAAACAATCAAGAACAGTGGAAGACTTTATAGTTGCTTTTGAGCGCCTGGATTTTCGGACAGAGGGCATGTCTGATGCCTTTTTCTGAGAATGTTTTATCAGTGGCCTCAAGGATGAGATTCGTGCCCATGTCCTCAAGGCTCGGCCTCGAAGTTGGGTGGAGGCTACTAAAAGAGATAAAGAAGCACAGCAGGTTGTATCTTCTCAAAGCTGGAAAACCCCCTTTATTCCTCACACTAAACCAATAAATCCCACTACTCCCTCTGCTCCATTAAAGATCCAAAATTTGGCTAGAGTTGAAAATGTTGAACGCCAACTCAAAGGACTTTGTTATAGTTATGATGGCAAATATTTTCCGGGCCACAAATGTAAGGAACAAAATATTTTTATGGCCATCTCAAAGGATGTTTCGGAAGAGGATGTTGAAACTCCCTTTGTGCCTGAGTCACCTTAAACCACATACATAACCCCTCCCTCAGACCCTCCCGAAGTAGAAACAATCATTTCCCTAAATGCTCTCACTGGTTTCTCTACTCCCCAAACCCTCAAGCTAATTGGTTACATCAAGCATAGGAAGGTCATCATTTTGGTTGATAGTGGCAACACCCATAATTTTATTCATCGACACATTCCCCAAGAAACTCATTGTTATATCCATGCAGTCAATAATTTCCAAATCATGATTTCCAATGGTGGCTCCATGAAATGTGGAGGGTGTTGTGAAAATGTGTCTCCAAATTGGTGACTACCACCTGAAATCTCATACGTTTTCTATCAACATGGGTGGTTGTGACATTGTGTTCGGTGCAGACTGGATAAGTACTTTGGGTCCCATTCTCATGGATTTCAAGGTATTAACCATGCAATTCGACTAGGAGGGCCAAAAATATAAGTTCCAAGGCATCATTGTCAGTTCATTGGAGATCATTAGTTCCCATCACATGGAAAATCTACTAAAAAAAGGTCATTCTGGCGTTATTTCCCAACTCCATTCCATACAGGCAACGGAGACACCCTCTGTGTCGCAAGACCTCCAATCCATCCTCTCTAAACATCAAGTGGTATTTTCCACTCCCCAATGACTCTCGCCTTCCTGTGGTGTTCATGATCATTCCATTCCCATTATACTAGGAAGCCTCCCTCCCAATATCCGTCCCTATCGTCACCCCTTTTCCCAAAAAAATGAAATTGAGAAAATGGTTCAAGAACTTCTCAACACATGCGTTATCTGCCCTAGTACGATCCCCTACTCTTCTCCTGTGGTCATGGTCTTGAAGAAAGAAGGTTCTTGGTGCATGTGTCGTGACTTCCGCGCCCTCAAAAAACTCACCATTAAAGACAAATTTCCCATTCCTGTCATCGATGACCTCTTAGATGAATTGAGTGGCACCCAGCTCTTTACTAAACTTGATCTTCATTCTAGCTACCACTAGATCCGTATGAAAGAGGAAGACATTCCTAAGACTTCCTTTAGATCTCGTGAGGGCCATTACGATTTTTTGGTCATGCCCTTTGGCTTGTGTAATGCCCCTTCCACCTTCTAAAGCCTCATGAATCATGTCTTCCACACCTTTCTCTGTCATTTTTTCTTAGTTTTCTTTGATGATATCCTCATCTATAGAAAAAACCTGGACAAACCAACTTGCTCATGTGGATCGAGTTCTCCATATACTCTCTCAACACCAACTTTTCCTGAAACAATCTAAATGTGATTTTGGTGCCTCAGAAGTCGAGTACTTGGGCCATCTTGTTGGCAAGAACGACGTCAGGTTGGATCCTAAAAAGATTGAAGCTATTCAAGATTGGTCTCACCCAAAGAATCTCAAAATCTTGCAAGGATTTTTGGGCCTAACAGGTTATTATCGCAAGTTTGTTAAGAATTAAGGAAAGATTGTGGCACCTCTCATGGCACTACTTAAAAATAATTCTTTCACTTGGACCCCAACAACTGCTCAGGCTTTTCAAACCTTGAAGATGGCCATGTGCACCACTCCAGTCCTGGCCTTTCCTGATTTCACAAAGACCTTTGTCCTGGATGTGATGCTTTAGGGAAAGGTATTGGCGTTGTCCTTATGCAAGAGGGTAGGCCTTTGGCCTTTAACAACAAACATTTGTCTGAAAGAAATTTGGGCAAATCAATATATGAAAAGGAAATGTTGGCTATTCTACATGTCGTTGATTTGTGGTGCCCTTATCTATTGGGGAAACACTTCCAAACTAAGACATACCATCAAAGCCTCAAGTATTTTATGGAACAACACATTTCCTCCCCGGAGCAACAAAAATGGGTGACTAAGCTATTTGGATACGATTATGAGATCATTTACAAGAAAGGCAGAGACAATGTGGTCGCCGATGCACTTTCCTGAAAATATGAAGATGAAGGCTCCCTTTTTTCTCTCTCCTTCATTGTACCAGATTGGCTACAAGTCGCTCGCCAAGAATGGCTACATGATCCCAAAAGTTCGCATCTAATACAACAATTGCAGTCCAATTCTCCAGTTTCCCCAGGGTAATCATGGCTCCATGATGAGCTTCGATACAAAGGTTGTTTTTATTTAAGTAAACAATCAAAACTTAAATCCACGATGCTTTCTGAGCTTCATGCTACACCCACAGCTGGGCACTCTGGTTTTACCAAAACCTATGACAGGGTCAAACGTTATTTTTTCTGGGATGCTATGAAACAAGACATTCGTAATTTTGTGGCCGAATGTGATGTGTGTCAACGCAACAAGGGAGAAACAATCAAATCTCTCAGCACACTGCAACTGCTTCCGATTCCACCTGCTATTTGGAGGGATATCTCTATGGATTTTATTACAGGCTTACCTAAATCAGGTAATAAATCAGTCATCATGGTGGTAGTTGATCGTCTTTCCAAGTATGCTCATTTTTGTGCTCTTCAACACCCATTTACAGCATCCACAGTGGCTCAACTTTTCATGGATCATGTCTTCAAGCTTCATGGCATGCCGCATTCTATTGTTTCTGATCGCGACCCAACTTTCACCAGCAATTTTTGGCAAGAACTATTCAAGCTACAAGGCACCCAATTTCATCTCAGCATAGCTTATCATCCCCAAACAGATGGTCAAACTGAATTTGTCAACAAGTGTTTGGAAACATATCTGAGGTGTTCTGCATCAGAAAAGAAAAATCAGTGGGGTCAATGGTTACCCCTAGATGAATGGTGGTACAACACTTCATACCATACAACTACACGCATGACTCCTTTTGAAGTGCTCTATGGACAAAAGCCACCTTCAGTCCTCTCATACTTACCAGGTGTCTCGAAGATCAAGGCGGTTGACCAAATGCTTACACTTCAAGAGGCTATTCTCTGTACCCTCAAAGAGAATTTGGTCATGGCTCAAAATCGTATGAAGCAAAAGCAGATCAAGGTCGCTTTGAACATCAATTTGCAAAAGGGGATCAGGTGTTTCTTTGACTGCAACCTTACAAGCAAAATTCCCTCAAGGTCGACCATTGTGAGAAATTGGTGCCCAAATTTTATGGTCCTTATATAGTTCTTAAGCGTGTGGGACAGGTGGCCTATCAGTTATCTTTGGCCAGTCACTCTAAGCTACATCCCATTTTTCATGTTTCATGCTTGAAGAAGGTGATTGGAACTAAGTGACAAACTCAAACCAACCTTCCAGAGTTGGACGAAGAAGGCTTCATTTGGCTACAACCACAAGCAATTTTGTACCAGCGTGAGCATCGCCTACGTCAGTGAACCATCAAGGAAGTGTTAGTCCAGTGGAAAGATACAACTCCAGCATATGCCACTTGGGAACCAACTACCAGTTTGCAGCAATTTCCACATCTCAAGCCTTGAGGACAAGGTTGTTTTTAAGGGGCAGACATGTTAGGGACCTAACCCCTTACGTAGGTAGAACAATGTATTCTGATGTAATAAAGGTCAATATTAATAAGGCCTTGCAATAAGGTAGAATAAATCGAATGTAAGAAGACTTAATAGAATCTTCTGCTTCTAGAAGGGTCTTCCTCTAGATGGTTCTCTTGATAGACATATTTAGTATAAATAGGAGTCAAGGGTATGTGAACCCTAGCTTGGATATTATTGTAATAGAGCTATGCTCGACTCGAGGTTTCCCCCTCGAAGAGGCCCATGAACATTGCTCTCAGTAATCAATGTGCTCTTTCTGGTGTTATTATGTTATCTTTTCAGTATTATTGTTGTGTTATTCTAGTTATATTGTTGTTCTTCTGCCATTTCTATCATTTCATTTCTGTTCTACATACTTTTTATATCTGGAATATTACAAAATAGCAAACTGCTATATGCATCTTCTTAGCATTAATATCTGAAATCTCCATCCAAATAAACTAATCCAAAGGGTCTTTCATCTGAATTCAAATGTGAGGAGAAATGTTCTCTTATGTAACAAGTTATACCTCTGATCCCTCTATGGAAGGATTTATTGTTCCACATTGACCATAATATAAATCCTTCTATGTTAGGGATGTGAGATTCCTCATTCTCTCAAGAGAGAAACATAAATATAATTTCAATTTCAATTGGGATACAACTTAATATAGGCTCTTTTTTTCCAAGGAAAGCCCTAACACTTCCAAGAGAGGATCCGAAGAGTCGAAAATTGCTATTTATTGTTATCTTGTTGGTCTTTATCCTTAATAATAGCTTTTTGGTTCCCAATTATTGTCTACTTTCCTTCTTTCCTGGCATCATTTAACTTTTGAATCTCCTTCCTTAATTTAGCTTGATCTTCCAGGATGAGGTCTTTATTTATAAATATTCTTGACCCTTTTAAGCTCGAAGTTTTACCGATTTTTCCACATTTATGGATATTAGAGCTTACCATAACTTTAATCAACCTATCTTTATGTCCAATTATTTTCCCCAACATTTTTTATTCTATGAGGACACTTGTTTCAATTTGCAATTTATTTTTTAATTCCTCCTTGAATATTGCTAGTTTTCCCTCATCTTTCTATTCCTTTATACCAAAAATGATGAAGTTCAAGACATTTTTATTATGCTTATGATTTAACAAAATTTATATATATAATCTATTAAATATTATTTTAAAATAATTGCATTAAATATATTTAAATAGATTATAAAAACTATTTAAATTGAATAGTATATCACGTGACATACCTTATTATATCTTATCCATAGGAGTGCATTTATAACATCGTAATAAGATGGGATGAAAGTAGTTATTGTAATAATAATAATTTATTTTTAAGGTCAAGACCAAGCCACACACCAAATTGATGTATAAGACCACCTATAGTTGAAAATTTTCCAAAATTTAATCCAATTTATGGATGGAAATTTGATCCAATCTATTGTTAATAATTAAATAAATAATACTTAACTAAGATATCCTTATAACAAAATGAATACATTTTATAAAGAATATCACAAGTCAATAATTAAGTAATACATAAACTATAAGTAATACATAAACAAAGATATCCTTATAATAAAACAATACATCTATACATAAGATATCTTTATAATAAAATAATACATTTTATAAAAAAATGTCACTAATTAATAATTAAGAAATACATAAACAAAGATATCCTTATAATAAAACAATACATTTTATAAAGATAGTGTTACAACAAAATTTATCAAAATTACTAAATAATCTGAAATATGCAGTTGATTAATATAAAGCTAAGGAAAAATTACTCTCAAATCTATAATATGCTATTATAAAATATATAATATGCCATCACTATTATAAACTTGGTCAAACTTACTCCCAAATCTATAATATGCCATCACTATTATAAAACTTGGTCAAAATTACTCTCAAAGTTATAATATGCAATTGTTGGTATAAAAAACTTGATCAAAATTACTCTCAAAACTATAATATGCAAATCCATAATATGTCAAGCTATAATATGCCATCACTGTTATAAAACTGGATCAAAATTACTCTTAGATTTATAGTATGTAATTGCTTTTATAAAACTTAGTCAAAATTACTCTCAAAGCTATAATATGCAAATCTATAATATGCCATCACTATTTATAGTATGTAATTACTTTTATAAAACTTAATCAAAATTATTCTCAAAGCTGCTATAATATGTAAATCTATAATATGATATAGCTGTTATAAAATTGATTCAAAATTACTCTTAGATATATAGTATGTCATCACAGTTATAAAACTGGTTCAAAATTACTCTTAATCAAAATTACTCTCAAAGCTATAATATGCAAATATATAATATGCCGTCACTGTTATAAAACTGGTTCAATATTACTCTTAGATTATAGTATGTCATAACAGTTATAAAACTGGTTCAAAATTACTCTTAGATTTATAGTATGTCATTATTGTTATAAAATTTGGTCAAAATTATAAGTTATAATATGACATTGTTGCTTAGAAAGTGAAATTTTAAATATAATATATAATTGTTGGTTAGAAAGTGAAATTTTAAATATAATATGCAATTGTTTGTTTGTTAGAGAGTGGAATTATTTAATAAGTAGAAAGTGAAATTTTAAATATAATATAGAAAGTGAAATTTTAAATATAATATAGAAAGTGAAATTTTATTTGTTTGTTAGAGAGTGGAATTATTTAATAAGTAGAAAGTGAAATTTTAAATATAATATAGAAAGTGAAATTTTAAATATAATATGCAATTGTTTGTTGGTTAGAGAGTGGAATTATTTAATACGTAGAAAGTGAAATTTTAAATATAATATGCCATTGTTCGTTAGACAGTGAAATTATTAATTGTTTGTTGGTTAGAGAGTGGAATTATTTAATATGTAGAAAGTGAAATTTTAAATATAATATGGCATTGTTGGTTAGACAGCGAAATTTTAAATATAACCTTTTCATATTGAGATATTCATTGTTTAACTTGGCAATTGAGATTAGAAAGTGAAATCTTAAATAAATTTTAAATATAACGTTTTCATATTGAGATATTCATTGTTTAACTTTGCAATAAATTTTAAATATAACCTTTTCATATTGAGATATTCATTGTTTAACTTTGCAATTGACATTAGAAAGTGAAATCTTAAATATAGCCTTTACATGTGGAGATTTTCATTCTTTAACTTTGCAATTATATACATGATATGGTAAACGTAATATTCTAAATACCAGTACTTATTTGCATGCAGATCAATCTCTAACAGAATTTGGAAATGATGTATAGAGGTTCAACATTCATTCTCCAGATATACAGTTTTGCAGGCAGATCAATCTCTAACAGAATTTGGAAATGATATATAGAAGTTGAACATTCATTTTCCAGATATACAGTTTGGAAAAGCTATGCAGTAAGTGCACTCACAAAAATAGGTGGTGGGGAAAAATCTTATGTGTAAATATTAAGAAATGATTATAAAACACTTATGCAATAGGAGGATTAACACCACACTGGAATTTGTATATAACATTCAGTGGCAAACACAGAGTGCAAGACCTCAATAGACAAAACATCAGTATTTCAGATTACAAAGCACACAAACAAGACATTACAAAACCTCCAGACTCATAACATAGCATTTATGGAAGTGAACCCAGCACAAATTGCAAGCTCATTTCCATAACTCTGTGTGGACATAAAAACAAGCAACAACAGCAGATATGAAAGCAAGCAAACAGAACAGAAAGATAACAGAAGGAAATGAATTACTAAGCCAACAATTTTACTACTGCTACTACTCCCCTCTGGCATAGTACTCAACAGGGAAGGTCCTGGTGAGGCCACCGATGCTCCTGAAATGGATCTTGCCAGGATCTTTCTCGTCCACGTCGATTTCATTAACAGGGACCCATATCATCATATCTCTGGCCTTCACACCCTTGATGTTCTTCATCTTATTCTTCTCTAGCTTGCAAGTTATGGTGGGCGAGTATATGACATGCGTGTCTGATTTCTTGAAGTAGTGTTTGGTCTCGCTCTTCTGTTTTATCCAAACTTGGCCGGTCTCCTCCACAAGGCCCGCTTCCAACACGTCTTTCAATGCCAGGAGGCCGCCTGGGAGGCCATAGGTTTCGATGATATCCATGGCTTTCTCAAGGGCTTCGTCTCCTGTGGCCACAGTGGCGTTCTCCTTCACGATCTCAGATTCAACGAGAGCAGCCATCGTCACAATTACAGAATTCTCTCAATCAATTGTCACAGTTACAGAATACACTCCAATATCAAAAGCTTGAATAGTTTGATATGAAGGTGGGATATTTATAGGATAAAACGGGCGGTCTGTGGATGAGCTCGGAGATTGTAATTGCAAACCACGTGGTAGCATGGACTTTGTCATGATGTTTTATGTCGGTGTTTGGCCTTTTCGGTGCGTACATGGATGAAGGTGACAGCATGGTTGAGGAAGCCAACGGTCTCTTTAATGGCAGGTTTCTATGTTTGGAAAACCCTAATGGAATGGACTACTTGCAACTCCACCACCTAAGCTTCGAAATAAAGTATGCGTTCCACAGAGTCGTGTTGAGAAGAATTATTTGTTCAAAGTTATTTTACATGATATCACAAATGACACCGTGGAAAGACTGTGTAATGCCATGGTGGCAAGTGGCCTAGTTCATTGTCTTTGACAATCAATGTGGATGTGTTTGATGGCATGGGTGTTGTTTTGATGCCACGAACAAATCAATGAAACTTTAACATAATTCTCGCATATGGAGATCACCTACATGTGAAGGGAGGGAAATGTAATAAATAAGTTCGAGATAGTATAAAATTGATTTAAAAATATATAATATTTATAATAATTAATAGCAATTTAATATAATATTTTTTTTCCAAAAAAGAAAGCAATTTTATTAAGATAAAAAAATTATATAAGTAGATTTCACGAGATTTCTTAACAAGATTGTTCAAAATTGTTTAGAAGGGATCAACTAGCTATTGTTGAAGTGTATGTTCATCAAAATCTACCAACATTAGTGTAAAGTGGGTTGTGTGTGTTACACCCTTACACTAGAGGTAACTAAGGAGATCATGTCTCGAGGCCCATAGGTAGCAGACATGGAGTGTCAAGGCTTAGATTGACTAGCATATCCCTGTAGGGCCCCTCATATTCATTGATGCACCACCGTACATCATCAACAGTAGAGTAGGGTCCATTATACCATCATGGCCCTAGAGGACAACAGGTATTGCTTCATGAGGTAAGAAGTTTGGTATCATGGTAAGCGTCACCCTAATAATTGAAGCATTTGAAGATGTTGAAAAGAATTCTTTCTTGATTACATAACGTTTGCTTGGAAATTATACTCTTTGCCTTACTTAACCTTGGTGGGTGTCATTTTTCCCTAGTAAGTTGGCCACCCTTGGGAATAGGGGGCTACTGGGGGGTTCCTTGAAGAGTCATCATACCACTCTTGATCATACTTATCACCTTCCATACTTCTCCCATTTTGTCTCCTCGTCTTTTGGGATTTTCAGGTGCACTGACCCAAGAAGGGATTGCACCTCATTTCATTGGAAGAAGGGGTTGAAGGCCTAGAGGGAAATGTGGGTGGAAAAGGATAAAATCCAATAATAAACCTTCAAGATGCTTTCCCAAGAGGTCTTGAGGACAATGAAGTGTTTCTCATAAAGAATTGAAAGACCTGCAAAAGCAGACTCACATTATATAGATGTCCCACTTGTCAAGGAGGTGCATTTATGTGGTGTCCTTTTCTTTCCATGCATATGGCACTCGGTGTACCTAAGCTTCAAGTGATGTTGTGGTACTCTTTTATTTCCATGTCTTATAGTGCCCAATTGTTTCGGACTTTAATTAATTAATGGAAAAAAAGGACTTGGAAAAATGTAATCATCTTTGATAATTTTTTTGGTATTTTCTAACAGTTTATAGTGTAAACGTTTTGTCAAACACTTTGTTGTTTGGTATTGTTGGGTATTTGCTAGTTCAGAAAGTTCATAACAATTCACTATTTCTCCTTTAAATCTATTTGGTACCCAACATATATGACAACAAATAAAATGACAATACCCAGTTATGATACGATTCACTATATATCACATATATATATGAACTCAAAGACAATCATTGTACTGGAAATTTACAGCAGCCATTGCACATTAAACAATCAACAAATAGAACCTTAAATAAGTGATATTAAACCTGTGGTTTAATCCTATAGGTGATCCTTACATATGTTTAAAGGAAATCGGGTTGTACATAGTTGCCAAAGACTTTACACTTCCAAATATCAGCACTCACAAGAGGAGTTGTCTATATTGCAAGGAGAATGCACCCAACTTACAAGGAATCACCTCCCATCAGTCTACAAGTCGATCCACACTCCATATTTGCCCTCAAGAGTAGAAAGACGATTCAGAACTAGAAATAATAGAGCACAACTTGGAATGACCCACTCATCAAAAGAGAAATATGCAGCATAGGCAGGAAATATGACCGAGTCATAAGATAACTCGATCTGAGTAAGTAAATTCCACCTCTACAAGAGTGAGGGCCTCAAACTCTGCTTCTAATCTCAGAAAATTGCTTCACTCAGTTAACAATTCGCCCCACCAAAGAAAATCGACCACAAACACCAAATAGGTTGTCCACGATTGCCACAATGCAGTCCTAAAGTAACTCGACCTCCATACATTCCCCAAGTTGACTTCTTCAACCATGAACTCGGCCCCAGCAAAGAACAACTCAGCCACAAATGGAAGTTTCGCCACCAACTAAGAAATATTGAAGCACAATGAAGAAAACTACGTGTGTTCTCTTACAAAAATGATCAGCTAGGGTGGATATGTTACACCAACAAAAATAATCTCTACAATTTCTCCTAGGGTTTTCGTCCCAATAGTTCTAAAGCCACAATGGTCTCTCTCAATAAAAAATCAGAAATTATCAATGCAAGACTGAGAGAGGGCGCCCTCCTTTTTCTATTTTATTTGTTCGTTGACTCTTTTGAAACCTGTTTACCCTTTTAATCAATTTAAGTGATGTTTCATATTCTTCCTAAGTCACTTTAGGAATTGTTTCCCTTTTTCTCCCCTTTTAATGATCTAATGTCATTTTGTTAGGAACTTTTTGCCTTAGGACATTAAATAATTAATTAATTCCCTTCTTAAGGACTATAGCCTATGGGAATCACTTAGGATACTACGTCCAAGTCCCATGATCACTCGGAAGGGGACATGACAGTCCTCCCTCCCCGAGATTGCTTGTCCCCAAGCAATTGCAAATTCGGGCGCTGCAAAATTTGTTCACTCTCCCAAGTGGCATCTTCTGCAGGCAACTCTCTCCATCTAATCATATATTCCCTAATTACCCTGTTCCAGAGCTTCTTTTCCTGAACCTCCAATACTTCCTCAGGAACTAGTACTAGCTGCTCCTCCTCATCCAATGGAGGTATTTCTATTGAAGTTGTGATGTGTTTTCCCAATGCCTTTTTGAGGCACGATACGTGAAACATGTTATGAATCTTACTCCCTTCTAGAAACTACAACTCATAAGCCACTTCACCAACTCTCCTGGTGACCCTATAAGGTCCGTAAAATCGTTTCTAAAGTTTCACTGCACCACTCTTCTTTAGAGAAGACTGTCTATATGGCTGCAGCCTGAGAAACACCAAGTCCCCTACCATGAAAATGCGCTCGACCCTGTGTCTATTTGCATATATCTTCTGTTGGTTCTGGGTCGTCTGCAGTTTATCCTTAAGATCCTTAAGAATGTCTTAGCTCTCCTAAATCTAGTCTTTGGCATTGGGAGCCATGTTGTCCCCAAACGCCAAGTCTACAAAGGATGGGGCATCATATCCATATAATGCCCTAAATGGTGACATCCACATGGACATATGATAAGTGGAGTTATAACAATGCTCACCCAAATGTAACCACTTAACCCATGTCTTTTGTTGCCCATCCATGTAGTTCCACAAATACCCCTCTAACCATTTGTTCACTATCTCTGTTTAGCCATCTGTCTATGGGTGGTAACTCATACTAGGAGTCAACTCTTTGCCTGCAAGCCTGAATAGTTCCTGCCAAAAACCAATCATAAATCGATTGTACCTGTCACTAACAATATTTTTTGGCAACCCATGAAGCCCGAATATCTCCCTGAAGAATCAATCTGCTACATGTGTTGCCTTGTACTCTAAGGATATGGAAAATAAATGAGAGAACTTGGTCAACCTATAGACCACCACATAAATTAAATATTGACCCTTTGTCCTTGATCTGTGTGTCCACAATCTGATCATTGGATGCCTGTTGTATGAAATCGGGATTGAGCTCTATTGGTGTCAACAGTTCTTATACTTTCGAGGTGTCCAATATTGGTGGGAAATAAGGGCGAAAGAGATCCACGTTGAACACTAGGTGTAGGCCAAGGAAAGGAGGAATGTTGAGCTCAAAATCATTATCCCCCACAGCCTTGGTGATGGTGTATGACCTATAACGGAGTGGGAAAAGCTTATGATGGGGTCATGTAAGGCGTTCTTTCTACAAGTGAAACCAAACTGTGTCGCCCACCTGAAAGTTATGTGGCACCCGATGTTGATCATGGCGTTGCTTGTACTTGTCATTAGACTTCTGTAGGATATCCTGAACCTGTTGGCAGATGTCTTGGATCCACTCAATGAACCAGGCGGCTTTTTCATCTTTAGTTGGAGCAGGAGATGAGTCGGTCGAGGTGACCACAAGGGGAAGTGAAACATCTATGGGACCCAATGGTTGGAATCTCAACCCCACCTGAAAGGGGCTGTGGATAGTTGAGTTATGCAGGTCTCGATTGTAGCTATGTTGGACATAGGGAAGGCTCTCATCCCATGTGTGAGGGTGCCTTGAATTATACATGTGAAGGATATGCACAACCATTCGATTTACAACCTCTGTTTGGCCATCCGTCTGGGGGTGGAAGGCCGTGGATTTGGTGAGCTTGGTGTCCAGCAATGACCAAAGGCTTGACCATAATGTGTTGCGAAATCGACTATCCCGATCTGAGACAATGGTTTGTGGGATTCCAAAATGTACCCAAACTCGTTCAAAGAAGAGCTTGGCAATGGCTTCTACTATGATGTTCTTCTTGTAGGCAACCAGAATCGCCATCTTAGAAAAGCGATCAACAACCACAAAAACACAGTCATTTCCTCGCTTAGTGGACGGGAGGCTCGACATGTAGTCCATTGATATGGATTCCCATGGCCTTTCAGGAGTAGGAAGAGGGATGTGCAGGCCCTATTTCTTAGTGGTCGGTTTTGCAATAGCGCAAGCAGTGTAGGACCTAATATACTTGTTGACCTCCTATCAAAGTTTTGGCCAATAGAAATGTTTTTGTAGCATTATCACTGTCTTTTCGACACCAAAGTGTTCTGCCACCTAACTGTAGTGGGCTTCCCAGATCATCTTTGCTCGCTCGCTTGATGGAACATATATATGGCCCAGATGACACAACAACCCATACCGAAGATGGAAATTATTGACAACTACGTTTGCACCCAACATTTGGTAGGTGGTGGCGAAGTATGGGTCTGTCTCATAGAGTTGGGGCCATCTAGAGGTCTCATGGCCACAAGATTCTAGCACCGTGGTGAATGCCGCAACTGGTGGTATGCTGAGGCAATCAACGACGCGATTGGTGCTTCCTGTTTTATAATTGATGTTGACGTGGAATTGCTGCAAGTATGTGGACTACTTTTGATGGCGGACATTCTGAAATTTTCCTTGTGTCTGGATGAAATGTAGTGGCTTATGATCAGTGTGGATGATTGTCTCCTTCCCAAGAATGTAATGTCTCCACTAGTGACAGGCTTGCACAATGGAGTACATTTATTTGTCGTAAGTAGGATAATTACGGAAAACATCTGATGGTGTCTCACTATGATAGGCCACGGGGTGGTCGTGTTGAGTGAGAATGACGCCCATAGCATACTCTGAAGCATCTATCTCAATATCAAAGGGTTGTTGCAGATTTGGTAGGGAAAGTATTGGGGCTGAGCACAAGCGCTGCTTCAAATCATCGAACGCTTGTTGTTGGGACTGACCCCACGCAAATTTCGCCTTACCACCACCCCTAGTTATTTGGCTGAGGGCCCATGCAATATGGGAGAATCCCAACACGAACATGCGGTAGAAATTGGCAAGGCCCAAGAAGCTCCGAAGCTCAGTGAGTGTGGTTGGGGTTGGCCAGTCACGAATGACTTGGATCTTGGTTGGATCCACATGTACACCATGTTGATCAATTATGTATCCCAGGTAATGGACCCTATCCATGCTGAAGGAGCATTTTTCCAAGTTGGTGTATAGCTTGTGCTATCGCAGGGTGTGTAGAACCTGCTAAATATGTTGCAAGTGTTCGACCCAAGTCTTGTTGTAAATGAGAATGTCATCCATATACACCACTACAAAAGTATTGGTGAATGGTTGCAGGATATCGTTCATCATCCTCATGAAAGTGGCTGGAACATTTGTCAAACCAAAGGGCATGACCAACCATTCAAAAAGGCATTCCTTTGAATTGAAGGCGGTCTTCCATACATCTGTTTATTCTATCGGGACCTAGTGGTAGCCAGACTTCAGATCAATCTTACTAAAGTATTTGGCCCCCGTGAGTTGATAAAGGAGGTCGTCGATTCAGGAAATCGGGTATCGGTTTATGACTGTGATTTTATTTAGAGCCCGGTAATCAATGCAGAGTCGTCAAGTTCCATCTTTCTTCTGTACCAGCACGATTGGGCTCCCGCAAGGTGATGAGGTGGGATGGATGTGTCCCTTGTGGAATAGTTCTTATATCTTTCGCTTGATCTCTTCATTCTCTAATAGAGAGCGGTGATAGACTGGACCATTGGGAAGCGATGCACCAGGGGTCAAATCGATGGGGTTCTTGACCTGGCAATGCAGAGGTACCCCGGTAGGTGAGGAGAAGATATCTGAGTATTCTTCCACGACCTTATCTACTTGCTTCTGCTATGTGGAGAGGTCGGCCGCAAATACACTGGATGTGGATGTGATCTTTCTCTTATTCTGAGAGCGGATCACGAAGAAGAAAAACTTCCCCATATAAGAGATGACCTTCCTACATTTCTTAGCAGAGATCAAGGAAATAGCACTAGGTGGGACTACCTTGAGTATCCTGTACAATTTCCTATTCAAAGTAATAATAACACTACAAGGCCTAGACTTATATACAACTTGATGTTTCCATAAATAAGGTTGGCCCAAAATAACATCAAAAACTTCGAGAGGAGCAACATCACCCAATACCTCGTCTTTGAAAGACTTGATGTCATACGAAAGTCAACATTGTTGGTTGGCGTGAAGATCGCTTCCTTGGCAGAGCCATCCAATGTTGTAGGGTTGTGGGTGCGACGTTATCGGCAGGGCCAGCCGATTGATGACCTCTACTGAGATGAGGTTCTTTTGGCTACCGCTATCAACGATGAAGTGCAGTGGGGTTCCTTTTTCCCACATCTGTGAATGGAAGATGCACTCTCCTTCTTCTGGCTCATCTGGTTCACCAGGTTGGAGCTTGGTGGTAGAAACAATGGCACTGGGTTCCACATCAATGATCCATCTTCCCCTTTCTAGTTCTATCTCAAAGTCAAAACCCACATTTGTTTTAGAGGATTTCACTTCAACTACCAGTGACTGCTTTGAGTGGTAGTCAACAATGTTATTCCAAGGTCTCTTATGGAATTTGCACCACTTCCCGGTATCTTTCTTTGTCTTTCTGGTTTCCTTCTTTGCTTGCGGATTGGAATGGTTGTCTTGTTACTATCTATATTTTCTCTGTCCTTTGTTCTGTGGGTTGGGGCCACCATTTCCTGGATTTTGTTGTGAGGGGTTCCCAGGCCCAAATTGCCACGTCTTTTGTTTAAGCTTTTGCTTGATTTTGACGGCATATCAGTAGGCCACGCCCAAGGATGAGATGTCCAGAAATTCCATCTCAGTATGGATGTATCTATGTGGAGCACCGCAATACTTGAGCACCATATGTCGCTCCAAATATTTGATACCCAGCTTGGTGCGCAAGGTATGGAAGATATTTGTGAAATCTTGCACTGCTTGGTCTCTTTATTGCCGCAGTGTGGTCCATTTGGTATACAAGTTGTCATAAATTCCGACAGGGTAGTATTGTTGCTTAATAGAATCCATGAAGGATTCCCAGGTGGTCATGACTATAAATAATGAGGGTTCCTCTATTTCCTTTTTCTCACAAAACGTTTCCCACCAATCTTTGACATGGGGAATGACTTTGAGGAGCGAAAAAGTAATATTTTCTCTATTCGAAAAGGTATGGACAGAAAAATACCCTTCTAGTAGATTCAACCACTTGTTTACAACATAATAGTCTATCTGACCTTCAAATATAGGAATATCGAAGTTTATTTGTACCTTGAAGGAGGTGGCGCCTCCACTTGAAGAAGATGTGTCGCCTGTTGGTAGTCGTCGAAGGATTTGCGGGAAATTATCCATCATCTCATTCCTTTGTTGCGCGAGGGATTCCTCAATCAACAGTTTGAAAGGATATCTTGTCCTGTCATATTTTTTTTCTCCTGCCATGAGAGGTCACTTGGGCATGAGAGATCTTTTGTCCTCAAGAGAAACAAGCTCGAGGCCCAACTCTTTGTACTCCGACCTCATTGGGGACATGCATTAAGACGACAAGGAGCAGACCGCTCTGATACCACTGATCTATATTTTATGAGAAGAACGAAATGACTACATATTATTAACAGGCACTTAACACAAAATAATAGAGATACGGTAAAATTGGTTTTCTATTCAATAAGGAAATAAGCTGAAACTGTAAAATGTAGCAGAAACAAGCTTGTTGGAATGGTGGCGGCTTATCTCTGAAAAGAGATGTGATGACTGCGCTCATTCATAAGAAGATGATTGCAATGAGGCTCTGAAGGAATTTTTACAATAAACAAGAATTCCAAAAACCCTAGACATCCAAAAACCTAACCCTAGGAGATGAAGCGCCAAAAGTCATGTGGGCCCCGGTTGGGTAAGTTAGTACATCAACTTCCTGGGGTCATAACTTTTGCATACAATCTTCACTTTATGCGTATGATAGCCTGTTGGAAAGGTATCGTCGAGGAGATTCATTTTGGGGGATCAATCATTCCTTTGGCTATCATTGAGAATCTCAATCTCAAAAAGCATTCATTTAGGCCCTCAAAATAGGCCCAGAAGTTAAAACTGCTAAAAATAGTAAATTGCCAAAATTGCCAGAAAACTGTTTTGAGCCAGTTGGAAAAGGTGGGTGGCCACCGATATCCACCTAGATCACTTTTTCATCCCCGTGATAAATTCCATGGATATGATCTCCCATATCTACTCTGGAATGGGCATTGGTTGAAGTAATCCTGCAGGGTGGGTCTTCTCCACCCTATTCTGTTAACAAGTCACACACTCCTGCACATGTATCAATACATCATATTTGAGGCCCTTCCATGAGAACATCTCTCTTATATTCTTGTATGACTTAAAATACCCTGGATGCCCATTTAAAGGTGTGTCATGCATGGCTTTCATAATTTTCTCCTTTAATTTGGACTCCGGAACCAAGTATATGCAATCCTTGTAGTAGATGATATCATCTACTACCTTGTACATGTCATCCTGCACATTATTATCCATCACCTCACAAGAAAATTTTCTCTTGGAATACTCCACCGGGAGCTCAGATTTTCAATCCGCACATATCTCTGATAATGAGCACAACTCTGGTCTTATGGATAGAGAATCAACAACTACATTGTTCTTTACTTTGACGTACAAAATATTGAAGTCAGAGGATTGTACTTTACTGACCCATTTCTGTTGTCTTTTGTTAAGATCCTTTTTCCCCAAGAAGTGCCTCAAACTGTTGTGATGAGTCTTGACCACAAACTTCCCACCTACCAGGTATTGTCTGGATTTTTCCAATGCATGTATTATGGCGAGCATTTCCATTTCATAGATGGGATAAGTTCTCTCAAGGGTGGAGAGATTCCTACTCTCATATGCAATAGAATGCTTTTGTTGCATCAAAACTGCTCCTATTCCCACACTAGATGCATCACACTCTAACACAAAGAGCTAAGTAAAATCACGAAGTGCCAAAATGGGGCAAGAACTCATCACTTCCTTCATCTTATCAAAGGTCTTCTAGGCCTCTTCTGTCCAACAAAAAACCCCTTTCTTCATAAGATCTATAAGAGGGGTGGTCAACTGAGAGAATCCTGACACAAAGCGCCTATAGTAACAACAGATTCCAAGGAACCCTCGCAAATGCGTGATATCCTTAGGTGGTGGCCCATATAGAATAGCTTGTATATTCTCCATGTGAACTTGCACTCCCTGTGCACTGACTATATGCCCCAAGTAGAGAATCTTTGTCATACCAAATTCGCACTTAGATTCCTTGTAATATAAGGACGACTCATCCATAATGCTCAGAATATCCTCCAAGTGCGCCAAATTCTCCTCCCAGCTCTTACTAAAGATCAAGAGATCATCAAAAAATACCAACAAGAACTTTCGCAACTGCTTCCTAAATATGTCATTCATGCATGACTGAAAAGTGGCATGCACATTGGTCAATTTGAAAGGAATGACCAAGAACTCATAGTGCCCATAATGGCACCTAAAGGTGGTTTTATGAATTTCCTCCTCATGGACTCTGATCTGATGATATCTGGATCGAAGATCAATTGTCGAGAAATACATTGCTTCGTGCAGCTCATCTAGCACCTCATCGATCTTGGGTATGGGCTACCTGTTTTTTATTGTTTTCTTATTCAAGGCCTGATAATCAGTACACATTCCCATTGTCCCATCCTTCTTATTAACCAAGACCACTGAATAAGTTAAAGGAATGGAACTGGGTATTATGTGCCCCATGTCAAGCAACTCCTTGATTGCTTTTTCTATTTCATCTTTGAACTTATTGGGATGCATGTATGGGGTGGTGATCACTGGTTTGGACCCCTCTTCAAGTTCAATGGTGTTCTCAAAACCTTTGTCAGGAGGTCTCCCTGGAGTTATCTTCCCAAATACCTTTTCATGTATGCTCAATAAATCCTGGATGTCTGCATGATAGTGCCTTATGCCTTCATCATCTATCTGGGAAGTAAAAAAGAAATGTGTTGCATATACTACATCTCCATGCATGAATATGGCTTCCATTATTTTGTTTGATACTACTGTAGGAGCATTGTTTTCCATACCTCATAGTACAACATGTTTCCCTCTTGGCGTGAAGAACATCATGATCATATGTTTGTAGTTTGTGGTAATGTCCCCCAATTTCTGAAGCCACTAAACTCCCAACATTGCATCTGAATCTGCCACATCCACCACATAAAAGTCTTCTGGCAATGTGTAGTTACCAATTGTCAAGGAAAATCTAGAAATTTTCTTTGTGCAAGACACATTAAATCCGTCGACCATTGCTACTTTGAACCCCTCAAAATCCTATGTAGCTACTCGTCTCCTAGCCACCCAGGCTGCATCAATAAAGTTGTGGTTTTCCCCACCATCAATCAAGGTCGTGACTCCCTGTCCCCTTATGAATCCTCTAAATTTGAAGTTGTTGAATCTCGAGGTACCATATAATGATGCTATAACAACCTCCTTGGCCTCCTCACTATCCTTCTCCTATGTATCTTCCTTCTGCTCTTTTCCCTGCTCAATAGCAACCTCCTTCTCCTCCTCCTCCTAATCAGAATATGAATGTACCTAAATATAATGGGCTTGACCCTTCCCCTAACACCTATGTCCTGGTACCGATGGATCTTTGGAGTGGAAACAAAGACTCTTTCTCCTTATCTCATTTCTTGTTGCCTCGTCCAACTTTTCCTTACCCATACCTTCCTTCCTAGTAGGCTTCTTGTCCTTTCCTTTCTATGGAATAAAGGGTTTGGAAAAAAAAAATTGTTTTAGGGACTACGCCCTCCATGTCCCTTGTCCTGATAATAGAATCCTACAAGGTCTCGGTCTTAAAAGCCTTTACCCAACCACGAAGTGGTTCTAACAACCCCTCAATGAACAACATGACAATCCTATGCTCCAATATATTTGACACTATCATTGCTAACTTCTGAAACTCTGTGATGTAAGCATCTAGCGACCGCTCTTGTTTGAGTTGTGCTAACTCTTTGAAATGTAGATCTGGATCCTTTTTATAAAACATATCCATTAACTTCTGAGTGAAGTCCAAATAGGAGGTGATAGTTGCATGTCCTAGCGTGACCAACCCATGGTATCACCACTCATGGGATTCTCCATCAAGGTGCAGAGTAGTGAATTTGATCCCTTCAGCCTCAGTCATAGGGTTGAGATGGAAGTATGTATCTAGTTTTTGTACCCATGCCCTAGTTGTGCTCCTATTAGACCCATTGAAGGAAGGAATGGATAGCTTCCCCAACTTCCATGCTATATCCTTGTTCTTTTCACCATGTTATGATCCCTTGGTCTATTCTTGTATTTGATTGTGAAGAAGTCCTAAAGTGACATGGATTCCTGAAAATCATCACCTAGGGCTTGATATTCTCTCAGATAGTCCTGAAAAGTTTCACCTGGAACTTGTTTCCCTTGATTTTTCATTTGTTAGTTTCCCAAAAATTGGGTAAAAGAGATCTATGGATTGTTCTATTAGTGGTCCTAGAACCAATTTGCATAGGGATCCTAGTATTGTTAAGTACGAGAATCTCACTATTGTTGTTGGATCTATCATTCACATTGGACCCCCCTACTTCATTGTTACTCCCATGATTCTGATAGGTTTGATTTGTGAGTATCTGAGTTATAAGTTGAGTAAGATATGGTTGTCCAGCTGCTAAACTCTCCAAGATCTACATTCCCCTTTCCTCATTGGAATCACCCATGTTTTCCACTTGTCCAACCTCCAGTTTATTTTCCCTTACTTCATATTCCTCTTCAAAAATGTTTTCTTCCCCTCGCTACCTTCTACTTATGTATGTGACACCTAGAAATCTATTGTATTCTCCCATCATGAACAACAAAATCACTCTTCAGGCTAGCAGGAAAGAGGGCTCTGATACCACTGTAATGATATTTGATAAAAATTTTGGTATTTTCTAACAGTTTATAGTGTATACGTTTTGTCAAACACTTTGTTGTTTGGTATTCTTGGGTATTTGCTAGTTCATAAATTTCATAACAATTCATTGTTTCTCCTTTAAATATATTTGGTACCCAACATATATGACAGAAAATAAAATGACAATACCCAACTATGCTATGATTCACTATATATCACATATATATATGAACTCAAAGACAATCATTGTACTGGAAATTTACAACAACCATTGCACATTAAACAATCAACAAATAGAACGTTAAATAAGTGATAATGAACCTGTGGTTTATTCCTATAGGTGATCCTTACATATGTTGAGGAAATAGTGTTGTAGATATTTGCCAAAGAATTTACACTTCCAAATATCAACACTCATAGCAGGATCTCCTATATTACAAGGAGAATCCGCCCACCTTACAAGGAATCACCTCCCATCAGTCTACAAGTCAATCCACACTCTGTATTCACCCTCAAGAGAAGAAATACGATCCAGGACTAGAAAGAATAGAGCACGATTTGGAATGACCCACTCAGCGCAAGAGAAATATGCAGGGTAGGCAGGAAATATGACCTAGTCATAAGAGAACTTGATCTGAGTAAGTAAATTCCACCTCTACATGAGTGAGGGTCTCAAGATCTACTTCTAATCATAGAAAATTGCTTTACTCAATTAACAATTCGCCCCACCAAAGAAAATCGACCACAAACACCAAAGAGGTTGTTCATGATTGCCACAATGCAGCATTGAAGTAACTCGACCTCCATACATTCCCCAAGTCGACTTCTTCAAGTATGAACTCAGCCCCAGCAAAGAACAACTCAACCAAATATGGACGTTTTTCCACCAACTAAGAAATATTGAAGCACAATGAATAAAATTGTGTGTGTTCTCTTCCAAAAATGATCAACTAGGGTGGATATGTTACACCACCAAAACTAATCTCTGCAATTTATCCTAGGTTTTTTGTCCCAAGAGCTCTAAATCCATAATGAGCTCTCTCAATCAAAAATCAGAAATTATGAATGCAAGAATGAGAGAGGGCGCCCTCCTTTTTCCCTTTTATTTGTTTGTTGACTCTTTTGCAACCCTTTTACCGTTTTAATCAATTTAAGTGACGTTTCATATTCTTCCTAAGTCACTTTAGGCGCTTTTTCCCCTTTTTCCCCCTTTTAATTATCTAATGTCATTTTGTTAGGCACTTTCCCCCTTAGGACATTAAATAATTAATCAATCCCCTTCTTAAGGAATATAGCCTATGGGAATCACTTAGGCTACTGCATCCAAGTCCCATGATCACTCGAAAGGGGACATGAAAAAAAATGTCGCATCATGGATTAAGGGCAACACAACCTCTACAGAGGCACCCATAAATGAGTTAATACAAACCCTTGTATGTCATGAACCCCATGCCCAGAAGTCTTACCCTATTCCACCTCAGATTCACAGAAGGCTTAGATAGGTTTCCCTTTGGAAATTCCTTTGACTTGGGGGTTGATTGACCCAATAGGATTCCTTGAAACCCCTCCCACTCCTAAATTTGACAAATTTTATAAGGTCTTTGAGCATTTGTTTAGTTTGAAAAGGGGGGTTTGATGCAGATGTTTGGGTGGTTCTATTATTAGATGTGGTTTACTTTGCATGATTCTTGTGAATTATGGACCCCTGGAGGTCGTATCTGTTTGTATTTATAGGACCTTTCCCGATGGATAGGTATTCATGAGGGGATGATTTGTTCAGACCTTCATGGGGGATTTGGAGCCCAAGGATGGATGCAGACACCCCACGTCTATGGAAATCTTGTAATCATCATGTGCATATTGAAGAAGGACTTGGTTGCCTTTGGAGGCACTCTAGCATGTCTAGGAGACCTTCCATCCCTCTCCACTTGGATGTTATCCATTGGAGGCCTGGATGTCATCCTTATATCCCATGATGTCACTAGGGCTTGATGGAGACGATGGAGGAGGACTTGATGTGGCGTTTTGACATGTGTCTCTTGATGGAGGGCCCTAGAGGCCTAACGTTTCACTTCCCTTGTTTAACACTTCACTTTGGGAGCCTAATGTCACCCTAGAAGGGCATGACATCACCCTTTGAGGAACATTTTGATTTAATTTTATTAAAATTTAATTTTAAGGGCAATTTTGTAAGGTCGGCCCTTCTATTTTGACATTGAAATTTTTTAGGCCAAAAGGTGATATAAATACACCTTTGGAAAATCATTTTAACACATAACTCTTCCTCACAATAGGATTCAATTCTGAAATTTTTGCCCTAGTCACTCATTGGCTGAAATTTACTAGTGCGCACCTCTTGGAGTATATGCTTTGGATGCTTCTTGATGATTTTTGGTGGAAATTTCTACAACTAGGTGTTCCATGCTTGATTATTCTTGGTGAAGTAAGTAAAATCTGCAATTTAGTTTCATGCTTTGAATGGTAATCGTAAATTTTACTTTTTCATGTTGAAGATTATGATATTCTTTCTTTAAACCCTATGAGAGGGACATAAGGTGTTTCTTCCTCTCTCTAGATCTTTCCACTTATTGAATTGTCAAGAGGATATTGTCTAGATTAGGTTCCTAAATCCATAAAGTGATAGCACTTTAGGATTCCTATTCTAGTAGCTTGTTTCAAATATACATTTCAATTGTCCAAGAAGAAAGAGGAATTCGCTAGAGCCCAAAACAACTTGCACTCTAGCCAAAATTCCATCTTTGAGATTCAAAGATTGGGGCCTTGAAGTGCCAACACCCCAAGAATTTGTCCCTCCATCCTTAAAAAATATTGTCATTTATTTCTCCAAGTATTTGTTGTTGTTGTAAATGACTCCATATCCCAAAAGGCACTTGTGTACATGCTCTATATTGTGAAGGAATTGGTCAAACTACTCTCACATTCTACTCTCCTTATCTTCTACTAATGTTTAATAACCCTAGCATAGCTAGATTTACTAATTGTGTTGTCGTTGTTACAAAACATTGCTACAACCATGCAAAAACTTGTAATTTGTTTCATACACTTGTTAAACACTAACCTAAACTACTCAAAAATTTCTTGGAATAAGTGTTAATTTATCTACTGGATAAATGCTAAGTTTTCAGTGTACTTTCATTTTATTTTGAGTTGTATTTATTGTGGTTGTTAAAAAATATTTGTGTTGTTGTAAACTAACAAATTGCTTCATTTTTACTTCAACCACCATATATTTTCATTGTCTATTGTCTGTTGAGGTTCTACTTTCATATTGGTACTTGGAATTGCTATATAAATGCTATATTGTTCCTGTTTCAGGAAGGTACACAAAATCTCTTTCTTTTCCTTAATTCCTCAGACATAGACCTTTGACTTGGGTAACCAATGAGAGGGGGGTATATCTTGATCGTATATTTATCATTTCCATCCCTTTAGGTTATCGGGGATGCTTCCCCTGGGTTGGACCTCATCCATCTGCAAAAGTGGGGATTTCCCACTAAGGTGATGGTGGTGGGTTATCCTGTTGTTACACCAATTTGAGTTACTTTTGTGGGGATTTGGCATAATTACAAATTGTGTGATAACATTTTGGCATCATTTTCAAGGACAATTGAGTTAATTTTCGTCAACAACAAATACTTGGTGATATTTTTTTATTTATTTTTCCTCAACCACCTAATTTAATGTGATATCCCTCTTGATTTTGGACATATTAAGGACATATTAATGTGATAACACTAAGGACATGATAAATTTATCATATGGATCTAAGAAAAAAATAGTAGTAAGGTTGTTGTCTGTTGGATTTGTGCAAATTAGAATTATTATAAGAAATGTCCATTGAAGATGAGGGTCAATGCAATGGAGTAAGAAATCCAACCATCAGTTGGTGTGTTGCAAATATTGGGTTCTTTAGTTGGCAATATGTCTAAGTCAAGGCAAGAGTAGAAATATACAAATATTACTTTTGTTCGATACAAGAGTAGAATTATACAAATATTAGTTTTGATCAAGCCAAGATTAGAACTATACAAATACTAGTTTTGTTTAATCCAAGTTGAAGAATAAGTTAGTTATCGCGATAAGAATAAGATAAGAATAACATTCTCCATTGACCTTGTGTAAACCATTCCATTTGGTGTTTGTTGCACTAAGTGTAAAGAACAATGTTGGAGAATTATAAGACGTAATTTAGGTATGAGTTATTTGTTACCTCTTTATTACCTTTTATTTTAATTGTATCCATATTTTGTATTGATCAAATGAGGAATTAACCCAAAATTGATGCCATTAGACACAAAATCAATCCTAATGCCAAATAAGGAGAAAAAACAACACATGCTAATTAATCTAGGAGTCAAGCATGCAAACAAACCTTCTCACAAAGAAGCACTAGTTGGTGATGGAATCCAACATCGCAAAATCGATGTGCGAAGGGGATGAGTTCTGGCGGATGGAAAAGTTACATTGACAACCTGCTTAACAAACTAACTCCCTAGTGCAAGTTACCTCACCGAGCAGTGGGAAACCCTCCAAGGAGTCTGAGTGAGTCTAGCCAACGTCGATCCTAGGTACAACACCACCTTCTCTGTGTTGTCACCTTGTGTAGGAAGTCTAAACTATTATGGCCTCTATGGTACCACCTACTATACCAAAGCAGAGGGGGGACAGTCGACAGTCGACACCAAGACCAACAAAGTAGGGTTGATTACTCTGAGGGCCCCAATGTGAACTCATGATTGACCCTTGTGTTAGAAGGGCTTCCCAAAGTCAATGATATAGCAACTGGATTTCACTCCCTAAGTCAAGGATTTATGTTTGTTTAGCAGCTTTGGAAAGTTATTCTCACAATCCTATTCCAAATCTCTACACCTAAGCTAAGATGGGTTTGAAGAGCCCTAGAAAAGTTGCTAGATAAATTTTAATTAGCTCTTGATTTTAGGTTGTTGCTACTCAAAGGAGTGGTCATGAAACTGATGGTGTTTTGACTCGACTCTTTAAACCATGCAAGAGGAAAATGAAATGCAAGAAATTCAACTTCGATGAAAACTAGCTATGGGAAGGAGCAAGAGGTTTCCAATTCTGTATTTTTTCTCATATGGAATCCATACTAATCTCAAGCGTATGCAAAGGCTTCATGAAGATTGTAAAGACATTGTGATAAAAAAAAATTGTACATGTAGCAAAGTGTTGAAGAATCAGCATTCAATACTGAACACATTTCCTTGAATAATACTTCATATAATGTAAATATTTTTCTGAATTGACATTGAAGGTTGTTAGGATTAATGGAATAATTATGATTTGCTTTAGTGTGTAGATTTTGAAGGACTATTTGATGAAGAGAAATAAAGACAACTATTTATGAGACCCCTTGCTTTGTCTGGCTTGGTCATGTCTGGCTTGGTCGTGACCTTAAAATTAGATTATTATTATTATTATGACCCTTTTTCAAACATATCATAAAATATGAAAATTTGTTGAATCCCCTCTTTCTGCATCATATATTTTCATATTGTAATGTTTAAGTATGGATAAAGAGACTTTCGTAGCCAAAGGAATTAATGGTGGAGTCCATGTGTATTCTTTGTAAGGATTACATACAGGTGAATATCGTCACAGAGGAAGCTGCTAGACAAGTGAAACTCACAGAGGATTTTCACTTTACCACTCTAATGGTTTTCATTGTTGGTCAAAGGGGGTGGTAAATCCCCCCACCAAAGTATAATTATATCCAAAGCATGTGGTATGTTTATCCCTTTGAAAAAGTGGGGCCATCATGGCCATGTAAGTGAGTTGGACAATTCCACCTTAATTTTGAGAGTCTATATTAAGTAATAAACAAACTTTACTACTTTCATTATAACTAAAACCTCTTACAAATGGACATGGATCATTAACAAAAAGACTAAAGGGAGGTAGTTGGAAAGGTACCGATTACCCCTTATTTTGTATAGAGGTACTACTAGTCAATTTCTTCACTGCCCCTTGTGATTTTTATGAGCCTTGGATAGTTGGGGCACTTATTTGGTTTCATGGCTTATGACAAGCTAGAGGGTTTTAAGACATGTTGATGGAACATATGATTTTTTATGGTTCCTCTTGAGAATTTGGCTTCATCCTGATTTTTGGGCATCTTTATAGTTCCCAAGGCAATTCACATTTCATAAGGCATTATCATGTATCCCAAGGAAGTCCAAGGTTGGTCAAAATAGTTTAGATTTGTTCTTCATGTACCAAGACTTCTCATGCCATGTCATGTCCTAGATTTTGAATCACTCATTTAAAGTCTTGTGTCAAACTACTTCATGGGACATCCACCTTGGAGGTTGCATTATGGAACTTTTTGTCACATGTGGACTTATCTAACTCTCCCGTGACTTGAGGAGAAAGTTGGCATGATTTGAGGAGGGTTGTTACACCTTGAACACCTCATCCATGACACTTTTGGAGCTGATTTGAAGGGTTCATCCACTCTTGAGGGGTCTTATTGATGATTTATGGAGATTTTTCACCTTGGAGATATATGTGTCCACCTTGGAAGATACCTAAAAGACTTTACTTGCATACTTTGAGGTGTTTGTTGAGGATCTACCCATTTGGAGGCCTTTGGATGCTAGACATTACACCTTGGATTCACCTTCTTCCTTCATTAAGGGAGACCTTACACTCTCTTGGGGCCTTTTCACTTGGATATTTGTACATGTGGTTTGACCACCTCATTTTTATTGTATTTTTTGATTAGGTAGTTGGAGGAAGTAACATTTTATCCCTCCCTTGGCTAGATATAAGGATATCACAAGAGACATTGCTATAGGATATATATATATATAAGGATCTCACATGAGACATTTCTATTTTATTGTAAATGAAGTTGAAAGAGTCTTCCAGTTGTTATTTGAGAGATCTTCCAGCAATTTTAAGAGGGGAAAGCAAGGATTTTCATCACTATAAAAGAATATTTTGTGGAGTGGGGGTTGATTTCCATTTATGGTTTTCAGATTCCCAGGTATGTCTTAAATTTCCAACATGTAATTAGTTTATTTTTACAGGATCTATGCAAGAGTTTGTTGTGTGCATAGTGTGTCTCTTGTTGTTGATTTTCCCTTGGAGATTGAATGAAAATTTTTAGGTCCGATTATTTTTACAAGCATTCTTTAGTGTTGATTTGATTTTGGTTTTTTGTCCCAGGTTTTATAAATCACCCCACTGACATTCCAAAGGCCTTGGATCCATTTCGGCAATATGCCAAACCTCACAAGGGGTCAAATCACCTAAGGCTCAATTGAGAGCTTTGTGGAAAGGAGATGAATGGATGGATTAGCCATTTGAAATACCACCTTGCAAAATTCCCCAGCCATGAGTTTGTAGTCTGTAGACAATCATCAACCCCAGAAATCCAATGAAGAGCTCCTCAAAATATTAATGAAATGAACAAGATGGAAGACAAAGAAGCTATGCAGATTGAACTTGACGTTGGATGAATAGCACGAAATGCAAGAAACGTTGAACTTGACATTGTTATATAAGGATCTCACATGAGACATTGCTATTTTAAAATTGTTGGATAACACTTAGGGTACTCACCATTCTTGTTGCCCTCGTGTGCTCCCTTTTCTCCTCGCAGACTCTCCCTCGTGTACCCTCATGTGCTTCCCTTTCTCCTCGCAGACTCGCCCTCGTGTGCCCTCACGTGCTCCTGCTCTCCTTGCAAACTACCCTTTCTCCTCTCCTCGCAGACTAACCTTTCTCCTCGCAGAGGTCGCATGCACACTATATTCGCATGGGGTATGGATCAGTGCACAGTACAGGATGTGGTCGGGGTATGGATCAGGGATATGCATACACAAATGGGGGGTGTTCATTTTTGTTAAAAGGGTTTTGGTTTTGTTTTTTATTTATTTCTTAATTTCTATATTTATAATATATATATATATAATATCTAATTTATATATTATAACATATGGGTGTGGGTTTTGTTATAAGGGAGCATGTTTTGTTTTTTTATTTTATTTTGAATTTATATATATATATATATATATATATATGATAGTGGGTCTAATGGTTAAGAACATTTGTTTTCTCCTAATAGGTCACAAGTTCAAATCTAGAGGGGCGGAGGGGATCCCTTATCCCACAAACAAGGGGGTCTCATACAACAATTTGGTGTTTATCTTGTTATTAGAGCTAAAATTGAACAAGGATTTCGTTTATCTTGTTGATATTGACATCCTTTTGTATGATATGGTCAATGATAATTGTTAGTGCGACCTAGAAGGCATATTGAAAACATTATGGGTTAACACCCAAATTTCTGTTGTTACCACTTATTAGTAATAGGTTTGTGTGCAAAGTGACCAAACACTCTTATAATAATCAGAGCAGGTTAGCGATTGATGAGTTGTTGCATGGAGGAGCCATCTGTCTATCTCACCAGGAGTCGTCCGTCAATTTGTTGCGTGGAGAAGTCGTCCGTCAAACTATGATTTGATGTGCATGGAGGAGGTCGCATCTTCAAGCTGTTGAAGAGTTTTGAAGGGGGCATGATGCATTGAAGAATCATTGTTACTGTTAAGCTGCTGAAGAATTTTATGTTCGCCAGAATTGCACGAGAGAGCAAGTCACCTCTGCGGATTTGATTATTGAATCGCTTCCACTGTTCGCAAGGAATTTCTTGCAAATTGTCACATATTCTGACTGCCAAAGCTTAAGGGAGGGTGCATATCGTTGTTTTTACCGCCAATAGACCCTGAAAATTGTTGTCAAGAATCATTCATTGTCTTCTATGGTGGTCACATTCTAGCCAAATCGCAAAAGATTTTTTGTACCAGATCGCAGGAGATTCGCTGTCAGGAAAGAGGAATAGGAGCTTGTTGTGATCTGTTGTGATCTAAAATTTAGCCAACAATTGGTTATGTTATCACTCCAGGAGTCTTTCTAGGTTGTGATCGAAAGAGCCTGGTAACTTAATCAAGAAATTAATCAATAACTCAAGAACTCATATAAATTGTAACTCTTAATTCCAACCCCTTAACTTTATTACACCCATCACCCCTACCACTTAACCTTTATAACCTAGAATTAATATAAACCTTGACCATTGAGCATTATAACCTCTAAATCCCCTATAAACTAATTACATATATAACCTTAAGTTCCATGGTTATCACCTTAATTTATCCTAACAAATAACTCTTAATTCTTAACACCAGTAAATTATAACCTCTAACCCCTCACCAATATAACGCCTTAACCTTAACACATATTCATTATAACCCCTAAAACATAACCATATAAATCCTTGCACCTAATCCTCATATTATAACCCCAATAACACTAATCCACTAAGCAATAAGACTTATAACTCTTAACCCTTAAAACCCCTTACCCCTATAACACATGTTACCAAAAAACCTAACCTACCACCCTTAATCCCCCACATTTATGTCACCAAGAAAATGTATGAATTAATATTATGTCACTTTTGCTACTTGAATAGTTGAGGTTTAGTAGGAAACTCGTTTAAGAATGTTGTTTGCTTGATACCTAGGTGAAATTCCTTGATAGATTTTCTATATGGAAACTTAGCTCCAAGGACATCACTCTTTCAAGGGAGAGATTGTAAGCCCCACATTTTGACTTAGCATTTACTATTGTAATAGTTATG
The DNA here is from genome assembly GCA_009831015.1 of Picea engelmannii. Taxonomy (NCBI): domain Eukaryota; kingdom Viridiplantae; phylum Streptophyta; class Pinopsida; order Pinales; family Pinaceae; genus Picea; species Picea engelmannii. The sequence continues at coordinate 110,700 of ML786333.1, read as the reverse complement.
GTAATTTTTGAGCTAACACTATCTAGATACATTCCCAACTTTCTTCTTGATATATCGATGTTCATGTGATGTGTCCCACATGGTTATCTTATGCTCACTTATGATTAGGATGTGTCACACATGGTTATCTTATGATCACTTATGATTTGTATGTGTTCCACATGGTTATGTTATGTTCACTTATGACTAGGATGTGTCACACACGGTTATCTTATGCTCACTTATTATTAGAATGTGTTGTACATTAATTATATTACACTCAATTCTTATCATTGAGTTCATTGTGTTATTTGACATATTTCCATTGATTATATGTTAGCATTACTTTTAATAAGTTTGGATGAATGTTGGATATTTCCTACTTCGATAGTTGCACTAAAATTCATCAGTCGTAGAGAGAAACCCAAACACTATTATACACACATGTGACTACTAAAAACATTGCAAGTGTTGAAGTGTTATTGAGTTATTCAGTTCTTGAGACCTTGATTGGCATTTGTTATATGTGAGGAGAAACTCGAATGGTTAATTATTGGTTGTTGGAGATGATGCACTCTTCCAAAAATGGGATATGTTTCTCAATACCTTTTTCTGTGACCTTAGGATATCCTTGGGTATGATATTAAACATTTTTAGAGTTTCTAGGCCCAGGGGGGCAGTCATGTCACATTGGGAGTTCCTATCATGAGACCTAACCTTAACTATCTCTAACCTATTTAAGGAAGGTGATAGCTTCCATTTAGGATTGATATTTTGAGGGGTTGGCCCTTATGTGTGAAAGGGAGTAATTGTGTTATATTATTGTTAGGATTTGCATTGTGTGGAATTTTTCCTTGAGATTAGTGATCCTTGGAATGGGAGAGAGAGACTGTCCATTTCCATTGGTGGGTAGATAGAGATTGGATAAACCAAATCCTATGGGATGTGTTAATCCTATTCATGATTGGTGTGGGAGCACCATAATCCTACAAGTGGTGTGTACACCATAGTTGAGGGAGAGTATCTTTCCCTTGTCACATTGAAACCCTATGGAGAAGAGTTAATTGTTGCACTAGAGG
>ML786333.1:90143-100255 GCA_009831015.1 Picea engelmannii | reverse complement strand
GGCATTCAAATGCTCTGCCACTGAGTCTCCATCTCTCATCCTCAAGTTATACAGCTTCTTTCTCAGGAATAGTTTATTTACCAGGGACTTAGACTGATACAACTTCCCCAACTTTTCCCATAAATCCTTGGTTGTAGCTTCCTCTGACACATTCAGTAACACTGAATCGGAGAGACACGGTCAAATTGTGCTCTTTTCCTTCCAATCTGTCTTTTTCCAGTCATCTGCAGAAGTTCCTGTAGGTGCAATACCTGGATCTACTGCGATCCACTGATCTCTGTCCACCAAAAGATCTTCATCCTTGAGCTTCCACAACTCAAATATTTTCCCATTAAACTTATTGATCTCCATCTTCGAATTGCTTGTCATTTCTTTTCACCTGAAAAACAATACCGCAGATCTCCCACTGTAACAAGGCTTATCACAGTCCCGAGCCAAACCCTTGACGACAAAGGCATCCCCCTGAAGCCAATAAATATCTGATACCAAATGTAAATTCTAACCTTGTACAATATATACTGCAAACTGATATTCAAAAAAGAACAGAAAAGATACAATGGCAAATACAAACATTACACAAGGATTTTTCACCTGGAAACCCAAACTGGGAAAACCAACATATATTATATTCATACATTGTGTTACATTGTTTACAATACAATATACATATAGGATCTAGCGGCATCCAAAACCCTAACCCAATGACCTGGATTAGTCCAAAACCCTAATTCCTTAACCGGAAATAGAAAACCATCGGCAAAAAACCATGTGCCGAAAAAACCACCTAAATATCATGTGGTCCCGGAAATATGTCGTCCCAGAAATATGTCATTGGTAATATGTCATTCCAGAAATATGTCATCCCAGTGCGAAAAAAAAATTCAGGGGCGCTGCACCCGAACCCCCCTGCGCACCCGGCGCATACGCTCAAACACTACTACTCGTGCAAAGAATATAACACATACCCAACACTATATAACCTTTGAAAACTATAACCATTAAACCCTATAACTCATATAATCTTCACACCCTCAATTCTTATACTTTATAATATTTAACACTTAAAACATTATAACTCATGAAAACCATATTTCTTATAATATCTAAAAAAACATTCTTAACACCTAAGTTATACAACCCTTAATATTAAATCCTAACATTTAAAACCTTTATACCTCCTAATACCATGGCCCCTATAATGTTGAACCGCTAACATCTATAAGACTTATAATACTTCATCCCTAACTACTCTAACTCATAACATTTCTAACCTATAACTCCTAAATATAATTGCTTATAGCAAATTCGTCACAAGATTATTTACATTCGTCTCTCTTGCGACGATATCAAATGATGCTTGGATTCATTTCATATTTGGTTTATCAACTTGAAATCTCAAATTGATACTATGCAAGCTAGTTGGACCTTCAGTGAAATACAGATATGAAACTTGGAATCATTAACATATCTACTAGAACATATGAAAAATAGGGTTTATGGTTTCCATGATGAATTGATGATGGAAGAAAGTGGGTGTGTCAGTCAAATTTGAGTTTAGAAATCCTCCCATATCGTTAAGGCATGTGAATAGTCTATCCAGATCAAATTTCAATGCATACAGATACAATTTGAAAACATTTCAATGTTGGCCCCATTCACATGTCACTGTTCCCTGCCTCTAGTATCTTGATGGTGTTGATTAAGCAATCAACGAAATAGAGGGATTTTTCATCACAACTATGACACATATACATTGTATATCCATTAATGTAGAACCTAAAAGAAAAATGAAGAAAGACTGACGAAAGCCTAAAACTTGTGTCAACCAAATTGGGTACTTTGAAAGAAAATTAGGTTTTATGGTTTACATGATGAATTGATGAAGGAAGAAAGTGGGTGTGTCACTCAAATTTGAGTCCAAAAACCCTCCCATATTGTTAAGGCATTCAAATAGTCTATCCATGACAAATTTTAGTGCATATAGAAACTGTTTGAAAAAATTTCAACGTTGGCCCCATTCGCAGGTCCATGTTGTCGGTGTCTAGTCCTCGTACAATTTTTGTTCTTCGTTCCTCATTCCTCGTTCCTCATTACTCTATCCTCATTCCTTGACCATGGCGTTGTCCCCAAGATCCATTATTTTTGTACAAAACATACTAATGGCATAAAATGTCCCACACAAAGACCAAATTAATATTCGATACATAAGTCTTTTGTCTTTTTTCAATGACTATGTAACCATGGGTGACATAACCTTAAGTTCTTTCCTTAACCATGGGTGACATAACCTTAATTTATTTCCATAACCATGGGTGACATAACATTAATTTATTTCCATAACCATGGGTGACATAACACTATCATTAAATAGTAAAATTGTTACATTTCATTGTAAGGCACCATGTGTACTGAGGGCTTGAGCCACCATATCCACAAAGGAAACATACCAAGAATATTTGTCTTGTGAACAAGATATGGTACTATCCATTTTGAGGTTTGGCATAGAGATTGTTCTTATAGACTACACTACATTGCACCATAATATAATCCCTACACTCCTTGCAAAACATGTAACACCATTCAAATTAGACACAATATTCTTGCGACGAATTAGCTATACTATCGATGAACTTTTTTCGTCGATAGTATAGCAAATTCGTCGCAAGATTATTTACATTCGTCTCTCTTGCGATGATATCAAATGATGCTTGGATTCATTTCATATTTGTTTTATCAACTTGAAATCTCAAATTGATACTTTTCAAGCGAGTTGGACCTTCAGTCAAATACAAATATGAAACTTGGAATCATTAACATATCTACTAGAACATATGAAAAATAGGGTTTATGGTTTCCATGATGAATTGATGATGGAATAAAGTGGGTGTGTCACTCAAATTTGAGTCCATAAACCCTCCCATATCGTTAATGCATGCCAATAGTCTATCCATGACAAATTTCAATGCATACAGAAATTGTTTGAAAAAAATTCAACATTGGCCCCATTCGCAGGTCCCTGTTGCCAGTGTCTTGTCCTCGTACAATTTTCGTTCCTCGCTCCTCGTTCCTTGACCATGGTTTAGTCCCCAAGATCCATCATTTTTGTACAAAACATACTAATGGCATAAAATTTCCCACAAAAAGACAAAATTAATATCCGCTACTTAAGTCTTTTGTCTTTTTTCAACGACTATGTAACGAATCTCAATTCTAAGAAGATTCAAATAGGACCTAAGAACCTTAATGTATTTACTTAACCATGGATGACATAACACTATCATTCAATAGTAAAATTTTTACAATTCATTGTAAGGCATCATGTGTACTGAGGGCTTGAGCCACCATATCCACAAAGGAAACATACCAAGAATATTTGTCTTATGAACAAGATATGGTACTATCCATTTTGAGGTTTGGCATAGAGATTGTTCTTATAGACCCTACATTTCACCATAATATAATCCCTACACTCCTTGCAAACCATGTAACACCATTCAAATTAGACACAATATTCTTGTGACAAATTAGCTATACTATCGACGAACTTTTTTCATCGATAGTATAGAAAATTCGTCGCAAGATTATTTACATTCGTCTCTCTTGTGACGATATCAAATGATGCTTGGATTCATTTCATATTTGGTTTATCAACTTGAAATCTCAAATTGATACTTTGCAAGCTAGTTGGACCTTCAGTCAAATGAAAATATGAAACTTGGAATCATTAACATATCTACTAGAACATATGAAAAATGTATGCTACATAAGTATTTTGTCTTTTTTCAATGACTATGTAACGAATCTCAATTCTAAGAAGATTCAAATAGGTAACAATATTGATGAAATTTTATACGATCATAATGGTATAAAAATGAAAGAGCTTCTCTTGGTTTCAAGAATAATTTATCCTCTATTGAACAAGGCCAACCACGTGAAGGTGGAAGCTCACTGCATGGCCTCTCCCCTCCCCCTCACGTCACTCTCAATTGATCCCCAAAACCCAATCTATAAAATAGAAAATAATAGAAAGCAACATCCTACTAAGATTCATGCATAGAAACTACAAAAACAAAAATTAATGAAGGTACATGAAATTATGTGTTTCTAAATGATATTTTTAGTCTACCACGTACTTTAGTATATTGGAAACTATTTTCAGGTTTCAAATAATAATTAAACAACATGTAATCTAAGATATAAAAACGTCGCATAAAACTTAAAAACATGTAATTAACCCATGACATTAAAAGTAAATTATTTTAAGAGAATAATTCATACAAATTAAAATATTATATAGTCACATACCTAATCCAACCTCAACATCTGTGTAATCATCCTTATTCTCTATCTTGATATTCTTCATCGAACTCAACATATGTATCATCATCCGGTTCTAAAACGATGTTGAAATGATTGATGATACCATCATTGTCATCAATGTCATTTTCGAGCATATTTTCATCGACATCATCATCAAGAATTTCAATATTGTCTCCTATGCCTGGATCATGATCTTCTTCGTCTTCTTCATCTGTCGACCCTCCATGATCTTCCGGCTTTGTCTGATCTATCAAATCATCTTCTTGATATTCAATATCCTCTTCTTCCAGTAAATGAGTATACTTAATTGGCCTTCCTCTTGGATCATATCTAACAACAAATGACCAATCCCTTTCACCTGGAACATTTGAGTAAAAGACCTGTTCACATTGGCTTGGAAAAACATAGCAATCATGTCCTCTTTCAAACATCGTTGTTTTAATCATTGGAAATATGTTGGCATGTTGAATAACAGTTCTTTCCTCATCAAGTTCATGCATTTGTAACCTACACCATTTGACATCGAACGGAATTAATTTGAAGGAATTAAAGTCACACTCAAGTACATTGTTTAAATACCCATAGTATCTATTTTCATATTCTCGGGGATGTCTGTCACTCCTAGAGGAAACATTAGTAACCTAGAATATTGCAGTTATCCCACTATCAGAAGTTTTCCTAGTTTCATCCAATTGTTTGATGTGAATTTACGACCATTGCACCACGTAGCCTTGTGGTATTTCAACTGCAATATGTCAGATATGTAAAAGATGCATTATCAATTAATAAATTAACATATATTTATATAACTTAAAAAGTATCTGAAAAATATAGTACACATGTAGTCACGTTAATATAATATAAAATGGGTGAATTTTCTTACCTGTCCATCTTTCAAACCATATGCTAGATCAATTTCCCTCTGCATAACATTGGCATCTTCGTTACGACGAGCTTCTCTAACCAATTCAGATAGTTGTTTCCATGATAACCTACCTCCATTATGTTGTTTACATCTTTCAATCCATACATTCATCCAGTCAAGATTATTTGCAATGTATAAATGCAGTGCATCCCACTCTTGAGCAACTGAATCAAAAAAACATAATTCACCAATGTTAAATATTAGTTATAACATACAATATGCAGGTAATTATAAATATTTATAATTTATGAAATAAATTATATTAATATATTAATGAGTATGATCATATACACAAAAAATGAAACTTTATATGTATTATTAATATAAATTTTCACAATTATTAATACATTACCTCTCATTTTTTTCATTCTACCTTTCCCCAACAGATGCTCCTAATTTTCAAATTTTTTGATGGAGTTCACATCCCAAATGTGATCCACTGCATGCATAGTTGGCGCTGCTAATTTAGGAAGATACTGACTAATATACACCATGGATTGATATACCATAGAACCCTCCACCATAGAACCCTCATGACATGCTCTTTGTCTAACCAACGCCTTCAATGATTTCAAGTGCCTCTCCACCATCCACATTGACCTTGTGTGAACAAGTCCACAAATTTCAATCTCCTCAACTTGGTGTATGAGGTAGTGTTCTTGTGCATTGAAAAATGAAGGAGGTATATACTTTTTCATTTCACACATTAGATGAGGAATTTCTCTCTTCCAATACTTTATGTCATCTTCATGGATTTCTTTCAATGAAAATCATCTACATGAGATCATGACACAAGAAAATAGCATGTTTCAACATAGCATAATATAATATATTACATTACAAGTAAAACACGTGTAATTAAGTACAACAATAATTTGAAAGAACATTTTGCATGTAAATCACAACTACGTCTTACCTCATGTATTTTCCAAGATCATCTATAACTTGTTTGGCGTTGTTGTGAAAGTCATTTGGAGAGAGATAGCAGTAGAACATACTATAACAACAAAATGAATCGTTATTTGTTTCGACCAAAGTAGACAAGAAAAAATTAAAAAATTAAAAAAAAAAAAAGATCTATAAGGCCAATATATATAAATATGTATACCAAAATTATTACCTTAATGAAGGTATGCCAATCATGTGTTTTTACCCCACCAAATTCACCTTTCTTCGTTAAGATATTTTTATGTTTGAAGAAAAACCCGTGGGAAATTTAATTCTTTAAATGACCTCTTTTACACCATTGCTTTGTTGCTCTATTAATAACCATGGAAGGTTATTTCAGTCTAGTACTCCATCTGATCTATTTGAATATAGGATCACACTTCGCATTGCATGATTGGCTTCTTGAATGTCAGTACAAATTTTGACAATTTTGTTCTTTGTCCCTCCTACCATCTATGATTCGCCATAACATTTCAGTCACATTCTTCCTGATATGCATTGTATCAAACAAATGAGTTGCTTTTAGCTCCTCATAGTGGGGAAACCTCATAAATTGAGCGGGATAAGATTCCATTCCTCATGGAAATCCATTATTAATACCTTCATGATGATTGCGGCCTTCATGAAGCATAAAAGAAATCACAAAAATAATTATCAAATACGGTAAAATAAATTCAATGATTAAAATAAACATTCAAAACATTACATGATCTACGATACATTATGAAATTGAGTAGCTTGATGATTTCTATTATATTCCAACCTCCATAGGTGAGGTGTCATTCTTCGTGGTTTTAAACCAGTCTCTTCTTTCCCATTGAAAAGATGTTTTTCAGTAGTACGATACCTATGGTTCTTAAGAAGAAGGTGCCTATACTCATCAAACACCATATTTCCTAAACTTTTTGAATGACAATACTTCATCTTAGGGCCACAAACTGGACATGCAAATTTACCCTTTGTTTGAAGACCTGCAACAAATGGATTAATGTCAATTATACGATGAGATTATTTAAAAATTAAACATGCACCATAATAACATTAAAATATTATATAGTATTAAAGAGAAATATTAGAATACTACATGCCACAAAAATGTGTTAGTCTAGGGGCATCATGAATTTTCCATAAAAGTAGTCCACGGAATTTAAATTTCTTCTCCCTGATTGGTTTACATATGTCATACATTGTGATGCTAGCCCATAACTTGAGTAGCTCGTCGATAAGAGGCTCAATATGTACATTCATATATTTAACTTGGTGCTTACCTAATTGTTTTAAATTACACATAATTACTATAGGAATGATATCATGTAATATATATAAATAAATAAATAAACAAAAGATATTATGCAAAAATTGAAACAAATGAACATGTTAAATTCAAAAAATTAATGTAAACAAATACCTGGAACAATCATTGTCAACATTATGTGCTCCCTCTTTATTGACATCCAAGGAGGAATGTTATTGTTGATAACAAAAATAAGCCACACTGAGTAAATTGACCTAAGCTCTCTGAATGGATAAACATCGTCAGCTGCCAATGAAAGCCTAACATTACGAGGTTCATCTTTGAAATCTACCCATTTTTCCTCAATTTACATAAATGTAGAAACATCGACAGGCATGCGAAGAACACCATCTCCACTTCTGTTACGTGCATGGTAATCCATAAATTGTGCTATGCTTTCAGACCTGAACAATCGTTGCAAACGTGGAATTATGGGAATATGACGAAGAACCTTTCGAGGAACCCTTTTTGTTACTTGATCGGTTCGATATCTACTGATAAGACATTGCGTACATTCTGTTTTCGAAGCATGTTGTCCATAATATATAATATGGTCATTAGGACATGCATCTATATTTTGATAATCCATTCCAATGTCTTTCATAATGGCATGCAAACCTCGATATGTGCGAGGTAAAATATTTGACAATGATAACAAAAATTCACCTAACAATCTACAACATAACAAATAACTAGTTAATGTAAGAATATTAATCGTAAAAATTGCATTCTTATTTTACACATTAATTAACACTAAAAACAAATAGAAAAAAATCAACATTTATGTATAATATGAGATGAAACATATTACATACCTTAGTATCTGTGTCACACAAGTGTTTGACAAATTATTCATAACCTTTAAGTTCACTAACAGCAATGTAGCGGAGAGAAGATTTGCTCTTGATCCTTCATAAAGTCGTTTATTTGCCTTTTCTAATAGAGGTTCATCATAAATACCAGCATTTTCCCCATCCTCATCCGGTTGTCGAAACAAATATTGGATCATTTTTTTTGTCCCATCATCTTATTCCATGGGATCATTAACTGGATTTGCCCCATCATCTTCTTCCATGAGATCCTCATTTGCTTGGTCATGATGATGTTCCTCAACTTGTACAACATCATTTCTACTAATACTTGGTGTAATATTCTGCGGAAAGTTAGAGGGCAACTCTAAGTTTATAATTACAAGAAATCATGCAAAATTAGTGTATACTATAACAAACATTCAAACAATATATATACATATATATATTATTTTATATAAAATTGACAGAATAGAAAAAGATAATGAATATATAGCTAATTACCATGGGACGATATGCATTCGATCTGTCATCAATGTGCCCATATTTCCTACAATGTTTTGTAGTTTTTGCTATTAAAATTCTTACGGGATGTCTGAGGCAACATTTTTTACAAGGGCAATAACATCTACCATCACCCTTTACACCCGCTTTACTTTTTTCCCCACCTCTAACAACATTTTGCGACATTCTTTCGCACAAAAATACCCTTTCGGAACTGTCGTCGTTATAGAGAGATTGTCGCAACATATTTAAATCATGAAATATTTATAGTCCAATTTTAGTTCACGATCGTCGCAATTGCGACGACTGTGACCTAAAAATATTTATTTTTTTTACCTATTTATTTGTCATTTTTAACGGTCAATTTTAACGTTGGGTCAGTTGTCGCTCTTGCGACGAACGTTGACCATATTAATTTTAAGAAACTAGATTCGTCGCTCTTGTGACGAACATTGACCATATTAATTTAGTCAAAGTACATGCGTCGAGATAGCGACGAATACGAGGTGGATTTAGAAAAATTGAACTTTTTCTCTTGCATGTTGCAACGAAAGAGTACTTTCATCACAAGTGGTCGTCGCAAATTTTTCAATATGTAGTAGTGGTTGACAGCTCCATCAATTCTCATGCTCCACATCTCATTTTATGCATTGTCCTACTTCTTTGAAAACATCTCAATCTGTTGATCAGCGTTATCTTTGACAGCTATATCAATCTCTGTCCCTTTTTCTTCAAAACATAGATCATTGAAGAAAATAGAAGACCCCAACGCAATCTCCACAGAGTAGATGGGATGGTTATTCATTTGTGACTTGTTGTTAACCATGTATTTGAGAAAAAACTCTATGTATAATCTCTTATCTTGACCAAAGACATGGATAGTGGTGTATGACATATCCATCTAAAGAGTTCCCTTCAACTTTTCATCCCATGACCTGGATAACAGCATGCCAAACTTGGGAGGGATATCAGCAACCACTAAATCCATGACCATATTCTTTGCTGGAATTTGAGACAAAGACACCACTAGATCTTTGATTAGTCCTAAGCATTTCACCTTCCTTGAATCAAAGGAAAAAATATATTTGTAAGGCCTTGTGATGTCAAGGCCCAATTGGTCCATGACCACCTTGGGAATCAGGTTATGGGATGCTCCTGAATCCAACATGGCATTGTGTAGAGTCATATTATGGATCTCCAGGCTGACATAGAAAGGGGGGACCTCTTCAGCATCACTATTTTCCTCTACATATGGGCCAAATAACATGGCAGGGTGATCATCTTGTATGTTTAAAGTGTCATAAGTTTGTTC
>ML786333.1:60434-90093 GCA_009831015.1 Picea engelmannii | reverse complement strand
TTGTGTAGAGTCATATTATGGATCTCCAGGCTGACATAGAAAGGGGGGACCTCTTCAGCATCACTATTTTCCTCTACATATGGGCCAAATAACATGGCAGGGTGATCATCTTGTATGTTTAAAGTGTCATAAGTTTGTTCCATCTTAAGCATCTTGATGATGTGATTTCTATATTCATTGTTCTTGATCAGTTCATTGAATGGTACAGAAATCTTAATCTTGGACATCTCACTTTCAAAATTAAAGGAGTATGAGGTTTTATCTACCTCTTTGGTGATTGTCTCTTTTCTTGTTTCAGGTACCTTTTTCTGGGATTCTTCCTTCTGCTTTCCTTTGTCTACAACATCGTTTGCAGCGGAGTCCTTTTTGGGTTGACTTGAAGAAGGTATGTTATTCTGAGCTTCTTTTGTGGGGTTTCCCTTTGGAGGATTTCCCTTTGGGGGGTTCGCATGAACTTTCTGATTTCAAAGATTATATTGTCTTTGGAATTGCATGATGGCGTTCTGCAACCCTGTTTGGTAATATTCTCTTTCTACTGACAACCTGTCATCATTTTCCTACATGAATATTTCATTAGAATCCATGAACTGGTCATGTTCCTCTTTAGTCAAAAATACTTATGTCTCATCACCATCACAGCAATGCATGTTGTCTTCAAAATTGTCATCATAATTCTCATTTACGTAGTTATTTTGAAAATGAGGTCTTATTTGATGATCCCCCTGATTTCCCTAATTCCCTTGATTTCTCTGATCTCTTTATCTAATTTGTGGGACAGTTGGTCTTCTCTTATTTTTGGGTGGAACATTAGTTTTTTCTCTGACTTATTTTCTAAATCCATTCTCTCCATCATTTTCTCCATAGTTTTCATAATCATTTCAAACCTTTCTTCTTATGTTTGTGAGGTTGAAGGTTGTTCCTTATCTTGAACTTTGTTCATGTATCTTCCAGAGTCAACTTTGATCTTTCATGAGGCCATTAGATTCACTTCCACCTCTACTGCATCATTCATCATGTCATCTAATGAGGTAGATCTTTTTTCCCTCAACAAAAAAGCAAAATCACTTTCAAAGGAATCAGCATATCTGAGTTGAGAAGCTTTAGGGGGGTTTACCTCAGTAGGAATTAGATTATAGACCTTCACAAATCTGGATGAAAACTCGTGCACTATTTCGTTAGGTGACCTCCTCATGTTGTTGTATTGAGTTAACAATTGAAGGGGGGTTTTCTTGTCGCCCCACTTTGCAAGAAAACTGGTTTTAAAGGCTTCAAAATATATGATACTAGCTGTTGGGAGAGCTTTGAACCACTTTCTCACTTACCTGAAAGACTTTTTGCAAACAAACTCATTTTTTCATCTTCAAAACCTACTTCTTCTAAGTCTATAAAATCATTGAACCATTCTAGATGCTTATGGGTTGACACACTGCCTTGAGCATCATACAGCTTAATCCTTAGAGAAAATCATGTAACTGAGCAGGGAGTACAAGAGGGAAAAACCTAGCTGCCATGACTATTGTGAGGACTTGAAGTGGCTTTTGGTTTTGAGTGTGGATCACGACAGGTTTGGTAGAGGCAGCTAAAATCAAATCTTGGAACCTCTTCTAGTCAAAGATGACCTCGTTCAAACAAGATTCAGATTTGGCTGATAAATTCGGCAAGATTCAAATTCGGCTGATAAACAAAAGATAGAGGTAACCTACAAACCAAATTTAGATTTGGGTACTAGACTGCTCATCTCAGAGAGGGCTCTCTTGTGTCACTGGGTATTTGTTTGGTGATCAATGGGTAGGTTTAGCTTGTTTTTTAGGGGGGGTTTATAAAGTTGTTGGCAAGGAATGGGAGGGAGACTCAGGGCTATGGAGTCAAAATTCTGAAAATGAATGAAAACATTGACTGGCCAGTAGAACTCTCTAGAGGATAAAGGCTAAGTGAGGCGATGAATCTGAGTTATAAATTGTACTTTGCAGAGTGTAAGAAGAAAAGGAAAACAAGTAACTGCATTAGAGCATTTATGAAATGAATTCTACATTAGTTATGAAGAAATTAACACAGTTTAAATTGCTTAAGGCAAGAGCATCACAAGATGAATTTTGGGATTTTAAACTATCTAATTTAAACAGAAGACAATGCAAATGGTTTTAAAGAACACAGGAAATACATACAAGGAGAGAAGACAAAACTCATATCACCACCATTAGAATATTTTCATGGAGACTTCAAAAGCTTCTGCATATGTATTCAATTCAGATCCAGAAAATTACAATTGAGTTCAGAACAACTAAAAGGTGCCCTTGCACTTATGCCAACATTAATACATTCAGAACTTCTAACATTTATACAATTCGAGTTCTTTTCAATTAGAAATTGATTACAATAGCTAAACTGAAGTGTTTTAGCTTCTAAAACTGACTACAATAATTACATTTGACAGTTTCGGTATGGGAACTAATTACAATGATTAATCAAAACGTTTCATGGATCAACGGTCGATTCCTCTGACTCTTCATCTTATTCTTTTTCCATTTGTCTTGCTTTGGTCTTCGGTCGGATCTTCCACTTTGGTGACACTTGGGCGCTATTTGCTAGTTCCTAGAAAACTGCACTTTGTTTTACCCAGCCGCATTATCTCTTTCCACTACAAGTCAGAAGGTATATCGTAGTCCATCATTTCTTTAATTAGGATATCCAAGTCAATGCAAGAGGCATATGTCATGGCTGGAAGTCCAATCTTTACTCGCAGTCCAATCTTTACCGTCTTGAACTAATTCAATATTTCAAACTTTGTGATCAATATTCCACCAAGGTTGCTCCTTTCAAGTTTTCCTCCAGGTTTTCAAACTTGGAGTGATCCATTCTGCATTGAGCGAGGCAAGAGTTGTATTCCTCCTGATCATACAATTTTCATTTTCCATCCCAAAATGGTGGGAGGCCTTTGATGAACAACTCTTCAAACAGATCTTTGAACTCCTGTATACTCTGCTCCATCTATATGGCCTTGGTTTGAACTTATTTCAGCAGGTTATGTTTGGCAATGACCCTCCTGGCCCAGATGATCAAAGTGGTCCTATCTTTGACCCCAATGGTCTGAATTTATGCAGTGGGGATGGAATTCAATAGGTTTATATCACTTTCATCCCACTCTGAGGGTTTCTTTGCTAGGGTCTCATTTACAACACTGCACCTGCTTCTGGTTGTGATGGCCATGCTATCTTTGTCGTTGATGAAGTTCAAGTACACCCTGAACTTGGCAATTTCAATAGAAATAGAGTCCTAGATGATGTGTTTGGCTCCCTTCAACAGTCCTTTGCCTCTCAACCTTGTTTTCAGCTTGTCTACTCTCTCCTGCAAAGCTTGATTCTCTCTTTGAAGTCGATCCATCCTCTCATCTTTTGTTTTCATTTCTTGCTTCAATTTCTCTATATCTCCCTTCAGACCTCTGATTTCTCCCACCTTCAGGCTAACTTGGGACATAGCCTGGACAAGTCCTTCAGTGCTTGGCCCAGGTTTTGTAGTAGAAAGTGTAGCTACAACCATATTTGGTACTTTTTTCTGTCCTTGTGACCAGTTCACTTTTTCTTGTTCCGGTTGTAATACATTGGCCTTGTAATTCAATGCCTCTTGTTGAAATGCCTCCTTCTCCTATTCTAGAAAAACCAGTTATGTTTTTTGTGGATGCTCTATGGTAGACATTTTTAGTTTCTTCTTTAAGCTTTGAATTAGATTGTTTTTTTCTTCTAAGGAGGATTTCACTCCCTGAGGGCCTTCAGATTCCAGCCTCTTGAATTGAGTTTGCCAAGCTCTGTTGGATGCTTTTTCTTACCTCAACTACCCTTCTAACTTAATTGCATAAGTTGATAGCTTTGAATTCTTCAGAATCAGACCCAAGTAATCTGAATACAGCATGTCACTGGTATTCCTATGGAATTTCACTTTTTCAGGAGCACTAATGTTCTCATATTTCATCTTGATCTCAGATACTTTATCCTCATCTACAACAGCTATATTGAATGTCTTCTTCTCTACATCTCTCACTGTGAATAGAGAAGACTTATGTTGAGATATCTTTTCTATCTCAGGGATCAACTCCCTCATTTCACTCATAGCCAAGTTTCCTTTCTCAGCATATTTATTTTCCAAATCCTCTTTGGATTGATAGGATGCTCCAACTGCCTTATCAAAGATGTGCTTATTGTTGCTGAAATTTCTGGAGATGCCTTCACTTTGGAGCTTGCTTCCTTTCCCAACTTCTACAATGTTGATGACACTCTCCACCATATCCATGTTTACCTATTCTTTGGGATCTTCCTCATCCAGATCCACTATATGTGGGGATTGTGTCATCTTCATATTTTTAGGAGCAGTCTGTTGACTGCTGGTGCCCAGGGCCTATGAACTGCTCCTTTTGTTGTAAACACTCACCTTGGGGACTTTAACTATCAACTTCTGAGGATTTTGTTGTGTTTGAGTCTATTGCAGGGTTGCCTCCACTTGTTGTGTTTTATTTGGTTGCAAGATTGCTTCCATATCATCACGGACATCTAAATTTGCCAATTTGTCAAAACCCTTAAGATGTTCATGCTCATAGGGGGCATGTTTGTTCATCAGTCTTCTATTGGATATGATCTAACGTGGATCAAATCTTCTTCCATGTAGTTGTGCAAATACAAACTCCTTGAGCTTGGCCTAGATCTGGGATAAACATGATCTTGTCTTAACAATGAAAGGTCCAATGATGAAAGGAAATTTGACGTTGGATGTCTTGTGTAACTTCAGGAAGTGTTATCTTTCTAATATGATTCTTTGCATGATGAACTCCAAGGCAAAGACTCTGGGTGTCAGAAAAATAGGTAAAAGATAGGGGGATTCATGACAACCATCTACCCATATCATTTTTGAATGCATGAACAGCACCCAGTCCCCCACTCTGTTATCTGGGTTTGGATGTAAATAACTCCTCATGTCATCTAGGACTCTTGGCAGACTAGTGTTGAAAATCAGGCTGTAAACCCTGGACATGACCTTGTTGATAAAAATGAGCATTGTAATTCTTTTGCATTCAGTTGATATGAATGTTTCTTCGGGGAACTCTCTCTTGTTTGTCTCCAGGAAGATCTTTAGCAAGTATGTGTAATACCTTAAATTTCTTAGTGACTGAAAATGCACTAGTTACTTGTGGATATTATCAGCTATGAATCTATCAAAGTTGATGCAAACTAACTGACTGGACTCTGACTGAAAAAATGCTAACAGAAAACCTAACATGACCTCAACCACATACTTGTCATTATCTAGACCTAAAATCTAACTCAGTATGGAACATACCCATTGGACTTCAATAACCATGATATTTACACTCATTGGCATGGACAGACTCTTGGAAATATGTTCTGGTTTGACAATTGTTTGCAAAAATAGGTTTTGACTTTCGGAGCGACATTTCCTGTAAACCATGATTATCTTTTCTTCTTCAAACGGTTCAGACACTACGGAGGGGGACTCAAGGGTTTATCAAATTGATAGATTATATACTCTACACAGGACCTCGAATGCCAGTTTATTTAAGACAACTTTTTCTTCCTGTGAATATTGCTTTGCGCACCAACCTATGAATTCGGGGAAGGGGAATGCGACCTCGATAGCATAAGGGACTATGGCGGCCTGGACTGCTTCAAGGAAGGGTATATGTTTCCCTACATTATCTGACAGATAATCTCTGGACACGGATATGGGCGAGATGGTTATTTCAGTGTCGAACAAATCTAAATCTCTATCAATTAGGGATTCTTTGTTTGACGTGGGATCTTGTTCTTCTACTAACATAATGAAAGGGTCCATAGCAGCAGTGAAAAGTACATGTGAATGAACATAAAATGTGTGAGTTTGGCATATTGTTGAGCTTTAGTTTGAATGGAGCGGTAGCGCCAATCTTTCAACGTTCCAGTAATTTGAAAAATAATAAAATAATGCCAAGTGCCCCCCCTTTATATACTTTTCCAATTTTGGGGACAAGGGGAAGCGGTTTGGAGCAACCCTCTTATCGCCCTGAAATGCACTTGGTGGCGTCATGTGTTCCCAAGCTGAAACCACGGTTTAATTTTCGGCCTGCGTTCGGGAATTATCCTTCGCGCACGTTCTCCCCCCAAAACAATCCTCGATCGTTGATCTGCAGCACCCACGATCTGTGACCCATCGGGTGCCATCAACTCCATTTTGCCGCTAGATTTAGCCTCCTCCCGCTATATCTGGCCCTATCCTCCAGTTTATCATGCCTCCACATCAGTTTAGAGCCTCCCTAAGTCCTGGAAATTGGATTTCACATAGAAATTGTTATGGTGATAACACTACCCACAATCGAATCTCTAAATCAGTTATTGTCGAATACTCATTTAAATCCAAACATCTAATGTGTTTTGACCAAACTAAAATACTATCCTCAACCCCTTATTACTCATTTTCCGCATTCGAGAATCTCTTGAAATTGAAAAGCATCCTCAAAGATGGCTACAAACTTAGCCAATCCTGGAAGCCCACCATCCATCACCTTGATGATTAAGCATCTTATGTTTAAATTTTATTTGTCATATTTTCTCATTCCTAACCCTAGTTGGTTTTTCACTTTGCCTCATCTTTCTCTCTTTGAAGTGTCCTTCTCCTTGCAATCCTATGGTTGTTTTCTTTTTCATCATTTTTCTTCATCTAACTCACATCTCCTATTTTCTTTTCAAAAAAAATCCATTATTTCCTATTTATTAGAATATATTTTCTTCATTTTTTTATTATCTCACTTTGTTAAAGTCGACTAATTGATCATTTACTTTAATTATCATCTAATCTTAATGGCTAATTCAATATTTTATTATTATTCCTCTTTGGAATCATAAACAATCATTTGTTAATCTTCCTCCGTAAATACAAACCTTAGCACTCTTTTCTAACATATTAGCTTCATTTATCCTTGATGATGGGTGGAGTGTTCACTCAAAACGTTGGACATTTCAAAACTTCTTACACAGTATTTATCCAGAAAGTTTGTCTAGGATTATGACTAACTCTGGAAACCTACATACTTAGGAGATAAGATAAGATATTGTATCAATGTATCATAAATGACTATTGACGTAGGCCAATGGGACTGTTGGGTACAATGACGTCTATACAATGTAGGAGTGTTACACACCAAATTCCCACAATACTAAGTGTCGCACTTATGTATCACATTTTACTAAGTGTCGCACTTATGTATCACTTATGTATCGCATTCTACTAAGTGTCGATTTTTTGCACTTAAATGTCGGAACTCTATCATCATGTGGGAGTACTTGTCATGTTCCCTATACACGATTGATAATAAATACTTCATTTGGAGGTTGAAATGCTATTTTTTCCTTGAGATTTTTCCCTTAATTGAGCTTCATTGCCCCCTTCCCATATATAGGGAGCGATGATCGCTTCCCCGGAATGTCCTAGGGAGTGATAGTCTCCCTATGCACAACGATGAAGTTGTTGCAACCATTTTTCCTTGATTTGTGAAGTTTCTTCTGAGATTTTGCAGTTGGTTAAGGGATTGGTTCTACCTATCTCCTATTCAAGGCAAGGTCAATATTGTTGGTTGAGCCAAATCCTCTTTTGACCACATCCTCTCCTAAAAACTATCCTATGGTTGTGATGCTTCCAAACCTATATAATGAAGGTCATGCTTGAGTGAAAAGGGGGAGAGAACTTCAAAGTATCATACTTCTGATCTTGAGACATTCAAGAGACGAGGAGAATTAAGAGAATCATACTTATGATTGTGTGATATCCAAGGGTTGGATAGGATATTTTGGAGAAGTTTCCTCAACATAAAACTTGAGATTCTAAGTGCTTCCATTTTGTTGGCTTTCCATTAATATACAACTTTTCCTATTCATTTCATGTTTATGCATTCAAGTGTATGCATGTCTATTGTTGTTAAATTCATCATAGATAGATGTATTTTCACTTAACAATATAGTGTGGAAGAAGGAGGTTTATATTTGTTCTTTGTAGGTATTTTATTGCTCCTAGGAGCTTGGACATCAAGGTCAAAGGATGGAGCAGCAAGGACAGTCGTCGTAAAAAGGTAAGTCATCCATCTCTTCCTTCTCATTCTAATTATTGAAATAGTTCTAGGGGGAAGTAGTTCACCATTTGTTTTCTTTTGTATTGGATCAAGAGGGGTCTTGATCCAAGGGGGGTTTCACCTATCCACAAGGAGAACTTTACCATAACAGGGATCACTAAAGTGGCACCTATAAAAAGAAGAGGGAAGTAAAAATAGAATATAAATCTAATCCAACACCTAGAAAGATGACTCCAAAAATGGAGAGGCAGTCGAGGGGAGAGATGTACAAGATGAATAGATCTAATATATATGGTGCCAGTGGAATGAGGATATATTGGTCCATTGGAACCATCTATCCTAACATCTGAGGACAAATGAAGAAAACTCAAAATAGATGTATGTCCGAGGAAAGGATTAGGAAAGGCACTGGAATGAGTGTTGTATTGTTGTCTGGAAGGAACACCTTGTCATTGTGCTCTAGAAGATCTCATATTGCGACTAGTCTATCTAATAATGTGAGGTCAGGTCTGGGGATGCCATTGGTGTCTCACAGAGGTAGATATTCCTCATTTCCTCATTGATTTGGGATTATCTCTATCTAACTGCTACTTGGTTCCCTTGGTCAAGAGCACCATATAAAAATAAGTGATCTGTTAGGTGGTTTTTGGTCCAAGATGTGGATGTGGTGAAGGATATAAGAGTGGAGAAAAAGAGCCTTCTACATGTATAAGTACAGGAATATTGGTCAGGGTACCCAAAGAAGCTCTCAAGAATCTATAGTCCCCTGAAAATACAATGGAACCGTCCTCGAAACTCGTAGTAAAGTGGGCAATGGAATATTAAGTGATACTCAATCTCAATATCTTGAAGATGCCACAGCTGGAATACCCTATTTGAATGGTCAATTGGATGGTCAGTCTCAATCCACGGTCTATCAGAACCAAATCTGAACTGACCCAAGGGGATCTAAATAGAGTATACACAATGGTGAAGTGTGTAATGGGGTCGAACAATCAGTACATCCATCATAACCATGAAGTGCTCAATGTAGAAGGCCATCTTCGGAAGTAACCCACCCTAAGGGTTTATCCAAGTGACCTATACAAATTTCCTGTAAATATCCTCTTGAATGATTGTATTCATCTTATGTCTAGTAGGTAAGAGGTGGCCAGGGATTGATGCAAGGAATGGAAAGTCCTCACTCAAGCATTTTTTAATCTGACTAGGATAGGGTGAGATATGTGGGAATGTTACCCTAGGATTATAGCTTGCTCAAAATTATCAATCATCCCTCAAGAAATATGTCCTTGGGCCTGATGTTATTATCAAGTTGTATGTTTTTGCTAAAAGAAAGTAAAAAATGTTTGTGTGAATGTTTATAAAATTAAAATGAACAAAGTAAATAATACATACAATTTGGAAATCAATAGCACAAGGCTCAATTGAGAATAAACCAGATTTTTAGTATTGACAACTTCTCTAAGTTACAACCAAATGTCTCTTTTCAAACCCTTGTGAGGGTAAGGACCAAAATTAGAGGTAGAAGTCTAAGATGGAATTTGAGCAATCATACAAAGACAATTGGTTTCTGAAAGTAAAATACCAAGATTGAAATGTACTCAATCAACCAAGCCACAATCTCATTGAGTCTTGACTCTGCAAAATAGTCTTAATCAAACCTAAAAATTAATTCAGGAATTATAATGAAACCAAACAGAGTGCCAAGACAAATGAATGACCTTCTGAAGCATATCAAATGTCTATATTTCTTAGTCATTTCTTATTTTCCACCTTTAGAATGATCGTGTTTTCAACAAGAGGATTTAGCTCTTAAAGAACTCAGAAAATGAAAGAATGAAATTTAGAAATCTCAATTTGAAACAAGAGCAAATCTTATCAAAAGTATTTCTCTCTAATTTCTCATGTCCTTGTCCTTAATTTCTTCCTTTTATTCTCTAAAATGTAGTTCTCCAAGTAGTTGAACTAATTTTAGTTATTTAAGTTAAATAAATTTAGTTAATAAATAGGACAAGTAATTTTATGATAAATATAAATAATAAATAATATAATAACTAAATAGGTGGGGTCCCCCTCTATCATGCATCCTTTATTTCAATAATCGTTTCTAGGTTTTTCTTTTCACTCCATAATATAGTAAAATATAAAAAATCAACACCATAAAGAATACCATAATCATGCATCAAAAATACCATGACATATATCACTTGTATCTCCCATAATTTAACATGATATTTTAAGTCTCAAAAATAAATATCATGGTTCTGCCATCTATCCAAGAATAGTAATGTCATAGTCAAGTATCAATTAAAACGAAGTTAAAATAATTCAAGGAACTTATTTCTAAAGAATTATCCCCTTCCCCTGATGAAGTCTTCATACTAAGACTTCTTCTCTTTCAGTTGTGCTACTCCTGGATCCACATCACTTATGTTTCTCTTACCACGACTTGTTGATTTTATCTTGGAGTAAGTAGAGGAAGAGGACTTAGCCACGTTGGTAAAGGTAATTGGTTGCTTTCCTTTTTCAACTTGAGAGACATGAGTAGTTTTGTGATCTTTAGGTGGTGGAGGATGAGGAGGCACAGATGTGTTTGTAGCAACAGTAGTATGAACTAGTAATGTTGGGTGAACCGGAGGAGGAAATGATGCATTTGTGGCAATAGTATGAACTGGAGGGAGGGGGGGGTTTCAATGGGCCATTGATTGGAACCAAAGGATGGATTAGTAGGAATGCCACCCCATCCATCATTATGTGGTTTCACAAGGGATTTAGGAACATTGACATACCAGGGTGAGGTTGCAAGATAACATTAGGAGGTACTTAGGGCTAAGGCAAAGCATGTTTTCCACCAAGATTAAGTGCCCAGTTTGGATCAACTGCTAAAATTTATCATAATCAGCATCAAAGTGTATGGATAATCTTAACTTCTTATGCCCCCCATATTGCCAAAATGTATTAGGTAGTCTCACTCTTCTTCTTTGGTTTCCTCCTCTATTGTTTCCACGACTGAAAAAGCTCATCTAAATACCATCATAGTCAAATTAGTATATGCATAATACACAGTAAAACTAAACATCTCATATCGGTCCCATCCCTTTGTTGTATTAGCAAAGCTATGATGCGGTGCAGGAGTGAGATGAGACCAAACACTATCTCAAGTCGAAAGGGGAAAGCACCAAATTATGCAAGGACAATAGACTAAGGAATTGTATACTTGTGTTTGATGATGCGACGAAGAAGGGTGATATGTACTCTCTCTATTGAAGACTGTTGGTTGTGGAGCCTGATTATCTTCCTGATTCAGAGGTCTTTTGTTTTCAACCATGTTTATACCCCATGAAGTATTTACACCCTAGAAGTATGTACACTCTTCCACGCGGGGAACCGTTCATTATAAGGTCGTAGATCTAACGATAGAAATTATGTTAGGGTTTTTGCCCTAGAAGGAAACCCTTTGTTATGAGGGAAATGTATTGCAGCTATGCATTATTGTGAATATTGTATTATAAGATAGGAGACTATGAGAGAAAGAAGAGGAAGTTACAGCAGGTTTGTTGTAGGTTGTATCCCTCTATTTGTTGGATAATAATAAAGGAAGGACCTGGCAATTTCTCTGGTGGACGTAGCCCACACTAGATGAACCACATATATTTGTGTCTCTATTGTAGTGTGTATATTTTGTGTTTTATTTCCACATTTGTTTTATTTTATTGCTCCGCGATCATGTTTTTCTAACAATTGGTATAAGAGCGAAAGGTAACTCGCAGAAAAAGAGGGTTCCTAGTTCGAGTGGGAGCAATGGCGGAAGATGGAAAGTTTAGTGTAGAGAAATTTAACGGCCAAAACTACTAGTTATGGAAGATGCAGATGGAAGATTATTTATATCAGAAGGATCTATTCCTACCATTGGGCAGAGTAGCAAAGAAGTCGACGGCCATGAAGGACGAAGAATGGGAGATTCTTGATAGAAAGGCTCTAGGAACGATACGGCCGAGTCTGGCTGCGCCGATGGCTTTCAATATTTCAAAAGAAAAGACAACAAAGGCTTTGATGGACGCACTGGATAAATTGTATGAAAAACCCTTGGCGTCCAATAAGGTATTTCTAATGAAGAGATTATTTAATATGAAGATGTCAAAAGGTGGGTCTGTTGTAGATCATTTAAATGATTTTAATACGGTTACTAATCAACTAAGTTTTGTAAAAGTGGACTTTGATGATGAGGTCAGGGCTCTTCTAATCTTCTGCTCCTTGCCAGAAAGAAAGAACGACTTGGTCATGGCTGTAAGTAGCTCTGTCTCTAGTTCAAATACTTTAAAATTTGATGATGTTGTTGGTGTTATCCTTAGTGAGGAAATGCGACGGAAAATCACAGGTGAGACATTAGGTAATGCGTTGAACATGGAGAACAGGGGAAGACAAAAGGATAGAGGAAAGGGCCCAGTGAACCGCGGGAATTCTATGAAGGGAAGATCCAAATCCAGACTTGGAAAGATAGAGTGTTGGAATTGTGGGAAGAAAGGACATTTGAAGAAAGACTACAGAGATCCAAAGAAACAAAGAGATGGACAGCAAGAGAGAAATCAGGAAGCAAATGTAACAGGTGATGTGTTACAAGATGCTTTAATTCTTTTTGTAGATAATATTTCTAAATCTTAGGTAGTAGATTCAGGGGCTTCATTTCATGCCACACCCCATAGGAAACATTTTCTATATTATGTTCAAGGTGATGGGGCTTCGGGGGCGAAGCCCCTGAAGGAAAAACTTCCTTGTAAATGTATATTGTAATTTCATTGTAAATCTCGACCGTTCATTATAAGGTCGCAGATCTAACGGTAGAAATTATGTTAGGGTTTTTACCCTAGAAAGTAACCCTCTGTTATGAGGGAAATGTATTGCGGCTATGCATTATTGCGAATATTGTATTATGAGATAGGAGACTGTGAGAGAAAGAAGAGGAAGTTACAGCGGGTTTGATATAGGTTGTATCCCTTCATTTGTTGGATAATAATAAAGGAAGGACCTGGAAATTTCTCTGGTGGATGTAGCCCACACTGGGTGAACCACGTATATCTGTGTCTCTATTGTATTATGTATCTTCTGTGTTTTATTTCTGCATTTGTTTTATTTTATTGCTCTGCGATCTTGTTTTTCTAACAAAGACCAAACAGAGTCCAGCAAACCAGGTCCTCAAACCTTGGAACCATATAGAACTATGGGATAGACAAGAATATTTGTGAGTGACCTCTTGGATGATATGTCCTAAAAATGGTTTCGGAAACATTGCCTCTCAAGAAGGGCCAAGGACCCATAGCCCTTGTTGACTTAGGGTTGAAGTGCATGTTTCAGACTAAAGTGAGCTCTTGTGAACAATACTCCCAAATAAATATAAGAGCTAGTGATATCAATCTCCTCTCCTTTGAAAAAGAAATGGTGATCAAAGAGGATCTTCTTCGACCTTTTTGAAGATCATGACCTCAGTTTTACCTAGGTTGACCATCAACTAAGTAACATCACAAAAGAGGGTCAGGGCATCCAGCTATCTCTGCAACCCTTCTGGAGATGAAGCTAGAAAGGACCTGGTGGAGAAGGCACCCATCTCCATCATGGATGTGTTCATGCAAGAAAGTCTCCAACTCATCGATGTAGATCCCAAACAATGTGGAGGAAAGGGGGTAATCGTGTTTGACCCCAATGGTGCTCCTGATAAAATTTGATATGATGTGTGTTGTGCGTAGACGACCAAGAACCGGCTCGTATAAACGCATGATGGATGACAATAAGGTATTTGAGATGTCAATGTCTCTGTAGTATTCCAGATATAAAATAGTATGCAAAACAGAAATATTTAGCTAGAAATGGCAGAGAAACAATGATATAATCAGAACAATACCAAAATAACACCAAAAAGAGCACTTTGATTACTGACAACAATGTTCACTTGCCTCTTCGAGGGGGAAACCTCTAGCAGAGCAAAGCTCTATTACAATAATATCCAAGACAAGATTTCCCATACCCTCTACTTGTTGATGATTGCAGCTACGTGAGACATTCTCCAGCTTACAAACCTGAGAGAAAGCCCCTGAGAGGGGTGTGTGGTTCCTATCTGAGACAGAGTAGGAATGTAATATGTCCTCCTCCTTATAGGGAGTTGATAAGAACTCTAGATGATTCTCCTGTGTAACGCAGTGAGAAAGGAGATCTATGGAGTTAGACGTGAATGTGGCTGAGCACAAGGTGAACGTGTGAAATCCCGAAGTGTTGGGTGCATCTTCATGAGAACATAAATGAAGATGATGTATTAGCCTCCTCTAAGAAGAAGAGTTGACAAGAAACTCCAGATGGCTCTCCTGTGTAATGCAGTGGGAAAGAAGATATGTTGAGTGGATGTGCATGTGGACGAGCACAGGTGAACGTGATCCTAGTGGTTGAGCACTAGTGAAGAAGTGGTTCTTCTAGGTAATGCAGTGAGCCATAGATATGGACATCCCTATGGATGTGCCCCTAGTGGATGAGCACTAGTGGGTGTATAATATCTCTTGAAGAATATAGCAAAGGATTTGGTTGGGTTTTCTTCCCTTGTTGAGAAGGGTTTCCCAGGATACTTCTTGTGTTCTTATGCATGGTGCTTCTTCTTGTGATCTTGGTTGTTGCAACATTAATGGTTATCAAATGCTAAAATGGAATGAACTTCATGCTTAACCATTCTTATTGAAAAATCAACATGGTATCAGAGCATAGGTCTTGAAGAACCCCTACACAAGCTTTCAAAAGGCTAAATCGTCCTCCTTCTGCAGTTCTGTATGGCCTCTAGGGTTTCTGCAGAAATTTGTACGGCCCTCACTTGATCAGCCCCTTCACCTCTTTATAAGTGGACGTTGGAGCTAAAACTTGGACCAAGTTGTACGACCCTCCTCAACACATCTCCAGAGACCTTCAAAATCAAATTCTGAGGATTTTAAGTTTTTGGCCCTAGGGTTTCTAGGGTGTCGAAATTTCCTGCAAAATCTTGATCTTAAATTTCTGGAACTTCTTGAAGAAATGTTTTTCTTAATTCAGCAAGCATTTATGTGACACTATCAAGTTGATTGTTGGCAGTCATAAGTCCAACAAAATCCAAGGTTACTAATTCAACCTAATCATTAGGTTTTCAAAATCCAGTTGGCGAGAGTTTGAAGAAACCAAACAAATGAATAACAGAGCCTTAGTAGATGATAGGCTTGATGGAGCAGGCAACTTCAGCTCTTGGAAATCAAGGCTTCAAGTCACCCTTGAAGAAGATGAACTTTTGGATGTGGTAACTAAAACCTTACCAGACACAGCTGCAGATGTAGAGAAGAAGATGTCAAAGCAAGAAAATTAATCATCTACTCAATAAGAGATCATTTCTTACCTCTTATTGCCAACTTGAAGATAGCTTATGATATGTATGAAGCATTAAAAGAAGTGTTTGAAAGTGACAACACCCTCAGAGCTCTGACCTTGAAGAGCCTACTTCAAAGTACCAAGATGACGAAAGGTGACACAGTTTCCATCTTCTTTATGAAAATATCAGAGATTAAAGAACAGCTAGAAACCATTCGAGAAATCATGTCTCATAGAGAACTTGTCTTAACCACTCTCAACAACCTTCCAAAATAGTGGGAGCCTTTTCTTCAGAGTATCAGTGGAAGAGAAGCTCTACCAACCTTTGATCGTCTATGGACAGATTGTACTCAAGAAGAACTTAGACTTAGAAATAGAGGAGTGGAAGATTCCTCAGAAGAAAACTATGTTCTTGCACTTCATACAAAGAAAGGAGGAAAATTCAAAAAAAAAATTAAGACAAACATTCAAAGATGAAAAGTCTTCATCAAATCCAGGTTATCAAAGAAGAGATGTTTTAGAAATCCAATGCTTCAGATGTGACAAATATGGGCACTATGAAAGAAATTTTACAACGAGGAAGAAGGGAAGACAATATGCTTCTATCACTGACATTGATCCAAATCCACCTCAAAAGAATGAAGATAAGAGAGAGGAGAAGTACTTCCTCTAAAAGCTAAAGCATGACTACAAACCAGGTAAATCAATTGATCTCTAAATTTATAGTTGATTGCATTTTTTTTTAAATAAATGAAGGATATTATCCCTAGTATGGGAGCCCTCAAAGACTTGGACCATTATCCCTGTTACGGGAGTCCAAACCATATTTGATTGATTATTATGCGAGACAAACAGATATGTTGTCCTTAAAGAAGAGATACATGTTCAACAAACCCATAGAATCTCAGATGGAGATTGACAATGAGACAATACCTTCTCCCCCTTCAGTAGTTCAGAGGGAGACGGACATTATTCCAACTAATCCAGTTGATATAACTAGAGATATTACAGTGGGGCATAAAAGGCATGTTCAGGATCTAAAAAACTCTGCTAGAAGACAAAGAGACATACAAGTCCCTCAAGGGACACCTTGAGAAAGCAAAAGAGTTTTTCAAAACTATCCTTCAGTCATGAGCCACTTCATTGAAGAAACAAAAGGAGAAATAAGTATGGCAAGATGCCATAACAGAAGAATACCAGTATATCTTAAAGAATGATGTATAAGATATTATTCAGAAACCAGAAGGGAAGTCTGTGGTAACTTCCAAGTAGAGAAAGCAGCGGACGGAAGTGTCGAGAAATACAAAACTAGAGGACTCTCACAAGCAGAGAGAGTTGTCTATGGTGAGGCACTTGATCCAATAAGACCAATACACTTTCATCTATACTACCATCCATGAGTTGGAAACAATATCAGATGAATGGATTCTTAAATTCATTTGCCGGAGAATCCACAGTTGGTGTCATTTTGTCATCGACGTTTCGAATCTGGATCGGGATTCATCATCAGGACTAATCGTCAATTTAGAGAGCCGGTTGATCTTCGTTATTAATAGTGTATATGCAGGACAGTCAATAGGATAACTAGGTTGGCTAAATGTAACCCTAATTCGGAGCTAATTAAAAAAAAATTAATTATTAATAAGTTTAAACGTAACTTTGAATAGTGAATAATATAAATAATTAAAGTTTTTTAATAAATATAAATAATTTAAAATTTTAGGGTTAGAAGGAGTTTAATTATATTATATTACTTAATAGTATTTTGTTTTACATATTAATTTTTATTAGAGCTTAGTGAATTAATATAATATAATATAATTAAACTCCTTCTAACACTAAAATTTAAAATTATTTATATTTATTAAAAAACTTTAATTATTTATATTATTCACTATTCAAAGTTACGTTTAAACTTATTAATAATTAATTTGTTTTTAATTAGCTCCGAATTAGGGTTACATTTAGCCGACCTAGTTATCCTATTGACTGTCCTTCATATACACTATTAATAACGAAGATCAGCCAGCTCTCTAAATTGACGATTAGTCCTGATGATGAATCCCGATCCGAATTCGAAACGTCGATGACAAAATGACACCAACTGTGGATTCTTCGGCAAATGAATTTGAAATCCCTCACCACAGAAATCTGAAAACTGAATGGATTCTTGATGAGTTTGAGTTTCAGCAAGAGTATTGTTGATCCAAAACCTATATGACTATAGTGTTGGTGACAAGAGCCTGTTTTTTTGATAACTTATTCAGAAAGACTTATTGTTGAAAACAAGCAAGCCTTGACTTCTGATTTTTGAGATGAAGGATCCGAGTATGATGTACTACTTCTTGGGACAAGAACTATGACAGAGGACCAATAATATTTTCCTAAGTCAAGGAAAGTATATAGTGGGAATATTAAATAAGTTCAATATAATAGAATGAGAAACCACCGTGATGGATTTGAAGAAAATGAATGATGATGCTTCAGACATCGAGTGATCCATAATTGATTGGACCATTGATGCATCTGGTGAACACCTAACCTAATGCATGCCTTGTGATGAATGTACTTAGACAATCCATGAGCCAGCCGAGACAAACTCACTTGATAGCAGTAAAACATATATTGAGATATGCCCCAGTGTGAACTTGAGTTTACAGGATATGCAGATACATATTGAGCAGAGAGTACAGTGGACCGGAAGAGAACATCTGGTTGTTGTCTTATCATAAAAGTTGTCATGGTTTCCTGATGCAGCAGGAAACCAAATCTCCGTGGCCTTGAATACCACAGAAGCAGAGTATGTATCAATGAGTGTGTGAAGCAGTATGGCTTCACAAGCTTCTGACAGATTTACTTGATCATGAGATGGATCCTATGATGATAACCAGAGCTGTGTGTAAAGCTCCTTGAGAACCCAGTGTTTTAAGACAGATTGAAACATGTTGAGATAAAACATCATTATATCAGAGATATGATGCAGAGGAAAATAGTACACATGCAATACCTTCATACACATGCGCAGATTGCAGACAGCTTCACCAAATTAACTTGGTGAAGAATACCTCCCTAGTTGAGAGGGAGTGTTGATGACTACATCCAAGACAAAGTTCAAAGTACAACCGTGTGAGACTTGGCATGATGAAGAATGCCTCCTTAGCTGAGAAGGAGTGTTGATGATTGCAGCTACGTGAGACATTCTCCAGCTTACAAACCTGAGAGAAATCCCCTGAGAGGGGTGTGTGGTTCCTATCTGAGACAGAGCATGAACATAGAGATGGCCTCCTCCTTACAGGGAGTTGAGAAGAACTCCAGATGATTCTCTTGTGTAATGCAGTGAAAAAGGACATATGCAGAGTTGGACGTGTTTGTGGTTGAGCACAAGGTTAACGTGTGAAATCCCAAAGTGTTGGGTGCATCGTCATGAGAACATAAATGAAGATGATGTATTATCCTCCTCTGAGTAGAAGATTTGATGAGAAACTCCAGATGACTCTCTTGTGTAATGCAGTGGGAAAGAAGATCTGTTGAGTGGACGTGTATGTGGACGAGCACAGGGGAACATGATCCTAGTGGTTGAGCACTAGTGAAGAAGTGGTTCTTCTGTGTAATGCAGTGAGCTAGAGATATGGACATCCTTATGGATGTGCCCCTAGTGGATAAGAACTAGTGGATGTATAAGATCCCTTGCTATATTGTTCAAGAGTCAGACCTGAATGTAACCCTAATTGTAATGTAAAGGGTACAGGTCAGCCCCACCTTAATGTGACTGGTAATTAATGTAAAAGATAATTAATCTGGTTAATACTAATTATATTATAAGCTAGTGAAGTCGACCCTGTTGTGCCAATATTGACAAGTTCAGTCTAGTATAAGTAAAGGTAAATTCCCCATTGAGGAATCATATATTTTGTGTGAGTTTGGAAATTTCAGCAAGTACACCTTGGGAAAAGTGCACACCTCTCTTGGGCGCTAGTCTTCTAGGGTTTAAGCACC
Source organism: Picea engelmannii (assembly GCA_009831015.1). Lineage (NCBI taxonomy): Eukaryota > Viridiplantae > Streptophyta > Pinopsida > Pinales > Pinaceae > Picea > Picea engelmannii. Next base: position 70,625 of record ML786333.1, on the reverse strand, counting down.
CTCTTGTGTGCTAGGTTTTTCTTGGTGGTGAAGGTCTTTCTCTTGAAGAATATAGCAAAGGATTTGGCTAGGTTTTCTTCCCTTGTTGAGAAGGGTTTCCCAAGATACTTCTTGTGTTCTTGTGCATGGTGCTTCTTCTTGTGATCTTGGTTGCTACAATATTAACGGTTATCAAATGCTAAAATGGAATGAACTTCATGCTTAACCATTCTTATTGAAAAATCAACACTACTTCTATTTATACTAAATCTATCTATCCAAAAGAACAATCTAGAGGAAGATCCTTCTAGAAGCGGAAGCTTCTATTAGGTCTTCTTACATCTTACTTATTCTTCCTTATTGTTAGGCCTTATTAATATTGGCCTTTATTACATGGAATTATATTATTCTACCTACGTGAGGGGTTAGGGAGGTTAGGTCCCTAACAGACTTTGAGTCTCCAGAACAAAGCCTCCCAAGGGATGGAATCAAAAGCTTTCTGAAAGTCCATAAAACGACAATAGACTTTCGAAGAGCGTGTCCCGCATCCTCAATGGTGTCCCTAAGTGTGAGGATGTGATCAATGATTTGGTACTTGGTCGAAATCCATCATGCCTTCTAGTTCTAAGTTGCCTCCTCTCAAGCTCTCCAGACAGCTTCAAATGGAGAATTGTAGCATAGAGTTTGGAAAATGTGTGGCCAACCATGATCGTCCTATAGTTGTTGGGATCCATACTAGAGCCTGATTTGTGGATGAGAGGAACAATGTGGTGTGACCAAGACTATCGAAAACCCATAAAGACCACATGGTTGGATAAGGCGGCTAGATGGTTGTCCATAGCATGAAGACCCTACTTGAAGAGTTTTCCCTGGAGCCCTTCCTCATCAGCGGCTTTGCTAGTGTTCATCATCCAAACGGCGTCTCGAATATATCAGTGTTAAAATAGGTGGAAAGAAGGGAGGGGGAGGTGACATGGATTATGTGTTGCCCAAGAACATCATAAAGGGTAGAGGTATGGGTGAACATGGATTTAGGATCAAGAGGAAGAGGAGAGTGGAGAGGAAACGTGTGCCAAAAGTTTTAGGGGAGTAGATAAGGGAGGCACACAACTCACATCTCCTTTGAGAAATGAAAAGGTGCTTCTTATGGCGAAGAAGGCGACGATATGAAGCTTTAAGATGTGTGTAGGAGGGGTGAGAGTGAAGGTGTGTCGAAACTAATTGTGGAGATTTTTACATTCATTGTCATACCACCTATTCATGGGGAAGGATCTATTTTTAAGGAAGGTGAGGTGGATGTAGTGTAGTGGGGGCAGGTTTGAAGGGCAACTCCCCAAATAGTGGATGAAAGACAAGTATATTTGGCATCGACAAAGGCGAGGCACAAGAACTGGGACTTAGACGGGAGCATTTGGTGGAGATGAGAAGTAAATGTGTCAGGGTCACCCCCATCAAAAGAAAAGATAGTCTGAGGTGGGCCAGGAGGGCAGGGGTGGGGGAGGGGGGTGTCAACCTAAAGAAAGAAATATAGAAGTGTGGTTGCCTAATGTGATGGGTGTCACCGAGAAGTGGTGGATAAAGGGGAGAAGAGCCTGACTAGACAAGACATAAAGGCTACTACACTTGCACCTCTACCATGAGGTCGACAAGTGAAAAAGCTAGACTCTGGGAAGTAGGAAAGGTCATTTAGGATCAATAACTCATGGGATTCATCAAGCTGTAAGAGGTTCATGTCGTACCCTATGAGAGGCCCAGAGCCATCATCAAATAACCATTGAAGTCCTATTGAATCTATATTTGTTTCCTTAATGCAAAACACATCCTCTGAGCGATCATGCATGGGAATCTGAAGAGCTCTGGTACGAGCATTGAAGTCGCCCAGTAGGAAGATATCTCCATTGTTGAGTATTGAATGATGCCAATGTATAGGTCCAAGTAAGGGTCTCCATCTGAATCACTGTGAATAGCAAAGTGAGATGAAATAGGGGGGGAGTAGCAAACTACCACATAGATGTCTCTGGGGAGGGAGGTAAAACCATTGAATAAAATCCTTATGAACCTAACAAACTCATCTGAAGCCACTAGAGAAATAAAATACCCGAGAGAGTCCCTAGTCAAACATGCCACTCGGCCTAAACCTCTGACACCACCTGAAGATTTGGTCTCTTGTTGACAAGCCAAAAACCAGTGATAACCTGTTATGTTTGGGAGTGGTCAGACAAGACTCGTGTGGGTCTCAATGATAAAGAAGATAAGAGATGTGCCAAGAGCATCTGAGATCATGCCCGAAGATGACCAAAATGATCCATTGTCGTTGCAACGACCAACTGAGATACCCAAACACTGTCGCCTCCCCCAATGAGACCTTCATTTAGAGACCCCCAGCAAGGAATACCCCGAGGGAGGGGAATCTCGAATGATGGCCTGAAGGTCACAAATGACCGCCTATTTTCCTGCCTAATGTGCTACTGTTACCAACTCCCAGGAGTCTTTTAGCTCTGCAACTTGGGATTGAGTGAGATCATCTAAAAATATCCTACTGAGGGAAAAATTCAACACTTAGCCCGAAGCCAATCACTAGCTAACCTGAACCAAATGAATAGTGTAGAGTCAACTCTGAACCAAGCACTATCAAGAAGAACGTCTGAAATCTCAAGGTTATCTCGAAGGAACAAGGTGTCTACCTGCATGGGGTCCAGGGAAGGAGAGGGTAAGGGAAGCCCCATGATCATTAAATTCAATCCCCGAGCTCTCCTATTGCACTCTTCCCTTAGATTGGCCTAAACAACTTCCTTGACCTCAGCAAGAGGGGGGGTTCTTGTCTTACCCTTAACTACATGTGCCCATGATTTAATACGCATCTTGATTTCCTATTTAAAAGTGACCTACTGATGTTGGATTTCTTCCTGTTGATTTTTTAAATCATGAATTTCTACATGTAGAGTGTCATTCGATGGCTTAGGGTGTTTTGTACTTGGTTTTAATTTAGCAATCTCCTGAGAGATAGGTTATTTGATTCCACCTCTAAGACTCTAGATGATTCTTACTTATGTTTGACGCTGCTCAAAAAATTATGTCTTGTACTTGGTTTTCATTTATCAATTTCCTGAGAGATAGGTTCTTTGATTCCGCCTCTAAGACTGTAGCTGATTTTTACTTTTGTTTGACGCTACTCAAAAAGTTTCATAAACCTGCAAGACTAAGCCGCTAGTAAAATAAGGTCTATAGAGAGGGTGATTGTGCAAGATCCCTCTCCCTCGCTCTGGAAACCTAACCATGTGTTGGCATGTGTGTCGCTCATCGCATAATCCTTTGTCCTGCAATGAGTTTCATGTGCTTCTATGCTTAATAACATAGGGTTGGACTGTGTACCTGCTGAAAAGCTCAAGGGGAGAGACGATGGTGTAAAACAAATGTGAGATAGGAAAATAAATCAAAGGTCTAGAGAAAAGAAATTGAAGGTTCTTGCTAAAGGTTGATTATCATGTAATATTTATATTATGCTTATAGAGGTAGATTTATTTTTTCATTGGTTCTTTCCGATTCAAAGATCTCGTGTGTAACATGTGTAAGTCATTTGGGCATCCTTTCATTATTGTAATTTTTTTATTTTTATAAATTTAATCATGTTCAATATAGACCCTAATCAATTGCCACATAAAGAAGAAAAGTCGTTGCCGCCAAAAGTTGTGGAGAAAGCTTTATGAATACTTGTTGAAGACAATGCTAGATGAGACGAGCAACTCTAAATGAAGCAACAATTGTCTATACAATTACAAAAGGCACGACAATTATCTAGAATTGCTAAAAAAATATTGTTGGAGAAGCAATGATGCATCTAGCAATGATGATGTTCAAATCCAACCTAATGATAGGGAAATACCTTATCAACTCTGATGTCATTCATGATCCATAAACAGTAGCCTATGGCTTGGCCATTTCACCAACATAAATCCTCTACGGAAATATGTCAAAGATGCCAAGTAGATGCAATGCTACAAAAATACTTGTCACATATTGAATATCAAGTTGAGGTTGCAATTCAAAAGAACAAGCACAAGTTAGTCACAAAACTTCTTGTGGGGACCTATACAATCATGAACAATGATGTAGAATGTCTAATGCAATCCAACATTCGTTGGATGTATGAATCACTATTTAATAACTTTAATCTAATCAAATCCTTAATCAATTCTTAATCAAAGATTAGTTTATAGGCCACATAACTTAGGGTGAATCTTGCCTCATGAATTACTCAACATGGCCCCTTTCACATAACTTCATATTATATCATTATTCACATTTCGAAGCATATGCTAGTAGGGTAAAGTTTATCAACCAACCCCTAAAGTACCCTAACATCATGTCATGCATGGAATGAGTGCACAATGTTCAGCTCATGATGCAAATCATTCAAGAAGCCTCTAATAATGAACCTTTAAATCAGTAGGCCAGAAATATTAACTAGCTAACATTACATTACTTACTATATAGAGGTTATACATCTTATAGAAAATCTGCATCAACCACTAAGGCATTAACTTCAAAATCCAAGTTTATGGCCACTCTCTATCAGCCATCAACCCTTTTCCTTTTGTTATAACTTTGAAAGCATCATTTTATTAACTATGTCAAATACACTATGCATGTCTGCACCTACCAATGGATTTGTTAACTGAGTCAAATAATGCTAGTCACCCAACTCTATGTTAACCTACAACGTGACCACATGGCTTGTAATATCTATATACCCGCTCGCTAATCAGGGGTCTTTCATGGGCCCCCTCACCCCTTGATTGGCTTAGCAATTGTAATTAGAAATGCCCAAATTTGATGGTATATGCTATTTGCTAAAATGGTGCTGCAAAGTTTTGAAAACTTTCAAAAACAATTACAAAAGCCTGAAATTGATTTTGAAAGTTCAACATCGTATAGTATTTATTGCAATCAATGTGGCAAAATGTACAATAAATAATAAGGGATGATGTATGCAATCTATTCATAGAATCTTTGAAATGTTTTGTATCTTAAGAATGAGACAAATAATCATTCTGTTGTTCCATTCTTTTGTTGATAAAATATGCATATTTCAATTTTTTCTTGTTTGGGATATTATTCATATATGTAATATTTTTTTCCTCCAACATACTGTGATTATGTTGAAGATTAATGCAACTAGTATAATTATCATCAGTTGTGTATTAAGATTGCCATCATATAATTCTCATTTGTTTTTATAATATTAATACAAAGATCATCAATTGGGTCTAGCTCGGGTGGTTGAATGGAGGTGTTATCCTCCCCATACAGGTCCAATTCCCGCAAGTATATTATTGTAACAGCTTTAAGCCTCCTTGTTGACCTGGCCATGTGTCCTAAAGAATCTAGGGTTTTACCCTGGGTACCATCCTCGGAATGAGGGTAAGTACCCAAGGGTTTTCCCCAGGATATGTTACCTGGAAAAAAAATGAATACAAAGATCTAAATACCATAAAGAAGTGCAATTTCAGTATTCAATTATACAGCATTTTTTAATATATTATGGAAAAATAAACAGCACAGCTCCAGTAGTGAAAACCTAATATTTGATATGGGTCTGAAATTCACAGAACCGTTCCTATCCACACTGAAGATCTTACCCTCATCATTGATTATCCACAAACCTCTGAGAATTTGGACTGCCAGAAGTCCATTTGACGAGGGATAGCCTGCTCAACAAACCAATGTGCGTTCTAAATCTTCATGAACTACTCCCTACTCTATACAGTGTGGTCAGTCAAATTTCATCAACAGAAAATACTGCATGAAAGTTGAAAACAAACGGGCCCAATCCATCATAAATTCATCTCGTAGAAGTTCCAACAGCTTTGTAACTCAACTGGATCCCATCATATTTTTGTGCTGATGAATAATATCCAACTTCAACTTACAGAAGCATAATAATTCAGAGGGAAATGGCTTGTCCACAAGTGTCTTCCACTTGAAGATGACATGTATGCAAAGCCCCCATGGGAATTTTAACAGCTACCACCTTAGGATAGTGTGTTTCGTGAAAAGAGTAAGACCAACAAAGTTGAACAAAGTTATTTGTAAGTTGAGAATGCACTCAATAGTATTATACAAATTCAATATACATATTTAATATTTACTGCCCTGAAGGGATAACAAATGCATATGCTTTCTAATCAAATGACTATCCTAACCAAAAATCAATTGTTTACTACAGCTTCATGTTCCTTCCAATCTGTGAAACCAGCCAATTTCATAAGTTGTGCAATTGTATATAGGTATAGAATGCAGAGCTTGGTACAGAAGGCGTCAAAAACTCAATGGAGAAACCAGAAATAAAATCCTTTCTCAAAAATTGGGGCGAGAGAAAATCCAACAATTCACCAGGTTCTTCATCTTAGTTTTTGTGAGGCTAGCCTTCTTTGCGCAACCAAACTTGCATATGAAAAATAAGCAATACCAATATGTAAGAGTTGCCCACGAATAGCATCTCAATGCAGAGAACTCTGGCATAATTAGCTGGAAGGCTTCACAACATTAAACATGCAAGTTATCAAGAGGGTAGCCAACTTTCTTGACAGTCAGAACAGAAAAGGCTGAAGGAAGCAGTCTCCTGTCATGAAAACTAGATTTACTCTTCAATAAAACATTATAGACAACCCCATTGTGAGGCATCCTAACGCCACCCAAGGACTCAACCGCTCACCTGCTCATCAACAATACATGAACATATTGCCCATAAGTACATAATTTTGAATTTGATTAAACAATTATTGAAATTTCTTGGAGCACTTTGGACAGACATGTCAACATAAGTTAAATCTCTAATTAAGTAGCCAATAGTCAGGGTGCAACTGCAGGTGTGAACTGGATTTAGGAGAAACAAATTTTCAAAATTCTATGACATGGAGATTCATCAGAACCAAAGTCTGTCAAATTCCATGCACATAAAACATTCAAAGCAAAAATGAATCAAAATACTATATATATGATTTTAAGAAAACTAAAATGGCAAACATATCAATCTAGTAAACACGCTCTAAGAGCATAATAAAAGATCCAATCTTAAATGCTCTTTCTTTGTTTATTATGTGTTTCTTTGAGGCTTCTAGTGTCTGATCCATCATAGAAGATCATATCAATACATTGAATACAATCTAAAATCATAATATAGACGATCCAATCTTAGATGCTCTTTCTTTGTTTATTTTGTGTTTTTGAGCTTTTTAGTGTCTGATCCATCATAGCTCACACACAGGATCGGTTATAGGCCTCATCCTGACCTTCCTTGGGGATCCTGAAAGGTCTGGCTACAGCTTAAGCACTCAATTTAGAAGGATCTGGTACAGATTCTTCAGTAAATGGATTCCACATGGAATTGTAATGGTAGTCGTCACTGACTGTACCTTAGCACAAGGATTTGCATTATTTGCCTTATCATTGAATGTAAAAAAATTTGGGTACATTTGGAAGAAATTGCCCACAAGGATGTCAATCCACAAGCAGGTATTCGCTGATAGATGCAAGCAAGGTTTGGCTTAGCTGCAGGATTGATTAACTATGGTCTGATTCTAAACCATAATTTACAACAATTGGGCACAAAGAATTATACAAATTAAGGCTAAGATTACGCGATAGAAGGATAGGAAGGCAACTGTCTTATTACCACGTCATTCAAGCCAGGATGGGGGGCAAAGCTAAAATGGCTCCACACCAACAAGGCCCCATCAGGGGTGGTTTACTATAGCTGCATGTTGGCCGGCAGAGTGTCCAAGCCAAGAATAGTATATTTTCATTCCTTGTTTCTTTTCCCAAGAATAAGCATTTATCGTGCATTAGGCAATCTTTCACCTACATTTACAAGGGCATCAACATTTCTGGCCTGCTATCAATAACTTAATATAGATTTTGATCCTGTGCCCTGATAACACCAGAATTTCCTTCACAAGTTTTGATGTTAAGTTTCAGAATATGTCCATGGAAATTATACGGGGTGAACTCAACATTACAGAGTTCACCATTCCACATTGAAAGTTGGTGGACATCATATGGGATGAATGCTACATTATAGAGTTTATCTTTCAGCACCAACAGTTCGGGAGTACCTTGGCTATTTGGGTACATTGTTGCAGATCCTTATTCAACCAGACTTTGTTCCAAAGTTGCATTGTATGAGTTTTGGAGATTATCCAGAGATCAATGTTCCAAGAGGATAGCACATATGCTATTTTTAGCAGGTTTCCAGTTCAGTATTCCAGAGATCTAATTTTAGCAGGTTTTTCCCCTTGCATCAGATTGACATTCAGATTTTGGAGGATGCATGGGCAGATGAGGACGGTCAGACGGACAATTTCAGATTCTTCATTCCACTATTTTTAGAGGTTTCTATTTTTAGAAACTTGTTCTTTTTCAGCAGATGACAGTTTTGGAGACCTTTCATTGAGTTATTCAAATGGGCACTTTCAGATTTTCAAGATTCACAATCTTGAAAATTTTATATTTTTGAAAATTTTATATTTCTTGAAATGTGAAAAAAGATTTGGATACTCGTTAGAAAGATGAGCATCGGGTTCAATTTGTGTGAGGTTCTGAGCTATCTGGGCCTTGGTCAGAGTCAGTGAAACCAAGGTCTAAAAGTAGAAATTTCAGTTTTCAGAGGTGATCACATTTTTGGAGACCCGGTATTGAGTACAGCATAGGGGTGTAATTTTGTGGCAATCGGGGACTGTCCATTTTTGTCTATTTTTGGCAGTGAGATTTTTGGGAGTTGGCACTATTTTTGAAGACCCAGTATTGCATATAGTAGTTTGGTGAAGTTTCATGCTATTTTGAGAAGTTTGGTTTTTGATCAACTTTTTAGGGTTGAAATCACATTCTAGGAGGTACTCAGTGGACCCCACCTGAGATGCAACTACTATTGCGAGGGAAAAGTTGACAAGGATCATTCCCATGCAGTATTTTTGGGCTTTTTTATGAGATTATAACCTAGAGTTGGATCACATCGGTTGAGGATATTCTTGAAACTCAAAGTGTTATTTATAACTTAGAAGAGGAGTGTCCGCCCTTTTAGCATGATTTAGTTGACTTTTAGGTGTTGCATACTATTTTTATCAAATGGAGTGTTCACATGGGTTGGAGGAGATTCCTTGGAAGTTTCTTGGGTGCATTTCTTTATTTACATATATGCTATTACCCAAAGATGGAGCGCATGGGTTGAGGAGGATAATTTTGGAGCTAAGTGTGCTACTTTTTACATGGAGTTGAGCGCTTCACTTGTGAAGGATAGTTTTGGAGTTAACAATGCTTTTATTGTCTTTTATTTTCCAAGAAAAGCATGCCTTATTTGTCTTATGAAGAACACTTACACACCCTTGAAGGCATGCCAATTACCTGAGTAGTTTTGGAGGCTATCCTTGGAAACTAGAGTACCACTTTCACACTTTAGCTATTCCTAGAGCAAGGCACTTGTGGAGGCCTATTTTTAGAGAGATTTTGTCTATTATGATGGGTTTTCCTTATATTGCTCATGCACCATAGTTGAGGGTGGCTCTCTTTAACTTATGATTATTCTTATCTCTTCTATTCATAGCAATGCTATTTGTACATCTCCGAGCTTATTCTATAAAGGCTAGAGGGGTAGTGAGGATCAGGGTCCTTTTGTTGGTTTTTGGCAATCTTATTGCTTGAGTTCTCTCACCTTCATATCGCATTCTTTCTGGTTTGAGCGAGTATGAGAAAGTATATTATTCATTGAGAGTTAGATGTCACTATCATCTTGTTCACGTGAATTTATCCCTGAACTTGGTGGGAAATGGTACTTTAAAAGCAATTTGACATCCCCTAGAGTGTTTTGAAGTTGAAGCCAATATCTCCAAACTTTGTAGTACTTGTAGCATTGGAATAAAGGTACGATCTTATCTGGCGGCTAAATCTCAGTTGTTTGATGTGTTTGCTTACTTTACTTGAATTTTCTGAATCAATTGACATTGGAAATTACTCCACTTAATTGATTTCTACTTCATCGCCCACATAATTCAAGGCACCACAGTTACAGTTACTAATTTTCAGAATTTAAGCTTGCATTTTGTGGTTTTTTTACATGCATATCTGCAATTTTAAGAGTAGATTAGAAGTGTTTTTACATCAGATTTGCACAGTTACCAAAGCAGAATTTTTTATCTAGGAGAAAATCTGCATTATAGC
>ML786333.1:19506-52133 GCA_009831015.1 Picea engelmannii | reverse complement strand
CAAAGGGATGGGACCGATATGAGATGTTTAGTTTTACTGTGTATTATGCATATACTAATTTGACTATGATGGTATTTAGATGAGCTTTTTCAGTCGTGGAAACAATAGAGGAGGAAACCAAAGAAGAAGAGTGAGACTACCTAATACATTTTGGCAATATGGGGGGCATAAGAAGTTAAGATTATCCATACACTTTGATGCTGATTATGATAAATTTTAGCAGTTGATCCAAACTGGGCACTTAATCTTGGTGGAAAACATGCTTTGCCTTAGCCCTAAGTACCTCCTAATGTTATCTTGCAACCTCACCCTGGTATGTCAATGTTCCTAAATCCCTTGTGAAACCACATAATGATGGATGGGGTGGCATTCCTACTAATCCATCCTTTGGTTCCAATCAATGGCCCATTGAAACCCCCCCCTCCCTCCAGTTCATACTATTGCCACAAATGCATCATTTCCTCCTCCGGTTCACCCAACATTACTAGTTCATACTACTGTTGCTACAAACACATCTGTGCCTCCTCATCCTCCACCACCTAAAGATCACAAAACTACTCATGTCTCTCAAGTTGAAAAAGGAAAGCAACCAATTACCTTTACCAACGTGGCTAAGTCCTCTTCCTCTACTTACTCCAAGATAAAATCAACAAGTCGTGGTAAGAGAAACATAAGTGATGTGGATCCAGGAGTAGCACAACTGAAAGAGAAGAAGTCTTAGTATGAAGACTTCATCAGGGGAAGGGGATAATTCTTTAGAAATAAGTTCCTTGAATTATTTTAACTTCGTTTTAATTGATACTTGACTATGACATTACTATTCTTGGATAGATGGCAGAACCATGATATTTATTTTTGAGACTTAAAATATCATGTTAAATTATGGGAGATACAAGTGATATATGTCATGGTATTTTTGATGCATGATTATGGTATTCTTTATGGTGTTGATTTTTTATATTTTACTATATTATGGAGCGAAAATAAAAACCTAGAAACGATTATTGAAATAAAGGATGCATGATAGAGGGGGACCCCACCTATTTAGTTATTATATTATTTATTATTTATATTTATCATAAAATTACTTGTCCTATTTATTAACTAAATTTATTTAACTTAAATAACTAAAATTAGTTCAACTACTTGGAGAACTACATTTTAGAGAATAAAAGGAAGAAATTAAGGACAAGGACATGAGAAATTAGAGAGAAATACTTTTGATAAGATTTGCTCTTGTTTCAAATTGAGATTTCTAAATTTCATTCTTTCATTTTCTGAGTTCTTTAAGAGCTAAATCCTCTTGTTGAAAACACGATCATTCTAAAGGTGGAAAATAAGAAATGACTAAGAAATATAGACATTTGATATGCTTCAGAAGGTCATTCATTTGTCTTGGCACTCTGTTTGGTTTCATTATAATTCCTGAATTAATTTTTAGGTTTGATTAAGACTATTTTGCAGAGTCAAGACTCAATGAGATTGTGGCTTGGTTGATTGAGTACATTTCAATCTTGGTATTTTACTTTCAGAAACCAATTGTCTTTGTATGATTGCTCAAATTCCATCTTAGACTTCTACCTCTAATTTTGGTCCTTACCCTCACAAGGGTTTGAAAAGAGACATTTGGTTGTAACTTAGAGAAGTTGTCAATACTAAAAATCTGGTTTATTCTCAATTGAGCCTTGTGCTATTGATTTCCAAATTGTATGTATTATTTACTTTGTTCATTTTAATTTTATAAACATTCACACAAACATTTTTTACTTTCTTTTAGCAAAAACATACAACTTGATAATAACATCAGGCCCAAGGACATATTTCTTGAGGGATGATTGATAATTTTGAGCAAGCTATAATCCTAGGGTAACATTCCCACATATCTCACCCTATCCTAGTCAGATTAAAAAATGCTTGAGTGAGGACTTTCCATTCCTCGCATCAACACCTGGCCACCTCTTACCTACTAGACACGAGATGAATACAATCATTCAAGAGGATATTTACAGGAAATTTGTATAGGTCACTTGGATAAACCCTTAGGGTGGGTTACTTTCGAAGATGGCCTTCTACACTGAGCACTTCATGGTTATGATGGATGTACTGATTGTTCGACCCCATTACACACTTCACCATTGGGTATACTCTATTTAGATCCCCTTGGGTCAGTTCAGATTTGGTTCTGATAGACCGCGGATTGAGACTGATCATCCAATTGACCATTCAAATAGGGTATTCCAGCTGTGGCATCTTTGAGATATTGAGATTGAGGATCACTTAATATTCCATTTCCCACTTTACTACGAGATTCGAGGATGGTTCCATTGTATTTTTAGGGGACTATAGATTCTTGAGAGCTTCTTTGGGTACCCCGACCAATATTCCTGTACTTATACATGTAGAAGGCTCTTTTTCTCCACTGTTATATCCTTCACCACATCCACATCTTGGACCAAAAACCACCTAACAGATCACTTATTTTTATACGGTGCTCCTGACCAAGGGAACCAAGTAGCAGTTAGATAGAGATAATCCCAAATCAATGAGGAAATGAGGAATATATACCTCTGTGAGACACCAATGGCATCCCCAGACCTGACCTCACATTATTAGATACACTAGTCGCAAGATGAGATCTTCTAGAGCACAATGATAGGGTGTTCTTTCCAGACAACAACACAACACTCATTCCAGTGCCTTTCCTAATCCTTTTCCCGGACATACATCTATTTTGAGTTTTGTTCATTTGTCCTTAGATGTTAGGATAGATGGTTCCAATGGACCAATATATCCTCATTCCACTGGCACCATATATATTAGATCTATTCATCTTGTACATCTCTCCCCTTGACTGCCTCTCCATTTTTGGAGTCATCTTTCTAGGTGTTGGATTAGATTTATATTCTATTTTTACTTCCCTCTTCTTTTTATAGGTGCTGTTGGAGCCGCCCTTGTTTTATTTTTACCCTGCACAATTTTCAATTTTTGATACTTGAAATCTAAAGTTGATTTTCTTTTTTCCTTCCGAGATCTTGAAACTCTGCAACCTTGTCACGTAAGCAGCGATGCATTTCCACTCTCGAAACAAATCTACTTTCGTAAGAATGTCTCTCTCTTTGTTTTACATCAGGATCTCGTAGGTTGGATACTTTAACCCATGAATTCACACGTCCCGAGTCACGAAACGGCGAAATCGTTTTAAATTTTCGCTTAAGACAATAACCTGGGTAAAATATTTTAACTCAGTGATTAGACGTCGTCGGGGTTTCGCGCCTCGGCGTTCGCCAAGTTCGAATTTTTATTTTTACAGCTCCGAGAGCTGAGAACACGAGGTTCTTTCGGGCTAACCCTGGTCAAGGATTATAGGCAAAAAGGGTAACCATGGTTACAATCTGTTCTCAGCGTTTCGCCACTCGGCACTATCTTTTAGAAAGTTACGGCGTCTAAAACCCCGACTCACGAAGTCGCGATGAAATTATAGCATGATTAATTAATCGCCTAATCTAAGATTTTCTTTCCCTTAATTGAGTCTTAATTATCGCCATCTCGCAGTTTCGGGACTCGGCATACTAATCTCCCAGAAACTTGTCTTCGAAGTTCCGAGTCGCGATATGGCGAATAAATTGATTATAAAATTAATGATGCTCAAAATCGCGATTACTGTTAATTAAGCCAAAATCGGTCCTCGGAGTCTCGCGAGTTGAAGACTCAAAATGTTAAAAGGAAATCCACGATGCAACGAACAACGAGAAAGTTATTAACGTTGCTAAGTTTTGATATTTTAAAATAAAGTAAGATATGTCCCGCGCATCAAGGCTTGCACGTTTCCCGAGGTAGCTATTTTCTCTCCATACTCCGAATCACTGTCAAACCGCCAAAATTTATGACATTAATGGGAAGATAAGGTAAATCTATGTGTAAGATCGGATTTTTTACGGCATAAGTTTATTTCTAATTTCGAATTGACAGGGTTGTTTTGAAAGGTACCATTTTTTCAAATATATGCAAGAGCTACGTTTCATTAGGCATTTTTCATAGCATGCAGAGCTCATCGTTTCTGAGTTAACTACTTTCTGCATGTATACGTAGTTCTATCGAAGGAGAGAGAAAATGAAAACTGCGGCCATGGCTACGCGGAAAGCAGCAAAGGCGAATGTCGAAGTCGCGGGACAGGGCTAAGACAATGTCGCCGATACTTCACCCCGAAGTGTCGACTTGATCCCCGACTGGTCATTTGTGTCAAATGTTCTGTAAGAAGAATTGGTAGATTACTTAGATGACTCCGACGACATTGAAAAGGATGATCTACATACCAAGTACAAGATAATCGTCCAATCCGGGATGCACAGAGTAGCAACCAGGCCACGGTTGCTTCCGTATTACAACATGATCCGGTGGGCATTGGACCATGTAGACTTATCTACCAGGACGATCATGAACAACCAGCGAGTTACTGTCGGGACTTTTAGGCCCGAGCATCTACAAACCATGTACAAGCTACCTTCGACGTCTGAATATACATATGGTGCCGAGTTCCTGGAGGAATTCAAAGAGAAAGAGTGCACCCAGTACGACAAAACCATGTCTGGTTTGATCAAAGATTGGGTTTCGCGCTCCGCGAAATTCAGAGCAAATGACCAAGGCGTTTATTCTATCGCTTCTTTGGAGCCACAGTATAAATATGTGGCCATGATGACATGCCGACTATTTGGGAGAGAAGACACATCACATTTCTACATCGCGTGGGTGCCTCTCATGTTTCGGGTCGCAGAAGGTTGCTCATTTAATTGGGCAAAGATGCTCTCAGACAGTTTGGCCAACAGGGTCACAGAGTATCGGGAGAAGAAGGCTAGTGGGAAACCGTCCTCATTTTTCATGTCAGCATATATCATGGACACGGTATGTTCCATGAAACCATTCCCCTTGATGAAATGGGCTTGGAATCCAGCCCAAGAAAAACTCGTGCATGAGTATCATGACAAACTATGGGAGAATAAAGCAGAAAAGTTCACATATGAGATTTTTAACTGGGTGATGGTGCCCCTGCAAATCGCCATTTTTGGGCACCCACCACCTCGCATCTCGGACATCATTGCAATAGGTCTGAGCAACATAGCGGATTGGTATGTGGAGGCATAGTTTTCGAGGCTTCTGTTCCCCCTCATGCGCTGCCCTTGTTCATCCCCGAAAAGCTGGCTTGTCGAGAGGTCGCCTGACAAATGGTAATTGGAGGGGTGAGCAAAGAACTCAAGGGTTACTCAAAGAAGGTATGGCCTTCGTTTCCCATTCGACTGAATTCCTATTCTTTATTAGATTTCGGGCATGCCAAAGCCGAGGCTGCCTCCCTGGAGGACCTAAGTTTGGTCTCCATCAAAGTTAAGAAACATGATCCACAGAGGGTTGTGAGAAACCATTTGGCTCATTGTGGGCTCAAGATATTTGAGCATGAAATTTCACCCTCGGACGATGTTTTCCGAGGGGCGAGATCTTATGAAGAAGTGCTAGCCCAGATCCAATCATTAGCACCTGAAGACACAACATCTGTATTAAAATTCCAGGAAAATAGATGAAGATGTCTCCCCGCTGTGTTGGGAGGTTCGACTGCTTCTGAGACAAAACATAAGGATGCTGAGGACGCAATTTCTAACCTTGGAAAACACTAGGAAGGAGAACAAACGAAGAATCCCAAAGCAGAAGTAAAAACTCCAGGCCCACCAAGGGAACAGAAGCCAGAGACTGAAACAGAGACTCTAGGTACACCAAAGGAGCAGGATCCCGTCGATACTCCAAGAGAATTGGCAAAACAAATAGGAGATCCCATCACCTCGGTCACACCCTTGCAGTCGGCACAGGGAAATATCGACGAGGGATGGATATTTAATAAAGAACTGAGGCCCATAAGAGTAGAGGAACTCCCTCCAAATGAGTTCTTTTTTGATAAAAAGAGGAAGGCGGTAGTGAAAAGAGAGTTCTATCAAGAAGGAGAGTCCACTGCGAAAAAATATAAAATCATGACCGATGGAAAAAATAAATGACCAACTCGCCACTGAAATCGTGGGAACGCTGGGGGCACATGCTTCGGCAAATCAATTCTCAATTGGACTTTTGAATAACCAACTAAAAAGGAAAAATTGCCTAATCAGGACCCTCGAGGCTAGATTGGCCACAACCGCAGAGAATGATAAAGGTCAGGCCAACATGGAGATAGAACAGGCCAGAGTGGCCGACAAAAACGAAATAGAAATGCTCAAGACCAAGCTTGAGCAAGCACAGTTGGTGGTCCGAGATGGTAGAGCGCAGGTGAGCCAACAGAGAAATCTGATTGAACAGTTGCAGGCTCAGGTAGAAATCGCCGAGAGCAAAGAAATAGACATCAACATATTTAAAGTCCGAGCCAGCGAGATTTGGAGCAAAATATTTTCGGCACAACAAAATTTGCTTGCCAGGATAGGAGAGATCTGGGAGAACTGTCTGTTGGTGAATCAGGTGTCCAAGAACCTGACTTCCAGGGAAAGGGAGGCCGAAGTGGCTCGGGTCGCTTTCCAGGATGCGGTAATCGCCACAAATAACAGGGTTTCGGCAGGCGCTCCTAGGCTTGCCATCCCTGAACAAACCAAAGGCAATATTCTATTGAAATATTGGGAGCATAACATTGCCCTGGGAAATGAACAATTCCAAAAGGTAACCCACTCTTTAGAAGAAGATTTTAACTTCGTAGATGGTGAGTTGTTGGATATTGACAGCCGAGGCAATGCAGAAGCATTGATGCAAATAAATGTCGAACAGATCTCACTCGATCTGAAGGAAACGGATGAGAGAGATTCGGCTGACATCTCTCAGATGGATATGGTGGACATGGCCAAAGTTGATAAGCACATGATCAAACCCAGCGCACAACTAAGTGCCCTCGACATCGTCGATGCACAAATGGGGGACAAGCTGCAGCAGCTAGCTCGAGAATGTTACTTCGCCGAGGCCAGCTGTCAAGCGGAACCTTCGCAGCTCGTATCTCAGTTTGTGGAAAGATGTATCGCCTGCACCGAATCCGCGCGAAGACGAGAACCTGGCACCAAGTGAAGATAGAGTAGGAGAAAGGGAGCGATTGCGCTCCTCTCGGTTGTAACCGAATTTGTGTAACCGTTGAGATTCTAACTGATCTGTAAAATTGTATAAATATATCACAGAAATAAATAATGAGGGCTGGACCCTTTTTGTGTCGATTGTAATAGAGTTTTGCATTCGAGAAGTTAATATAAGCAAATCTGGAGATTCTCGATTCCGTCAAGACTGGTGTTACAAGTTTGTTTCTTCGTATTTCTTGTTTCATTTCATCCCATTATTCATAATTGATGTGCTTCGTTATACTTTAGTATGACCACTACTATAACGAAAGGATTTCAGTTTTCTGTAATTGTTTATTGTCTTTCCTCTGCACCAGCTATCAGCGGGTGTAAGACCAATCTGCACTTTTAGAATTCTATATATATTCTTTGCTATGTCAGTTATTTCCTTACTAATTTCCTCTTCTGTTTATATGTGAGTTTTCTCTTTGACAGGAACCTTGCGTTATATGCAGCTAAATGTTTTTCTCTCACCTCACACCTTTTATTAAAATATAATACAGTTACGGGAAAGAGCCTTCAATTTGCATTCCTATTTTATTCTTAAACCGTAAAATTCTTTTTTATTCAACCAAATCGAGACAACATTTAATCTCTCTTTGAATCCTTTCCTACTCTTACTGTTCCTCCATGACTGTCCCTGCACCAACACAACCTAATATCGAACCCGGACTATCGAACCAAACACATATTGCTTTAAACCTTTTTGACATAATCCTTAAAACTGCTAATAATCGGGACAAACTTGAACGTTCATGGGCATCCATTGAACAATATATAACTACTCAGGAACAATTGGAAGTTAGACAATGCCAACGTAGAAATCTTCCTTAGTTTCCTTTACCGAAGGTTGACATTACCCTCTTACCCATCTTTCACCTACTTTCGTATGCCTTGACACTGTACTTTTAAGCCTTAAGTACAGACTCAGGAACAACATCTTTCTGGCGCCGTTGCCGGGGACCGAAGTTACAAAATCTTTTTCCCTGGGAAAACGACTTTTATTTTGTTGAAAGTGCTACTCCTTGATAGTGAACATAGAGTACACACAATTTTAAGGCTTTTTCAATCTTTCATTTGGTGACTCCACGAAAAAATAAACTGGCATTCGGTAGAAGGAATACCAGGCAGAACCCGGATGGTAAGCTGATTACGCCTGTTACTGATCTCGAATTTTTTTTAAAGACTAAAAACCCACTTTTAAAGACTAAATGCCATTCAGAACCTTCTACTTCACGCAGTCCTCTGTTTGATGCCAAAGATCTGACGTCAAACTGCTCTGAAGTTAGGAGTGAGATTCATTCAACTTTCCCATCCATACACAAGGGACAAGGTCCTCTAGAAAGTTCGTCGACAGTTGACATGCCAACTTTTCTTCGATAGAACTTCCCGGTCTCGCCTGATTCCAAAGAGTGTGTTACACACTCATTTTCTACACCCGAATCGATGGCAGCCGCCGGAGGAGGTGGTGGAGGCGCCCCTGGAGGAGGAGGTGGAGGTCAAGGGCATGTCCCTCCTCCCAGAGTATTCGAAAAAGTAGCAGCGAGATACATTCCCTTGGTTTTGCCCGTCCCCCTTCATGATCTTCCTGAAAATTACATCAAAAATCTTCCTAAGTTCACTGGGGAGGGAGATCTAACCACAACCGAGCATATAAATTTCTTTGACCAATTCGCAGACGTCTGTGGTATCGAGCACGAAGATGTCTATTCGAGACTCCTTGTCCATACCTTTGAAGGACAGGTCCGAACTTTGTTTCGGAGCCTCCCCACAGCTTCTATCCGGACATATGATGCTTTCCTCAGACAATGGGGAGAGCGAAAAGATCACTTATATTACCTTACCGAGTTTGGGTCCCTAAAGAAAAAGAACTCAGAAACAGTCAGGGAATTTATTATGAGATTCAACAAACTGTATAATAAGATTCCAGCCGCAGTTAAACCCTCCGAACCCTCAGCCAAAGTAACCTTCGCTGGAGCTCTCGAGCCAGATTTCGCATTACTTTTGTGAGAAAGAAGAGGAGCCACCCTAAATAGAATGCAAGACGATCCTGTCGAAATAGAATCTAATATGATGGATTCAGGTAAATTAAAGGCTAAAATAGAAACAGTCAATCGCGAAAATAGACGCTATAGGGAACCAGCGGGTCCTTCGGGGTCAAATAGATATACTGATGACAGAGTAGATGATATGGCCCGAGTAATTAAAGAACTTTTCAACAAAATATCTAGGATGGAGTTGGACCAGGTTAAAGCTAATTCTTCTACTAAAAAGGACTTCAGGAGAAACCCAAATCCCCCAAATCAACAGAGACAAATAAAGAACGAGGATCAAAAAATACAAGCTCCACTAAAGAACGAAAATTTTATAGGAGCAAACAACGTCCAAGATTTTGGAGATTCGGAGGATGAAGTCGCGAATTTCGATGATGAATGTTCGCAGCCGTATCTGACTCGCGAAGACTATGAAAAATCTTTGAACACCCCACAACCGTCTAATAAGGATGAAGAAGGTGATCACACTGATCTCTGTGTATCTCAACCAGAAACATAGATGATAATGGCCGAGTTTCAACCAAAATACAACTTAATATCTAAGAGTAAGCCCACCTCAATGAATCAACCTAAGAAAATCCTTCAAAGAGGTCAAGCTTATGAACCTCCTTCTGAAGAGACCTTGTTACCCAGCAACAAAACCAAGGTAGCAAGCACTCAAGAGTCCGAGGTGAAAAAAGTTGAAACTCAAACACAAGAAACCGAACCAGTAGATAAAGTTACGTATTCAACTAGGATCACGAGTTATAAAGCGATCCAGACAAGTTAGTTGGAAAGAAAAAATTTGGAAGTCTCAACCAAAGAAACAGACAAGGTAAACACATTTTTCAGTTTTGAAAATGAGTTAAACAAAATTAAGATACCGATTCCTTTAGTAGAATTAGCAAAAAATCCCGCTTATCAGAAGCAAATTGCCAAAGCGATGGGTGTCTATGAGATATAAAGTCAGTCTGATGTTATAAACCTGGAAGATGACAGACCTAACATCACCTTTGGTCCCCATTTTGAAGGGTCCAAAGACAACATCTCTCCCTTTTATATCACTCTGAATGTATATGATCAATTGCTGCATAATTGTATGTTAGACTCCGAGGCTTCCCATAATGTTATGCCCAAGATTATAATGGACAAGTTGGGTCTCCAGATCACAAGACCTTATGGAAATATGTACTCTTTCGATTTGAGAAAGGTTAAATGTATGGGGATGATAAAAGATCTGGTAGTTACCCTAGCTCAGGTCCCGGTCAAGAGTATCCTGATGGATGTGGTTATCGCAGATATTCCCCCCAAATATGGCATGCTGCTATCTAGATCATGGGTAGCCAAGTTGGGGGGTTATCTACAGTTGGACATGACATATGCCACAATCCCTGTGTTCGGTGGTCAGTTCACTCGGTTGTACAGAGAAACAAGATTAGCGTATAGAGTCAGTGACCCTCAAAACCCAAATAACTTTCCCATTTACGTTGCAGACCAAGATCTGGGGAATTGCATTTTGTCCTTTGATGATGGTTTGGATGGGTGTCGAGAGGAACTCGATATGAAGCAAGAAGAGAAAATTCATTTGGCAGAAGATCTGTGTAACACCGAAGTTTGGAAAATGTATTTCGATGGTGCCTTATGCTCTGAAGGGGCAGGTGCGGGAGTGCTCTTAGTGGCTCCCAAAGGTAAATTCATTGTTCCTTTCTCTTACCGACTGCAGTGGGACATAGATTACACTAACAACATATGCGAATATGAAGCATTGATTTTAGGATTAGAGGTTGCGAAAAGGCTAAATATAAATAACCTGGAAGTTTATGGTGATGCAGAGCTAATAATTAAACAAATAAACCGACAGTACCTAGCCAAGCATCCCAGACTAAGAACATACAGAAATTGTGCTTGGGATTTGATGGAAAACTTTTTCTCATCTGTAAAGGTCCATTTTATCCCTCGGGCAGAGAATCTACATGCTGACGCATTGGCCAAGGCAACTTCAACCTTTTCTCCTCCCACGACCGTCAAACTGAAATATCACATTGAAATCAGATACAAACCCTCTATACCAGACAATATCCGACACTGGCAGGTTTTCGAAGATGACGAACAAATCAAGAAATTTCTTGCAGCAGTAGGTGAGTTCTCCGAAAATCATCCAGACCAAGAGAATCAAAATGACCCGATGTGGATTATGCAAGAAGGGGAAGATCCTGAAACCTTCCGAGAAAAAATAACGGATCATCGTATGTTGGTACTTAAAAACAACCAAATTCCGAAAGGCTTAATTCCTTTAGAAAGACTTTTCGATCAGAATGACATACCTGTGAAATCCACTTTGCAGCCCCAACTAGAAGAAGTGGGGGACTGCGATATAGGAATTGAAAAAGAATCTAGGATAGTAAAGATATCTAAGTTCCTCCCTCCCAAAGTAAAAGTCCAGTACAGAGACCTACTCAGACAGTACAAAGATGTTTTCGCCTGGTCCTATGATGAGCTTAGAACGTATGACACTTCCATAATCGAGCACAAGATACCTTTGAAGCCCGGGGTCAAGCCGTTTAGGCAAAATCTTAGGCAAATTAACCCCATTTTGTTGCCCATGATTGAAAAGGAAGTTAAGAAGCTTTTAAATGCGAAAATAATCGTACCTCTGAGGTACTCGGACTGGGTGGCAAATTTGGTCTCGGTCAGGAAAAAGAACGGAGAAATCAGACTGTGTGTGGATTTCTGAAACTTGAATAAGTCTTCTCTCAAGGACAATTATCCGCTCCCCAAAATGGACCACGTCTTAGAAAAGGTAGTTGGAGCAAATCGAATGTCTATGATAGATGGGTTCTTTGGGTATAACCAAATTGCCATGAACGAGCAAGACAGAGAAAAAACTGCTTTCACCACACCATGGGGTACATTCATGTATGGAAAAATGCCGTTTGGTTTGATGAATGCAGGGGCTACATTCCAGGGCGCTATAGATATCGCTTTCTTAGGAGAAAGAGACAAGTTCATAGTCATCTACCTCGACGATTTGACGATTTTCTCTAAAACCGATGAAGAACATTTGATCCATCTAAAACAGACTTTCAAAAAATGCCGCAGGTATGGTCTGTCTTTGAACCCAAAGAAATCACATTTCGCTATGCGGGAAGGTAAGCTTCTGGGGCATATCGTATCTAAGGACGGGATCAGGATTGATGCTAAGAGGATTGAAGCAGTAGAAACTATAAATATTCCCAGAAACGTAAAATAAATTCAATCTTTCTTAGGTACAATAATTTTTTTACGAAGGTTTATCCCCAATTTTGCTGAGATTGTCAAATTGATCATAGGAATGTTGAAGAAAGATAGCAGAGTAAGTTGGACGACCGAGGCTAAATCATCGTTCGCGCATATTAAGAAAGTCATCAGCGAGGCACCTGTGTTAGCAGGCCCAGATTACCTGAAAGATTTTCTTATCTTCTCGTTTGCCTCCGAACATACTATCGCCACAGTGCTCCTGCAAAAAGATGACGAAGGATTCGAACGACCGATCACGTTTTTTAGCAAGAACCTTAGAGACGCCGAACTAAAGTATGACATAATAGAAAAACAGGCGTACGCAATGGTGAAAGCGCTAAAAGCATTCAGAACCTATGTACTGCATTCAAAAATTATCGCGTACGTGCCAACCAGTGCTGTGAAAGATATATTGGTACAACCAGATAGTGACGGAAAACGAGGGCGCTGGCTCGCTAAAATACAAGAATTTGATCTGGAAGTCAAGCCGACTAAATTGATAAAGGGGCAGGGTCTGGCCAAACTCTTGGCTGAGTCGAATCTTAGAGCTCTTGATATTAATTGCCTCCAAGGGGAAGACGAAGACGCACACCTGCACGAGCCGAATGACCAGACAGATCCAAGCAAGGTCGAAGAAAAGTTCATATCATCAGGCTGGTATAAAGACATAGTGTTCTACTTGTTAAACCTGAAATGTCCAAATGGACTATCACCAGCCAAATGCAAAACTTTAAAACTCCATGCTGTAAAATATTGCATCGCCGAAAATCATCTATACTGGAAGGATGCACTCGGGTTCTTACTAGTCTGTTTGGTTGAGTCGGAAACTCCATGGGTTATAGAGGAATTGCATGAAGGAGTATGTGGAGGACACCACGCATGGAGAGCCACAACCTACAAGATCTTGAGGGCCAGATACTATTGGCCGAAACTATTTTCGGACGTCAATGCCAAAGTGCGTGCCTGCAACCCGTGTCAAATATTCGCTGGTAAACAAAAACTCCCTTCACTGCCACTCATTCTAGTCAAATATGAAGCTCCATTTCAACAATGGGGTCTAGACTTCATAGGGGAAATTAATCCCCATTCTAGTGCTCAACATAAATGGATTCTAACAACTACGGATTATTTTACTAAGTGGGTGGAAGCCATTCCAACCAAAAGGGCAACAGACTCGGTGGTAATCAATTTCTTGGAGGATAATATCTTGTCAAGATTCGGGTGTCCCCGAAAAATAGTTACCGATAATGCCCAGGCCTTCAAATCTATGGCCATGATCAGCTTCTTTCAGAAGTATAATATCATTCTAGGCCATTCCACTGCATATTACCCCCAGGGGAACGGATTGGCTGAATCATCTAACAAAAGTCTGGTGAACATAATCAAAAAACAACTGGATGAAAATAAAAGGTCTTGGCATGTGCACTTAAAATACACATTATGGGAAAACCACATCAGCACTAAAAGGTCTATCGGCATTTCGCCTTTTCAAATGGTCTATGGCACAAATGATGTTCTACCTATAAACCTAGCATTACCAGTGATGAAGTTATGGCAGGATCAAAATGAAGAACCCAATCTTGTAACCAGGAGAATTAATCAGTTGATTGAGGTTCAACAACATAGAGTTGAAGTTGATGAAAAGATGCAGAAGTACCAAGATGATATGAAAGCATTATTCGACCTCAAGGCAAAAGACAGAGAATTCCTCCCAGGTGACTTAGTATTAAGATGGGATGCGAGAAGGGAAGAAGCCGCGAAGCATAGCAAATTTGACCACCTTTGGTATGGACCATTCAGGGTCTCGGCTCCAGAAGGGAAAAATTCTTTTCTTCTGGAAAATATAGACGGAGAAGTCCTCAGTGCCCCTGTCAACGGGTGATATCTGAAACATTACATGACATAACAGTTGTAAAAAAAATAAAAAAAATAAAAAATCGTAAATAAATAAATTTCATGTTTTGTACGTACGTATATTTTCATTTGAACATTTATTTTTAATTTTCAGTTTTTTGTTCCTAAACTCTCGACACCTTTCCAATAAGATTCACATTTTCTTTTTACAGGATTCCAGCTGCAGACGAAACTAGAAGGAAAAGTGATTGGCAGGTCGGTGTCAAGAATAGAGCGGCATAAAACAGGTGATACCTAAAATAGTTTCATAATGCACAAAGAAAGTGAAAAGAAAAGATAAAGGTGAGCTTTCGAAATACACAGGTTATAAAAGACTGTTTAAAGTAAACCAAGGTAACGTCTTTCAAACTGCAGTGTCAGATAAAATGTTAGATAACAGGATTATTGCTGGTTTGATAATCTTTGAGTTAAAGTAATTTGAATGAATACACTAAATCTAAAAAAAGTCAGTCAGAATAACTGTCCCCAAAGATATCTATAAGATCCAGTCTTGAACTGTTTTGACCTTGTGTGTTTTCAGTCAATGAATCGCTGCCTTGTATCCTGTCTATCTTCCGGTCTAACTTTTAGCAAGTCACCATATTCCTGAGACATTACGAAGGGATAAAAGTCTTTCGTTTTAAACCTCATGGGTTTTGAAACAGATCTTGATAGGAAAGCGGGTCTTCACAACTACTTGATCTCCTGCTAAGCGAAGGAACGTTTAAAGCGATCTTAACTTTCCTAGGTTTTTCAACAGTGTCGGAAGAATCAAAGCTTGATCAAACGGGATGCCCCTTAAAAATGTATTTTCCTTTTTTTCCCCTAAGAACGAAGGTGTTGTGAGGGTCAAGGGAAGCTTGGTACCGAGTAATCAAAATAAGTTGACAGACCTCTGATGCAAAATATTACACTGATATCAGCCCTGATACAAATTGATTTCCCCCATCTTCGCGTTCAAAAAGTAAATTATAAGACAGGTGGTGAAAGGAAATTCAGAAATGATTTCCCCCACCTAGTCCAGGAAGACGATGAAAGGAAATTCAGAAATGATTTCCCTCGTCTCAGCATTTAAATGCATAAATATTTTCCGAAGTGGTGAAAGGAAATTCAGTGAAAAGGGCCATACAACTTCACCGGGGTATTGAATAGGCTCGCTGGCAGTGAAGCAATGTCTGAGATATCTGTAAGGCTGTTATACATGAATATCACTCTACTCTGGTAACCAATGCTTTCTAAAAACCTGATCCACACCCAAAATTTAGACGGGACTTCCCATTTAAAAAAAATAAAAATGTATAATCTCATTCTTTTGATGCAAGCTGAGAATCACACGATCTGTTGAATCTCCTAGGGTCATTTCGACTGTCTTGAAACATACCCAAAGTTAGTAGTGGGAAAGAGAAAATTGTGAAAGAGACTACAACTGTGTTTGGAAAGAGTATCTGATTTTGAAAAAACTTCTCGAGGTAAAAAACAAAGTCTTTTTCCCCCTTCGATCCTTTCTCCTTGGAATTTTTCTGCCTGTTTGAGCTTTTGACTCCATTTAACCAATATTGGTACATTGTCTACTGTTCTTCCCGCCTCACAGGAAGGCGGGATCCTAGTTGGAGCCTATGTTGGAGCTGCCCTTGTTTTATTTTTACCCTGCACAATTTTCAATTTTTGATACTTGAAATCTAAAGTTGATTTTCTTTTTTCCTTCTGAGATCTTGAAACTCTGCAACCTTGTCACGTAAGCAGCGATGCTTTTCCACTCTCGAAACAAATCTACTTTCGTAAGAATGTCGCTCTCTTTGTTTTACATCGGTATCTCGTAGGTCGGATACTTTAACCCATGAATTCACACGTCCCGAGTCACGAAACAACGAAGTTGTTTTAAATTTTCGCTTAAGACAGTAACCTGGGTAAAATCTTTTAACTCAGTGATTAGACGTCGTCGGAGTTTCGCGCCTCGGCGTTCGCCAAGTTCGAATTTTTATTTTTACAGCTTCAAGAGCCGAGAACACGAGGTTCTTTCAGGCTAACCCTGGTCAAGGATTATAGGCAAAAAGGGTAACCATGGTTAAAATCTGTTCTCAACATTTCACCACTCGGCACTATCTTTTAGAAAGTTACGGCGTCTAAAACCCCAACTCACGAAGTCACGAAGAAATTATAGCATGATTAATTAATCGCCTAATCTAAGATTTTCTTTCCTTAATTGAGTCTTAATTATCGCCATCTCCCAGTTTCGCGACTCGACATACTAATCTCCCAGAAACTTGTCTTCGAAGTTTCGAGTCGCGATATGGCGAATAAATTGATTATAAAATTAATGATGTTCCAAATCGCGATTACTGTTAATTAAGCCAAAATCGGTCCTCGCAGTCTCGCGAGTTGAAGACTCAAAATGTTAAAAGGAAATCCACGATGCAGTGAACATCGAGAAATTTATTAACGTTGCTAAGTTTTGATATTTTAAAATAAAGCAAGATATGTCCCGCACATCGAGGCTTGAACGTTTCTCGAGGTAGCTATTTTCTCTCCATACTCCGACTGACTGTCAAACCGCCAAAATTTATGACATTAATGGGAAGATAAGGTAAATCTATGTGTAAGATCGGATTTTTTACGGCATAAGTTTATTTCTAATTTCGAATTGACAGGCTTGTTTTGAAAGGTACCGTTTTTTCAAATATATGCAAGAGCTACATTTCATTAGGCATTTTTCATAGCATGCAGATCTCATTGTTTCTGAGTTAACTACTTTCTGCATGTATATGCAGTTCTATCGAAGGAGAGTGAAAACACAAACTGTGGCCATGGCTCCGCAGAAAGCATCAAAGGCGAATGTCGAAGTCGCGGGACAGGGCTCAGACAATGTCGTTGATACTTCACCCCAAAGTGTCGACTCGATCCCCGACTGGTCATTTGTGTCAAATGTTCTGCAAGCAGAATTGGTAGATTACTCAGACGACTCCGACGACATTGAAAATGATGATCTACATACCAAGTACAAGATAATCGTCCAATCCGGGATGCACAGAGTAGCAACCAGGCCACGGTTTCTTCCGTATTATGACATGATCCGGTGGGCGTTGGACCACGTAGACTTACCTACCAGGACGATCATGAACAACCAGCGAGTTACTGTCGGGACTTTTAGGCCCGAGCATCTACAAACCATGTACAAGCTACCTTCGATGTCTGAATATACATATGGTGCTGAGTTCCTGGAGGAATTCAAAGAGAAAGAGTGCACCCAATACGAAAAAACCATGCCCGGTTTGATCAAAGATTGGGTTTCGCGCTCCGCGAAATTCAGAGCAAATGACCAGGGCGTTTATTCTATCACTTCTTTGGAGCCATAGTATAAATCTGTGGCCATGATGACATGCCGACTATTTGGGAGAGAAGACACATCATATTTCTACATCGCGTGGGTGCCTCTCATGTTTCGGGTCGCAGAAGGTTGCTCGTTTAATTGGGCAAAGATGCTCTCAGACAGTTTGGCCAACAGGGTCACATAGTATCGGGAGCAGAAGGCTAGTGGGAAACCGTCCTCATTTTTCATGTCAGCATATATCATGGACGCGGTATGTTCCATGACACCATTCCCCTTGATGAGCTGGGCTTGGAATCCAGCCCAAGAAAAACCCATGCATGAGTATCATGACAAACTATGGGAGAATAAAGCAGAAAAGTTCACATATGATATTTTTAACTGGGTGATGGTGCCCCTGCATATTGCCATTTTTGGGCACCCACCACCTCGCGTCTCGGACAACATTGCAACAGATCTGAGAGGCATAGCGGATTGGTATGTGGAAGCAGAGTTTTCGTATTTCAGAGTTTTCGGGGCTTCTGTTCCCCCTCATGCGCTGCCCTTGTTCATCCCCGACAAGCTGGCTTGTCGAGAGGTCGCCTGGCAAACGGTAATTGGAGGGGTGAGCAAAGAACTCAAGGGTTACTCAAAGAAGGTATGGCCTTATTTTTCCATTCGACTGAATTCCTATTCTTTATTAGATTTCAGGCATGCCAAAGTCGAGGCTGCTGCCCTGAAGGACCTAAGTTTGGTCTCCATCGAAGTTAAGAAACATGATCCACAGAGGGTTGTGAGCAACCATTTGGCTCATTGTGGGATCAAGATATTTGAGCATGAAATTTCACCCTCGGACGACGTTTTCCGAGGGGCGAGATCTTATGAAGAAGTGCTAGCCTGGATCTAATCATTAGCACCCGAAGACTCAACATCTGTATTAAAATTCCAAGAAAATAGACGAAGATGTCTCCTCGCTGTGTTGGGAGGTTTGGCTGCTTCCGAGACAAAACATAAGGATGCTGAGGATTCTGAGGACGCAATTTCTAACCTTGGAAAACACCAGGAAGGAGAACAAACGAAGAATCCCGAAACAGAAGTAAAAACTCCAGGCCCACCAAGGGAACATAAGCCGGAGACTGAAACAGAGACTCTAGGTACGCCAAAGGAGCAGGATCCCGTCGATACTCCAAGAGAATCGGGAAAACAAATAGGAGATCCCATCACCTCGGTCACACCCTTGCAGTCGGCACAGGGAAATGTCGGCGAGGGATGGATATTTAATGAAGAACTGAGGCCCATAAGAGCAGAGGAACTCCCTCCAAATGAGTTCTTTTTTGATAAAAAGAGGAAGGCGGTAGTGAAAAGAGAGTTCTATCAAGAAGGAGAGTCCACTGCGAAAAAACATAAAATCATGACCGATGGAAAAAATAAGAAAAATGACCAACTCGCCACTGAAATCGCGGGAACGCTGGGGGCATATGCTTCGGAAAATCAATTCTCCGTTGGAATTTTGAATAACCAACTAAAAAGAAAAAATCACCTAATCAGGACCCTCAAGGCTAGATTGGCCACAGCCGCAGAGAATGCTAAAGGTCAGGCCAGCATGGAGATAGAACATGCCAGAGTGGCCGACAAAAACGAAATAGAAATTCTCAAGACCAAGCTTGAGAAAGCACAGTTGGTGGTCTGAGATGGTACAACGCAGGTGAGCCAACAAAGAAATCTGATTGAATAGTTGCAGGCTCGGGCAGAAATTGCCGAGAGCAGAGAAATAGACATCGGTATATTTAAATACCGAGCCAGCGAGATTCAGAGCAAAATCTTTTCGGCACAATAGAATTTGCTTGCCAGGATAGGAGAGATTCGGGAGAACTGTCTGTTGGTGAATCAGGTGTCCAAGAACCTGACTGCCAGGGAAAGGGAGGCCGAAGTGGCTCGGGTCACTTTCCAGGACGCGGTAATCGCCATAAATAATAGGGTTTCGGCAGGCGCTCCTGGGCTTGCCATCCCTGAACAAACCAGAGGCAATATTCTATTGAAAGATTGGGAGCATAACATTGCCCTGGGAAAGGAACAAGTCCAAAAGGTAACCCACTCTTTAGAAGAAGCTTTTAACTCCGTAGATGGCGAGCTGTTGGATATTGACAGCCGAGGTGATGCAGAAGCATTGATGCAAATAAATGTGGAACATATCTCACTCGATCTGAAGGAAAATGATGAGAGAGATTCGGCCGACATCTCTCAGATGGATATGGTGGACATGGCCAAAGTTGATAAGCACATGATCAAACCCAACGCACAACTAAGTGCCCTCGACATCGTCGATGCACAAATTGGGGACAAGCTGCAACAGTTAGCCGGAGAATGTTACTTCGCCGAGGCTAGCTGTCAAGCAGAACCTTCGTAGCTCGTATCTCAGTTTGTGGAAAGATGTATTGCCTGCACCGAATCCGCACGAAGACGAGCATTTGGCACCAAGTGAAGATAGAGTAGGAGAAAGGGAGCGATTGCGCTCCTCTCGGTTGTAACCGAATTTGTGTAACAATTGAGATTCTAACTGATCTGTAAAATTGTATAAATATATCACAGAAATAAATAATGAGGGCTGGACCCTTTTTGTGTCGATTGTAATAGAGTTTTGCATTCGAGAAGTTAATATAAGCAAATCTGGAGATTCTTGATTCCGTCAAGACTGGTGTTACAAGTTTGTTTCTTCGTATTTCTTGTTTCATTTCATCCCATTATTCATAATTGATGTGCTTCATTATACTTTAGTACGACCACTACTATAACGAAAGGATTTCAGTTTTCTGTAATTGTTTATTGTCTTTCCTCTGCACCAGCTATCAGTGGGTGTAAGACCAATCTGCACTTTCAGAATTCTATATATATTCTTTGCTATGTCAGTTATTTCCTTACTAATTTCCTCTTCTCTTTATATGTGAGTTTTCTCTTTGACAGGAACCTTGCGTTATATGAAGCTAAATGTTTTTCTCTCACCTCACACCTTTTATTAAAATATAATATAGTTACGGGAAAGAGCCTTCAATTTGCATTCCTATTTTATTCTTAAACCGTAAAATTCTCTTTTATTCGACCAAATCGAGACAACATTTAATCTCTCTTTGAATCCTTTCCTACTCTTACTGTTCCTCCATGACTGTCCTTGCACCAACACAACCTAATATCGAATCCAGACTATCGAACCAAATGCATATTGCTTTAAACCTTTTTGACATAATCCTTAAAACTGCTAATAATCGAGACGAACTTGAACGTTCATGGGCAGCCATTGAACAAGTTATAACTACTCAGGAACAGTTGGAAGCTAGACAACGCCAACGTAGAAATCTTCCTTAGTTTCCTTTACCGAAGGTTGACATTACCCTCTTACCCCTCTTTCACCTACTTTCAGATGCCTTGACACTGTACTTTTAAGCCTTAAGTACAGACTCAGGAACAACAAGTGCCACTTTAGTGCTCCCTGTTATGGTAAAGTTCTCCTTGTGGATAGGTGAAACCCCCCTTGGATCAAGACCCCTCTTGATCCAAGACAAAATAAAACAAATGGTGAACTACTTCCCCCTAGAACTATTTCAACAATTAGAATGAGAAGGAAGAGATGGATGACTTACCTTTTTATGACGACTGTCCTCGCCGCTCCAGCCTTTGACCTTGATGTCCAAGCTCCTAGGAGCAATAAAATACCTACAAAGAACAAAGATAAACCTCCTTCTTCCACACTATATTGTTAAGTGAAAATACATCTATCTATGATGAATTTAACAACAATAGACATGCATACACTTTAATGCATAAACATGAAATGAATAGGAAAAGTTGTATATTAATGGAAAGCCAACAAAATGGAAGCACTTAGAATCTCAAGTTTTATGTTGAGGAAACTTCTCCAAAATCTCCTATCCAACCCTTAGATATCACACAATCATAAGTATGATGCTCTTAATTCTTCTTGTCTCTTGAATGTCTCAAGATCAGAAGTATGATACTCTGAAGTTCTCTCCCCCTTTTCACTCAAGCATGAACTTCATTATATAGGCTTGGAAGCATCACAACCATAGGATAGTTTTTAGGAGAGGATGTGGTCAAAAGAGGATTTGGCTCAGCCAACAATATTGACCTTGCCTTGAATAGGAGATAGGTCGAACCAATCCCTTAACCAACTGCAAAATCTCAGAAGCAACTTCACAAATCAAGGAAAAATGGTTGCAACAACTTCATCGCTGTGCATAGGGAGACTATTGCTCCCTAGGACATTCTGGGGAAGTGATCATCACTCCTTATATATGGGAAGGGGGCGATGAAGCTCAATTAAGGCCAAAATCTCAAGGAAAAAGTAGCATTTCAACCTCCAAATGATGTATTTATTATCAATCGTGTCTAGGGAACATGACAAGTACTCCCACATGATGATAGAGTTCTAACATTTAAGTGCAAAAAATCGACACTTAGTAGAATTTGACACATAAGTGATACATAAGTGCGACACTTAGTAAAATGTGATACATAAGTGCGACACTTAGTATTGTGGGAATTTGGTGTGTAACACTCCTACATTGTATAGACGTCATTGTACCTAACAGTCCCATTGGCCTACGTCAATAGTCATTTATGATACATTGATACAATATCTTATCTTATCTCCTAAGTATGTAGGTTTCCAGAGTTAGTCATAATCCTAGACAAACTTTCTGGATAAATACTGTGTAAGAAGTTTTGAAATGTCCAACATTTTGAGTGAACACTCCACCCATCATCAAGGATAAATGAAGCTAATATGTTAGAAAAGAGTGCTAAGGTTTGCATATACGGAGGAATTTTAACAAATGATTGTTTATGATTCCAAAGAGGAATACTAATAAAATATTGAATTATCCATTAAGATTAGATGATAATTAAAGTAAATGCTCAATTAGTCGACTTTAACAAAGTGAGATAATAAAAAAATGAAGAAAATATATTCTAATAAATAGGAAATAATGGATTTTTTTTGAAAAGAAAATAGGAGATGTGAGTTAGATGAAGAAAAATGATGAAAAAGAAAACAACCACAAGATTTCAAGGAGAAGGACAGTTCAAAGAGAGAAAGATGAGGCAAAGTGAAAAACCAACTAGGGTCAGGAATGAGAAAATATGACAAATAAAATTTAAACATAAGATGCTTAATCATCAAGGTGATGGATGGTGGGATTCCAAGATTGCTTAAGTTTGTAGCCATCTTTGAGGATGCTTTTCAATTTCAAGAGATTCTCGAATGCGGAAAAGGAGTAATAAGGGGTTGAGGATAGTATTTTAGTTTGGTCAAAACACATTAGATGTTTGGATTTAAATGAGTATTCGACAATAACTGATTTAGAGATTCGATTGTGGGTAGTGTTATCACCATAACAATTTCTATGTGAAATCTAGTTTCCGAGACTTAGGGAGGCTCTAAACTGATGTGGAGGCATGACAAACTGGAGGATAGGGCCAGATCTAGTGGGAGGAGGCTAAATCTAGCGGAAAAGTGGAGTTGATGGCACCCGATGGGTCACAGATTGTGGGTGCTGCAGATCAACGATCGAGGATTATTTTGGGGGGAGAACGTGCGCGAAGGATAATTCCTGAATGCGGGTCGAAAAGTAAACCGTGGTTTCATCTCGGGAACACATGGTGCCACCAGGTGCATTTCAGGGCGATAAGAGGGTTGCTCGAAACCGCTTCCCCTCGTCCCCAAAATTGGAAAAGTATATAAAGGGGGGGCACTTGGCATTATTTTATTATTTTTCAAATTACTGGAACGTTGAAAGATTGGCGCGACCGCTCCATTCAAACTGAAGCTCAATAGTATGCCAAACTCACACATTTTATGCTCATTCACATGTACTTTTCATCGCTGCTATGGACCCTTTCATTATGTTAGTAGAAGAACAAGATCCCACGTCAAACGAAGAATCCCTAATTGATAGAGATTTAGATTTGTTTGACACTGAAATAACCATCTCACCCATATCTGTGTCCAGAGCTTATATGTCAGATAATGTAGGGAAACAGATACCCTTCCTTGAAGCAGTCTAGGCCTCCATAGTCCCTTATGCTATCGAGGTCACATTCCCCTTTCCCGAATTTATAGGTTGGTGCGCAAAGCAATATTCACAGGAAGAAAAATTTGTCTTAAATAAACTGGGGTTCGAGGTCCCATGTAGAGTATACAATCTATCAATTTGATAAACCCTCGAGTCCCCCTCCGTAGTGTCTGAACTATTTGAAGAAGAAAAGATAATCATGGTTTACAGGAAATGTCGCTCCGAAAGTCAAAAACCTATTTTTGCAAACAATTGTCAAACCAAAACATATTTCCAAGAGTCTGTCCATGCCAATGAGTGTAAATATCATGGTTATTGAAGTTCAATGAGTATGTTCCATACCGAGTTAGATTTTAGGTCTAGATAATGACAAGTATGTGGTTGAGGTCATGTTAGGTTTTCTGTTATCATTTTTCCAGTCAGAGTCCAGTCAGTTAGTTTGCATAAGCTTTGATAGATTCATAGCTGATAATATCCACAAGTAACTAGTGCATTTTCAGTCACTAAGAAATTTCAGGTATTACACATACTTGCTAAAGATCTTCCTGGAGACAAACAAGAGAGAGTTCCCCAAAGCAACATTCATATCAACTGAATGCAAAAGAATTACAATTCTCATTTTTATCAACAAGGTCATGTCCAGGGTTTACAGCCTGATTTTCAACACTAGTCTGCCAAGAGTCCTAGATGACATGAGGAGTTATTTACAACCAAACCCAGATAACAAAGTGGGGGACTGGGTGCTGTTCATGCATTCAACAATGATATGGGTATATGGTTGTCATGAATCCCCCTATATTTTACCTATTTTTTTGACACCCAGAGTCTTTGCCTTGGAGTTCATCATGCAAAGAATCATATTAGAAACATAACACTTCCTGAAGTTACACAAGACATCCAATGTAAAATTTCCTTTCATCATTGGACCTTTCAT
Source organism: Picea engelmannii (assembly GCA_009831015.1). Lineage (NCBI taxonomy): Eukaryota > Viridiplantae > Streptophyta > Pinopsida > Pinales > Pinaceae > Picea > Picea engelmannii. The sequence goes on along the minus strand of ML786333.1, from coordinate 27,486 downwards.
TGTTAAGACAAGATCATGTTTATCCTAGATCTAGGCCAAGCTCAAGGAGTTTGTATTTGCACAACTACATGGAAGAATATATGATCCACATCAGATCATATCCAATAGAAGACTGATGAACAAACATGCCCCCTATGAGCATGAACATCTTAAGGGTTTTGACAAATTGGCAAATTTAGATGTTTGTGATGATATGGAAGCAATCTTGCAACCAACTCAAACACAACAAGTGGAGGCAACCCTGCAATAGACTCAAACACAACAAAATCCTCAGAGGTTGATAGTTAAAGTCCCCAATGTGAGTGTTTACAACAAAAGGAGCAGTTCATAGGCCCTGGGCACCAGCAGTCAGCAGACTGCTCCTAAAAATATGAAGATCACACAATACCCACATATAGTGGATCTGGAGGAGGAAGATACCAAAGAATAGGTAAACATGGATATGGTGGAGAGTGTCATCAACAATGTAGAAGTTGGGAAAGGAAGCAAGCTCCAAAGTGAAGGCAACTCCAGAACTTTCAGCAACAAGAAGCACATCTTTGATAAGGCAGTTGGAGCATCCTATCAATCCAAAGAGGACTTGGAAAAGAAATATGATGAGAAAGGAAACTTGGCTATGAGTGAAATGAGGGAGTTGATCCCTGAGATAGAAAATATATCTCAACATAAGTCTTCAATATTCACAGTGAGAGATGTAGAGAAGAAGACATTCAATATAGTTGTTGCAGATGAGGATAAAGTATCTGAGATCAAGATGAAATATGAGAACATCAGTGCTCCTGACAAAGTGAAATTCCACAGGAATACCAATGACATGCTGTATTCAGATTACTTGGGTCTGATTTTGAAGAATTCAAAGCTGTCAACTTATGCAATTAAGTTAGAAGGGTAGTTTAGGTAAGAAAAAGCATCCAACAGAGCTTGGAAAACTCAATTCAAGAGGCTGGAATCTGAAGGCCCTCAGGGAGTGAAATCCTCCTTAGAAGAAAAAGAAAATCTAATTCAAATCTTAAAGAAGAAACTAAAAATGTCTACCATAGAGCATCCACAAAAAACATAGCTGGTTTCTCTAGAATAGGAGAAGGAGGCATTTCGACAAGAGGCATTGAATTACAAGGCCAAGGTATTACAACCGGAACAAGAAAAAGTGAACTGGTCACAAGGACAGAAAAAAGTACCAAATATGGCTGTAGCTGCACTTTCTACTACAAAACTTGGGCCAAGCACTGAAGGACTTGTCCAGGCTATGTCCCAAGTTAGCCTGAAGGTGGGAGAAATCAGAGGTCTGAAGGGAGATATAGAGAAATTGAAGCAAGAAATGAAAACAAAAGATGAGAGGATGGATCAACTTCAAAAAGAGAATCAAGCTTTGCAGGAGAGAGTAGACAAGATGAAAACAAGGTTGAGAGGCAAAGGACTGTTGAAGGGAGCCAAACACATCATCTAGGATTCTATTGCTACTGAAATTGCCAAGTTCAGGGTGTACTTGAACTTCATCAATGACAAAGATAGCATGGCCATCACAACTAGAAGCAGGTGCAATGTTGTAAATGAGACCCTAGCAAAGAAACCCTCAGAGTGGGCTGAAAGTGATATAAACCTGCTGAATTCCACCCCCACTGCAGAAATTCAGACCATTGGGGTCAAAGATAGGACCACTTTGATCATCTGGGCCAGGAGGGTCATTGCCAAACATAACCTGCTGAAATAAGTTCAAACCAAGGCCATATAGATGGAGCAGAGTATACAGGATTTCAAAGATCTGTTTGAAGAGTTGTTCATCAAAGGCCTCCCACCATTTTGGGATGGAAAATGAAAATTGTATGATCAGGAGGAATACAACTCTTGCCTCGCTCAATGTAGAATGGATCACTCCAAGTTTGAAAACTTGGAGGAAAACTTGAAAGGAGCAACCCTGGTGGAATATTGGTCACAAAGTTTGAAATATTGAATTAGTTCAAGACAGTAAAGATTGGAATGCGAGTAAAGATTGGACTTCCAACCATGACGTATGCCTCTTGCATTGACCCGGAGATCCTAATTAAAGAAATGATGGACTACAATATACCTTCTGACTTGTAGTGGAAAGAGATAATGCGGCTGGGTAAAACAAAGTGCATTTTTCTTGGAACTAGTAGATAGCGCCCAAGTGTCCCTAAAGTGGCAGATTCGACCAAAGACCAAAGCAAGACAAATGGAAAAAGAAGAAGCTGAAGAGTCAGAGGAATCGACCGTTGATCCATGAAACGTTTTGATTAATCATTGTAATTAGTTCCCATACCGAAACTATCAAATGTAATTATTGTAGTCAATTTTAGAAGCTGAAACACTTCAGTTTAGCTATTGTAATCGGTTTCTAATTGAAAAGAACTCGAATTGTATAAATGTTAGAAGTTCCGAATGTATTAATGCTGGCATAAGTGCAAGGGCACCTTTTAGTTGTTCTGAACTCAATTGTAATTTTCTGGAGCTGAATTGAATACATATGCAGAAGCTTTTGAAGTCTCCATGAAAATATTCTAATGGTGGTGATATGAGTTTTGTCTTCTCTCCTTGTATGTATTTCCCATGTTCTTTAAATCCATTTGCACTGTCTTCTGTTTAAACTAGATAGTTTAAAAGCCCAAAATTCATCTTGTGATGCTCTTGCCTTAAGCAATTTAAACTGTGTTAATTTCTTCATAACTAATGTAGAATTCATTTCATAAATTATCTAATGCAGTTACTTGTTTTCCTTTTCTTCTTACACTCTGCAAAGTACAATTTATAACTTAGATTCATCGCCTCACTTAGCCTTTATCCTCTAGAGAGTTCTACTGGCCAGTCAATGTTTTCATTCATTTTCAGAATTTTGACTCCATAGCCCTGAGTGTCCCTCCCATTCCTTGCCAACAACTTTATAAACCCCCCCTAAAAAACAAGCTAAACCTACCCATTGATCACCAAACAAATACCTAGTGACACAAGAGAGCCCTCTCTGAGATGAGCAGTCTAGTACCCAAATCTAAATTTGGTTTGTAGGTTACCTCTGTCTTTTGTTTATCAGTCGAACAAATTTACTAGCTGAATTTGAATCTTGCCGAATTTATCAACCAAATCTGAATCTTGTTTGAACGAGGCCATCTTTGACTAGAAGAGGTTCCAAGATTTGATTTTAGCTGCCTCCACCAAACCTGTCGTGATCCACACTCAAAACCAAAAGCCACTTCAAGTCCTCACAACAGTCATGGCAGCTAGGTTTTCCCCTCTTGTACTCCCTGCTCAGTTACATGATTTTCTCTAAGGATTAAGCTGTATGATGCTCAAGGCAGTGTGTCAGCCCATAAACATCTAGAATGGTTCAATGATTTTATAGACTTAGAAGAAGTAGGTTTTGAAGATGCAAAAATGAGTTTGTTTGCACAAAGTCTTTCAGGTAAGTGAGAAAGTGGTTCAAAGCTCTCCCAACAACTAGTATCATATATTTTGAAGCCTTTAAAACCAGTTTTCTTGCAAAGTGGGGCGACAAGAAAACCCCCCTTCAATTGTTAACTCAATACAACAACATGAGGAGGTCACCTAACGAAACAGTGCACGAGTTTTCATCCAGATTTGTGAAGGTATATAATCTAATTCCTACTGAGGTAAACCCCCCTAAAGCTGCTCAACTCAGATATGTTGATTCCTTTGAAAGTGATTTTGCTTTGTTGTTGAGGGAAAAAATATCTGCCTCATTAGATGACATGATGAACGATGCAATAGAGGTGGAAGTGAATCTAATGGCCTCATGAAAGATCAAAGATGACTCTGGAAGGTACATGAACAAAGTTCAAGATAAGGAACAACCTTGAACCTCACAAACATCAGAAGAAAGGTTTGAAATGATTATGAAAACTATGGAGAAAATGATGGAGAGAATGGATTTAGAAAATAAGTCTAACACCAGAGAAAAAACTGATGTTCCACCAAAAAATCAGAGAAGACCAACTGTCCCACAAATCAGACAAAGAGATCAGAGAAATCAAGGGAATCAAGGAAATCAGGGGGATCATCAAATAAGACCTCATTTTCAAAATAACTACGTAAATGAGAATTATGATGACAATTTTGAAGACAACATGCATTGCTGTGATGGTGATGAGACATAAGTATTTTTGACTAAAGAGGAACATGACCAGTTCATGGATTCTAATGAAATATTCATGTAGGAAAATGATGACAGGTTGTCAGTAGAAAGAGAATATTACCAAACAGGGTTGCAGAACGCCATCATGCAATTCCAAAGACAATATAATCTTTGAAATCAGAAAGTTCATGCGAACCCCCCAAAGGGAAATCCTCCAAAGGGAAACCCCACAAAAGAAGCTCAGAATAACATACCTTCTTCAAGTCAACCCAAAAAGGACTCCGCTGCAAACGATGTTGTAGACAAAGGAAAGCAGAAGGAAGAATCCCAGAAAAAGGTACCTGAAACAAGAAAAGAGACAATCACCAAAGAGGTAGATAAAACCTCATACTCCTTTAATTTTGAAAGTGAGATGTCCAAGATTAAGATTTCTGTACCATTCAATGAACTGATCAAGAACAATGAATATAGAAATCACATCATCAAGATGCTTAAGATGGAACAAACTTATGACACTTTAAACATACAAGATGATCACCCTGCCATGTTATTTGGCCCATATGTAGAGGAAAATAGTGATGCTGAAGAGGTCCCCCCTTTCTATGTCAGCCTGGAGATCCATAATATGACTCTACACAATGCCATGTTGGATTCAGGAGCATCCCATAACCTGATTCCCAAGGTGGTCATGGACCAATTGGGCCTTGACATCACAAGGCCTTACAAATATATTTTTTCCTTTGATTCAAGGAAGGTGAAATGCTTAGGACTAATCAAAGATCTAGTGGTGTCTTTGTCTCAAATTCCAGCAAAGAATATGGTCATGGATTTAGTGGTTGCTGATATCCCTCCCAAGTTTGGCATGCTGTTATCCAGGTCATGTGATGAAAAGTTGAAGGGAACTCTTCAGATGGATATGTCATATGCCACTATCCATGTCTTTGGTCAAGATAAGAGATTATACATAGATTTTTTGCTCAAATACATGGTTAACAACAAGTCACAAATGAATAACCATCCCATCTACTCTGTGGAGATTGTGTTGGGTTCTTCTATTTTCTTCAATGATATATGTTTTGAAGAAAAAGGGCCAGAGATTGATATAGATGTCAAAGATAACGCTGATCAACGGATTGAGATGTTTTCAAATAAGTAGGACAATGCATAAAATGAGATGTGGAGCATGAGATTTGATGGAGCTGTCAACCACTACTACATATTGAAAAATTTGCAATGACCACTTGCGACGAAAGTACTCTTTCGTCGCAACATGCAAGAGAAAAAGTTCAATTTTTCTAAATCCACCCCGTATTCGTCGCTATCTCGACGCATGTACTTTGGATAAATTAATATGGTCAATGTTTGTCACAAGAGCGACGAATCTAGTTTGTTTAAATTAATATGGTCAACGTTCGTCGCAAGAGCGACAACTGACCCAACGTTAAAATTGACCGTTAAAAATGAAAAATAAATTGGTAAAAAAAAAAAATATTTTTAGGTCACGGTCGTCGCAATTGTGATGATCGTGAACTAAAATTGGAATATAAATATTTCATGATTTAAAGATGTTGCGACAATCTCTCTATAACAACGACAGTTCCGAAATGGTATTTTTGTGCGAAAGAATGTCGCAAAATGTTGTTAGAGGTGGGGAAAAAAGTAAAGCGGGTGAAAAGGGTGATGGTAGATGTTATTGCCCTTGTAAAAAATGTTGCCTCAGACATCCCATAAGAATTTTAATAGCAACAACTACAAAACATTGTAGGAAATATGGGCACATTGATGACAGATCGAATGAATATCGTCCCATGGTAATTAGCTATATATTCATTATCTTTTTTTATTCTGTCAATTTTATATAAAATAATATATATATATATATATATATATTGTTTGAATGCTTGTTATAGTATACACTAATTTTGCATGATTGCTTGTAATTATAAACTTAGAGTTGCCCTCTAACTTTCTGCAGAATATTGCACCAAGTATTAGTAGAAATGATGTTGTACAAGTTGAGGAACATCATCATGACCAAGCAAATGAGGATATCATGGAAGAAGATGATGGGACAAATCCAGTTAATGATCCCATGGAATAAGATGATGGGACAAATAAAATGATCCAATATTTGTTTCCACAGCCGGATGAGGATGGGGAAAATGCTGGTATTTATGATGAACCTCTATTAGAAAAGGAAAATAAACGACTTTATGAAGGATCAAGAGCAAATCTTCTCTCCGCTACATTGCTGCTAGTGAACTTAAAGGTTATGAATAATTTGTCAAACACTTGTATGACACAGATACTAAGGTATGTAATATGTTTCATCTCATATTATACATAAATGTTGATTTTTTTCTATTTGTTTTTAGTGTTATTTAATGTGTAAAATAAGAATGCAATTTTTACGATTAATATTCTTACATTAACTAGTTATTTGTTATGTTGTAGATTGTTAGGTGAATTTTTGTTATCATCGTCAAATATTTTACCTCGCACATATCAAGGTTTGCATGCCATTATGAAAGACATTGGAATGGATTATCAAACTATAGATGCATGTCCTAATGACCATATTATATATTATGGACAACATGCTTCGAAAACAGAATGTACGCAATGTCTTATCAGTAGATATCGAACCGATCAAGTAACAAAAAGGGTTCCTCGAAAGGTTCTTCGTCATATTCCCATAATTCCACGTTTGCAGGGATTGTTCAGGTCTGAAAGCATAGAACAATTTATGGATTACCATGCACGTAACAGAAGTGGAGATGGTGTTCTTTGAATGCCTACCGATGTTTCTACATTTATGGAAATTGAGGAAAAATGGGTAGATTTCAAAGATGAACCTCGTAATGTTAGCCTTTCATTGGCAGCTGACGATGTTTATCCATTCAGAGAGCTTAGGTCAATTTACACAGTGTGGCTTATTTTTGTTATCAACAATAACATTCCTCCTTGGATGTCAATAAAGAGGGAGCACATAATGTTGACAATGATTGTTCCAGGTATTTGTTTACATTATTTTTTTGAATTTAACATGTTCATTTGTTTCAATTTTTGCATAATATCTTTTGTTTATTTATTTATTTATATATATTACATGATATCATTCCTATAGTAATGATGTGTAATTTAAAACAATTAGGTAAGCACCAGGTTAAAGATATGAATGCGTATATTGAGCCTCTTATCGATGAGCTACTAAAGTTATGGGCTGGCATCACAATGTATGACATATGTAAACCAATCAGGGAGAAGAAATTTAAATTCCGTGGACTACTTTTATGGAAAATTCATGATGCCCCTGGACTAACACATTTTTGTGGTATGTAGCATTCTAATATTGCTCTTTAATACTATATAATATTTTAATGTTATTATGGTGCATGTTTAATTTTTAAATAATCTCATCGTATAATTGACATTAATCCATTTGTTGCAAGTCTTCAAACAAAGGGTAAATTTGCATGTCCAGTTTGTGGCCCTAAGATGAAGTATCGTCATTCAAAAAGTTTAGTAAATATGGTGTTTGATGAGTATAGGCACCTTCTTCCTAAGAACCATAGGTATCGTACTACTGAAAAACATCTTTTCAATGGGAAAGAAGAGACTGGTTTAAAACCACGAAGAATGACACCTCACCTATGGAGGTTGGAATATAATAGAAATCGTCAAGCTACTCAATTTCATAATGTATCGCAGATCATGTAATGTTTTGAATGCTTATTTTAATCATTGAATTTATTTTACCGTATTTGATAATTATTTTTGTGATTTCTTTTATGCTTCATGAAGGCCACAATCATCATGAAGGTATTAATAATGGGCTTCCACGAGGAATGAAATCTTATCCTGCTCAATTCATG
>ML786332.1:484993-518473 GCA_009831015.1 Picea engelmannii | reverse complement strand
CCTAGAACATGAAATGAACACCTAGGATATGTGTCCAAGGTGAGAGATGAATCTGGTGGTTTTGGGGTGACCACAAACCAAATGGTGATGGTGGTTTAAGGAAAACCACAAACCAACCTGGTGGTTTAAGGATGACCACAAACTCTGGAACCTTGCTCTAGGCTCAATGGTTCCCAAAACATTTCCTAAGTTAGCTAGAATTTGAGGTTGGTGATGTCTTCTACTAATTGGAAGTGCTCTCAAATGTTGGTTTAATGTAACGTCCCCAGTCACCCATGGGCTGGGACACACCACTACATTTCTTTTCTGTTACCAAACTGTAGCATACCTAGCCTCCCACAGGAAGGCTTGCCACACCAAGAATGCATCTCTCGGCTGATTTGGAAACTATGATAACACTTAATTAATAAAGAAGCATGAAATACTCACATGCAATGATCAATATTTATACCACAACATAAAATACATGCACGATATACCATGCACATCGTTAACTATCCAACATGCACATTATAGGTACAATCTCAGGTATAATAATTTGATACGCAACGAAAATAAATACATAATAAAAGAAAGCATAACATAGAGCACTTATCTTTTATAAAAGAAGACATCAATTGACTGCAGACCAAGGACGTTCCACCCAACCATAGACATTGTTGTTCCAAGTCTCAACAACAATGTCACCTCTGAGCCAAGGCTATGAATCCACAAGGACGGTTCCAGAGTGTTACTTGGTTTCTCAAAACAGTCAACATTCAAGCTCTCACATGCTTCTCCAACACTTACAACAATCCAAGTACCTAGCTCTCTTCTACCCAGCCTACACCACCCAAGAGAATAGACCTCCGCCCTTCTCTTCCACGTAGTCCCTCAGACAGTGCCTCTCCATTAAAGGCTCATGTGCAGCTGGTCCAGAATCTCCATGCTGGGACTCTCAGGACTCGCAGTTGTGATCAAAATTGGTCACAAGCCAAGCATCTCAGACATGTTGGACTCAGATCATGGCTGGACTACACTAGCCATCTCTACAACCCACAAAACCATGGCTGCTCTTCAACGATTAGTCTTCCTTTCCCAAGCCAAGACACCAAAGTGAGGAAGGATGAGTGAATGAAGGGATGGACAGAGTGCAGACTCCATGAGAGAGGATGAATAGTGAACAGAACAGGTGAATGGATGCGTGAGGTGACCAGCAACAACTCCAGAATGAGAACGAGAGTCAGAGAGAGAACGAACCAACCAAACAACCAAACAACCAACCCCTCCCACATACCAGAGACGATTTTTTTGTAATTCGTGGGGATCAAGATCCTCTTGGTCTTCCCCCAAGAGCTCATGTAACTGATTTTGCCCCCCCCATTACACACAAAATGGGTAATATAAAATAGATAAGCACTTATCTCCTTAGCCCCCTCTCTTGTGGAATCATAGCCCCCTTTAACTCTATTCCTTTTTCGTCTAGCAGCCAACGATGTATTTATTATTAATAATGATCAAAACATTACATTTCTTAGGCATACTGGCCTCTTTTAATTGTTTGGGCACTCTGGCCTCTCAAAAATTAACAATACATTATTTAATATGGGGCTCAAAACCCAGGGTGTTACATCCCCTCCCCCTTATTTTGGCACTGTCCTCAGTGCATATACAAAACAGAGATCAAAATCTCAAAATTTATTCAAAAAGCTACAGGTACTATGCCCGCATGGCATCTTCATGCTCCCAGGTAGCGACTTCATGACCGTAGCAGGTCCACTGAACTTTTACCAGCTTTATAACTCGATTCCGGAGAATTTTGACTTTTCTGTCCAGTATTCACACTGGCTAGACCTGAAAGTCTCCCTCTGTCTCTACCTGAATCAGATGCCAATCAAGAACATGGTTAGGATCATGTACATTTTTCTTTAGCAAAGAGACATGAAATACATTATGCACTTTCATGGAAACGTGCAATGCAAGCATGTATGCAACTGGCCCTATTCTGTCCAATATCTCAAATGGACCACAGTATCTGGATGCCAGCTTTGTACAACTGCCCAACTTCAAAGAGCTCTTCTTGGGCTTTACTTTCAAAAGTACATGTTCTCCTACTTTAAATTCTCTTAATGTCCTATTCTTATCGGCATAAACCTTCTGTCTATCTTGAGCTACCTTTAAATTCTGTTTAATCTTAACCATCTGGTCTTCCATTTCCTTGAGCAACTTCGGCCCAAGTACCACTCTATCTGATGGGTTGTCCTAGCTTACTGGACTACTGCACTTTCTACCATACAAGGCTTCAAATGGGCTCATCTTCAACGAAGCTTGATACCCATTATTATAGGAAAACTCAACCTGTGCAGGTAATCTTCCCACTTAGATGGCTTATCCATCACATACATTCTTAACATGCCTTCAATTACTTGGTTGACCCTCTCTGTCTTCCCATCTGACTGCGGATGGTATATTGTGTTAAAGTTCAGATTTGTACCAAATCCTTTGAATAATCCTTTCCAGAAATTTGAAGTAAACTTAGTGTCTTTGTCCGAGACAATTGTCCTAAGTATCCCATGCAACCTAGCAATTTCCTTCATGTAAATTTCTGCAATGTTAGTTGTTGTATGAGTTGTTTTAACATGAACAAAATTAGCAGCCTTTGTCAATTTATCAACCAATACCATGATTGAATCATGTTTCCTTGTTTTTCTGGGCAATTTAGTTATAAAGTCAATGGTTATCACTTCCCATTTCTTCTCTAGAATTGGTAATGGTTGTAGCAAACCTGTTGGGTGTCTATGCTCAGCCTTCACTCTTTAACATTCCATACACCTGACGATGTAATCAACAACATCATTTTTCATTCCCGACCAAAAAGAATTGGCTTCTTACTACTGTAATTGTTTTTTGGTAATCAGAATGTCCAACATATGAAGCATTATGCATTTCCTTTAATACCAAATTCCTAAGTTCTCCGGAACTAGGAACATAAATTATATGTTTATGCATAAGTAGTCCATCTTCCTTCATCTCATACTCTTTCATTTTCTGTTGCACATCTCCTTGTTGTAATCTTTCCTTTACCTGTAGGTAATGTTGATCTGTAACAACATCATCTAAAATTCTTCTCTTCAAGTATGACTGGTGCATACTAACAGTTGTAGCATGCATGAGATGCACTCTTATAATAAGTGCATCAACAACTTTATTTTCTTTTCCCTTGATATGCTTGATATCAAAGTCGTATTCACTTAATAATTCAAGCCATCTTGTTTTCCTCGCATTCAAAGTTGGTTGATAAAAAAGATACTTTAGACCACTGTGGTTTGTTCTTAATTCAAATCTCTTTCCCATGAGATAATGCCTCCACATCTTCAACGCATGGACAATGGAAACAAGCTCCAAGTCATGCGTGGCATAGTTTCTTTCATGCTCCTTAAGATTTTTGGACTCATAACAAATGACATGTCAATTTTGAGTGAGGACTCCACCAAGTCCTTCCTTGCATGCATTTGTGCATACCACAAAATTCTCATTTGCGTCAACAATATTCAAAATAGGCACACTAGTAAGTAATTCCTTCAGCGAATTAAAATTTTCTTCACATTTTGTTGTCCATTCAAATTTAATTCCCTTCTTTTTCAAAGAAGTGATGGGATGAGCAATCTTAGAGAACCATGCTATAAATATTTTGTAGTAACCAGCTAACCCCATAAAAGATCTAACTTTTGAAACATTCCCGGGTGTTGGCCATCCTCTAATGGCCTCAATCTTCTCAGGGTCCACTGCTATACCCTATTCTGAAATAATGTGCCCCAAGTAATGGATTTGTTCTTGATAAAAAGAACACTTACTCAACTTGGCATACAACTGATGTTCTCTCAACACTTGTCGTACCAATGATCCATATTATTTTTGGCATGAAATGAGAGCAGAGATATAATAAAGAAATGTACAGAGATATCTCGGATATTCAATAATATAACAAAAATGTATCATAGATGCAACCATAAACACATAGATACAGTGATACACAATTTTCTATTAATGAGCGAAAATGTACAAAGACTGTAAAATACAGAGTGAAAGACTCGCTAGAATGGTAGAAGCTTATTTCTGAGAAGAGATGTGACGGCTACTCGCATCCGTAAGAAGATAATTGTTACAATGAGGCTCCAAAGACCTTTTTAACATAAGTAAAATCCAAAACCCTAAGCCATGAAGATGAAAAGCCAAAAGATTTGCGGGCCCCGATGGGGGTAGTTGATACGTCAACTTCCCGGGGGCGTAACTTTTGCATACAATATCCATTTGAGGCACTCGATACATCGTTGGAAAGGCCTAACCGAGAAGAACAATTTTCGACTAGTTCAAGCTACTGCCTCTGGTAGTCCCTTGGATCCCAAATCCCCTAAAAACGTCATTTAGGGCCTCAAAGTGGCCCCAAAAGTTTGGAACCCGGAAAACTGCCAAAAAACTGCCAATGTGGAAAACTGTTTTTCGAGCCAGTGGAATAGGTGGGTGGCCACTGATATCCACATGGATCAATCCTCCCTCCTTAGGAAGCAATGGTATCCATTGCGTTGAGTTCCCAGGGGAGAGGGGAAAACGATTGTTGAATATGAATCTTGGTGAGTTGTTTGCCTTGCTGGAGACGTCACACTGCTTGGTTTGTGGAAGGATGTCACGAACCTATTATTGGCAGGGTTGAATCTGTTCAACCAGTCGGGCTACCTGAGATGATTGTGTGAAGAAGGATTTTTTGTGCTTTGTTGCAATCTTGTCGAGCTTCTTCCATTGGATAGAAGGTGCTTGGTTCGAGACTGTAGTGGTTGCAGTATCCTTTTGTTCACCTTTTGAACAGATTGTGAAGAAGATGAATTTTATAGTATGAGATACTACCTTGCGGCACTGTTTAGGTGGAACAATAGTTAGAACTACCTCTGGTATTCTGTAGAGATGACCCCCCAAGAGAAAAAATGACACTGCAGGTTCGAGATTCATAAACAACATGGCGCTTCCACATATATGGTTGGCCCAAGAGAACATCACAGACATCCAGTGGGGAAACATCACATAATACCTCATCCTTGAAGGGTTGGATGTCGTATGACAATCGCCACTGCTGGCTGACACAAAGATCTCGTCCCTGGTGAAGCCACCCGATGTTGTATGGTTGCGGGTGTGGTGTTGTCGACAATCCCAACTGTTTGACAACCTCTGTTGAGATGAGGTTCTTCTGGCTTCCGCTATCAACAATAAAATGCAGTAGGGTCCCCTTCACCCACATATATGAATGAAAAAGGCACTCCCCCTCTTCAAGATCCATTGATTCTTCTGGTTGAATTGCTGCGGTCGCAACAATAGCAGTGGGGTCTGCATCGATGATCTGTCTTTTACCAGTATTTTCATAATCAGATTCTGAATTAGAATTCAGCTCCTTGTCTTTGATCTCAACCACCAATGATTGTTTTGAGCGACATTCATCGGTGTTGTGCCAAGGGATTTTGTGGAAATCGCACCATTTTCCAGTGTCCTTCTTTGTCTTCCCATGACCCTTCTTTTTCTGTGGCTTGGACTAGTTTTCAGGAGGTTGTTTATTAGAGCCGTATTTATCATACTTTGGATGTTGCAGATTTGTAGACCCAAACTCCCTTTTGTTTTGGTGCTTAAATTTCTGCTCAATTTTAACATCATATCGATAAGCAACACTGAGGGATGAGATGTCCAGAAAATCCATTTCAGTTTGGATGTATCTGTGTAGAGCCCCACGGTATTTCAAAACCAAATGTCGTTCAGAGTCTTTGATACCCAACTTGGTGCGCAAGGTATGGAAGGTATTGGTGAACTCCGAAACTTCTTGGCCCCTATCTTGCCGTAGTGTGGTCCATCTCATATATTGGTCCTCATAGTTTCTAACAGGGTAATATTGTTCCTTTATCACGTCCACAAAAAAATCCAAAGTGGGATCAACCCCATATATTCCAGACTCTTTTGTGGAGCTTTTCTCCCAATAAGTTTCTCACCAATGTTTGACATGGGGGAGATATTTAAGGAGTGCGAAGGTGATCTTTTCCCTGTCGAAAAACTGGTGAATAGAGAAATAACCTTCTAGCAGATTTAACCATTTGGCTAGGGCATCCACATCTATCTAACCTTCAAATACAGGAATAACAAAATTAACCTGTACCTTGATAGCAGAGGTGCTTCCAAAGTGGATGTTTGATGAATATGCATCTCTTTCTATCGGCAGACGTTGAAGGATGTAGGAAAAATTCTCCATCATTTCGTCCCTTTGTCGCGTGAGAGCTTGCTCAAGCAACAGATTGATAGAATCGTATGCTCCGTTGTTTTTCTTTTCTTCCGCCATGGAGGGTTTCTTGGGCATGCGAGAGATATTGTCTTCAAGAGAGACAAGCTCGAGACCCAACTTGCTATACTCAGACCTCGTCGGGGACATGCACTAAAACAAAAAGATCAAGAGGAGCCTGCTCTAATACCACTGATCTGGATTATTTTCGGCATGAAATGAGAGCGGAGATATAATAAAGAAATATACAGAGATATCTCAAATATTCAATAATATAACAGAAATGTATCAGAGATGCAACCATAAACACAGAGATACAATAATACACAATTTTCTATTAATGAGCGAAAATGTACAAAGACTGTAAAATACAGAGTGAAAGACTCGCTAGAATGGTGGCATCTTATTTATGAGAAGAGATGTGAGGACTACTCGCATATGTAAGAATATTATTGTTACAATGAAGCTCCAAAGGCCTTTTTAACATAGGTAAAATCCAAAACCCTAACCCCGGAAGATGAAAAGCCAAAAGGTTTGCGGGCCTTGATGGGGGTAGCTGATACGCCAACTTCTCGGGGGTGTAACTTTTGCATACAATCTTCATTTGGGGTGCTCGATACACCATTGGAAAGGTCTAACCGAGAAGAAATATTTTCGACTGGTCCAAGCCAATGTTTATGGTAGTCCCTTAGGCCCCAAATCCCCTAAAAACGTCGTTTAGGGCCTCAAAATGGCCCCGGAAGTTTGGAACCTGAAAAACTGCCAAGGTGGAAAACTGTTTTTTGAGCCAGTGGAATAGGTGGGTGGGCACCGATATCCTTCTGGATCAATCAGTCTTAGGCAATGTTCATGCTCTTCCTTTGACTTAGAATAAACAAGTATGTCATCCAGGAATACTATGACAAACTTATCCAAGTAATTTCTAAATATGTCATTCATTAAGAACATAAAGAAATATGGCGCATTGAACAATCCAAATGGCACCACTACAAATTCATAGTGCCTATACAGGGTTCTAAAGGTTGTCTTATGGATGTCTTCTTCCTTGATTCTTACCTGATGGTATCCCGATCTCAAGTCTATCTTTGAGAATATCTTTTCTCCTCTTAGGTGATCAAAGAGGCCATCAATTCTGGGTAGAGAATACTTGTTCTTTATAATAGACTTATTCAGTTGTCGAAAGTCAATACACAACCTCAAGGTTCCATCCTTCTTTTTTAAAAAGATTACTTGTTCTCCCCAAGGTGAAACACTTGGTTGTATGTACCCTTTCTTCCAAAATCCCTCCAACTGCATTTGTAATTCTTTTAACTCTGGTGTGCTCATTCTGTAAGGTGTTTTTGACACCGGGGCAGCTCCTGGCACTAGATCAATAGAGAAATCTATTTCCCTTTTTGGTGGAAACCCTGGTATTTCTTGGAATAAATCCTCGAATTCTTGTAGTATCGAGAAATCTTCAAGGCTTGGCCCCTTTATCTTTTATGGCTCCTCCACATGGGCTGCATACAATTGTCACCATTTTCTAAAACATCTCTTCAACTGTAAGGATGAAATCTCCCTTATAGAGATGGGTCTTGGAAATCCTTTCACAATGCTGTGCTTTCCATCTCCATCAAGACATGTAAATGTCTTGCTATGGAAATCTAGGACAACATGATGCTTGTCCAACCAATTCATTCCAATTAGAATATCATAAGACCCTAATGGTATGATATTTAGATCAACACTAGTATTCACACCATTAAGACTTATGGAACAAATTATGACCACCTCATGGATTCTCCTTTTGGTTCCAGTGGCTAGTTGAACCAAACTCGATTTTCCAAGATTACTTTTCTCCAAATGTAATCTATCCACTATTTTAGGATCAATGTAACAACGACTTGCTCCTAAATCAATTAAAATAGCAACATATTGATTTATGATCTTACCTTCCACCTCGATCATGTGGGATTGGTATTCTTCTTGTCGATCATCTAAGGCTACATAAATCCTTCCCATGTCTTCGACTGTTGTATCCTCTTGGATGTTGTGAAAAGTCTTCACCATGTCCTTTCTGTGTGGGCAATCCTTGTACAAGTGATGTTCTTTTCATCTCCAACATTGGATTGGTGGTCTTCCCCTTTTTCCCAGGGAGTCTTCTTTCTTGGAATCATCCTTAGCATACTGATCTTGATGATTTTTATTAGGCTCATTTCTATTGAAAGGAGTTTTGAATCCCTTCCTCCTCTGATCAGAATTACCCTTCTTCTTGTCCTTCCAAGATTTTTGCATGGACTCTCTGCCCTGGCCTTGCTCATACAAGTATTTAGCCTTCCTTATGGACTTAGTCAAGGTCTTGGGCTCATCATACATAATCTTTTCTTTATAAAACATTGGCAGTCCACTCAAAAACCTCTGTATCTTTACCTTTTCAACATTTATAAACTCAACATACTTTAACAACCCCAATAACTTCTTCTCATATTATGCCATAGTCATGCTTCCCATCCTGAGTTCAAATAACTCCTGCATTTTCTTGTCATAAAAATGCTCTGAGAGGTACTCCTTCTGGAAATACTTCTTGAATTGCTTCCAAGTGATCCTATTCTCATTGATATGTTCAACTTTATTTAGTTGATGCCACCACATTGCAGCTTTCCCATGTAAGTGGTAGGTGGAAATTCTGGCTTCCAAATTTGATGAATAGTTGTGCAATTGGAAATATCTCATGAGTCCAAGAAACCATGCTTCAACATAATCTTCCCTTTCTCTTTCACCATCAAAGGATGGTGGCTTGAGCTTTCTCATCTCTCCTTGCAAATTGTCCACCTCATGTCTCCTTCTTTGGTGCCTAACAAGAGGCACCTCTGTACTGCTTAAGGAATAATCAGATGCATAAAACCTTTTTGTTGAGTAAGGAGGTGAGTGGTGTCTCTGAGCTTTTCTAGCACTTATGGAATAACCAACTCTTCCACGATCATCTCTTATTCCATGACACCTACCTTATTCCTCATGCTTTGAGCCATTCTTGGCTTGACTTTGCAACTGATTTAGGCTCTGCAGCACTCAAGCATTTATCTGACTTTGCTCCCTCATCATCCTCTCGTTGTTTTCCTTGTATCTATGTACTTCTATTTTTAGGCTCTTCACAGTTTCTAGCAATGTTTCTTTCTCCCCTCGACCCTTGCGTCCATTGGATTCTGTCTCTGCATTGCCAATTCTGGTATTCTAGCCTTCGACCTATTTATCATGGCTAGAGGCTCCATCACCTTCTTCCATTTCCTCAATACACATTCTGAGCTGATGTGTGTAAATATATTAACTCTGCAAAATGTGCAAGTGACCATTTTTTCAAAATTAAGCATATGAGAAACAAAATTTTCAAAGATGCTACAGATCCTTTCAACTCATGAAGAATTTATATGAATAACACTTCCATGTTATCCATGGGCTGATACAAAAATCAATTCTGCACAGGCACTTCCTTCAAACCACTTTCCCAAGTGACCATGACTCCAAACCACGGGCCAAAACCTTCCTGACGCTTTTCTGTGTTAAAAAACACTATATTGGGGATCATGTGGTTGAGAATCAATCGAGGGCTAATATCAATGGTCAACAGGGACTACAGGCTTCAAGAGTTCCGAAATGTCCACACCCTCAACTCTTCCAGAGTGCCAAGTCTCCTGACTGCAGGATCTGTTGCCACGTATCTTGCCCCGATCGACGGTTAGGATTCCTTCACAGCTTTGGGCTTCGGGGCTTTCCCAAGCACCTTTCCATAGATATCTCAGAGTGTTGAAGTACCAGAGGTAATCTCCTTCCTCAACGTATCACCTCCCGATCAACGATGGATATTAACTCCAGCCTTCTAGAGTTCTCGACCCAAGTAATCTGCACTCAAAATAACCAGAGTACCAAGTCTCTGGACCTTGGGATCTTGCGCCACATGTCTACTGTAATCAAGGGCTAAGATGGACTTTGACCTTCAGACCTTCGGGAGTCCTCAAGCCTACTTCTTATGCCTTGAATCCTTTGGAGTGCCAAGTCTTCGGAGTACAAAATCTATCGCCACATGGAAACAAATAAGGTACAGACACGTAGCCCTATCTAACGGGTGACACATGTCATATAATAACTGGCACGAATGATCTTTGGAAAACACAAAACACAATGAAAAATGGCAAGCTCCAAGTGTTTCCACGTCACCCTAGGTGATGTGAGCATGCCGTGTCACTCCAATTCTTCATGCCTTCGGAACTTTGGGAAAAATCTCCCCTCTACACCACAAATTCCCCGAACGTTGAACTCTCGAATCGGCTGATCAACGGACATGTGTCCCCAACATGAACAGTCTAGATTTACTCTGAGGGTTCATGACTTCATAGGTTTCTGCTGCTAAGCACTACCATACTCTCGGACTGTCGAACTTCGAACTTACGACCCTTGCTAATATTCAGACACATGTACTTGAACATGGAGGGTCCATATTTACTTCGGAGTTTAGAACTTTAGAGGTTTTCTTCCCATCCCTGACTATCGGTCAGTGACGATCGAAGATTTTCTTTGTTCGGGAAAAAGAGAAACTTCACTAGAATCTGTAGATCCCCGACCATCGATCGCCGATGATCGGAGATTTCCTTACTCAATCTTCAACCCTTCACCCAATTCGTAGACCGTCGACCATCGACAATTTTTGTTGTCGAACTTCCACACTTAGAACTTTTTGACAAAATCACAAGTGAATCTGGGCCATTGATCTCCTAGCCAAGATGATCTTGACCATTGTTTTTCTCCAACTCCCCAACATCCAAAATCAATAGGAACCGTCGATGTTCCTCATTTTCCAAATCTTAGAATCAATCCCAGTCATTGATTTGGTGATTCCACCAAACTTTGCAACATTCTGATTTTTTTAAAATTTTTCAAGGACAAATTGGGGCCATTGATCCAAGATCGAAAACAATATCGACCGTCAATTCTCCAAACTCTGTCCAGCATTACATCATCCATTAAAACTTGAATTTTTGACCTTCCAAGTTGAATTCGGCTCCGCAACTCCACAGATCAAATCCATTAACTCCTTAGACGATCCTGAAATCATTCAAACTCAATCCAATCACAAATTTGGGGGATTTTGCTCAAATGATTCCACCATTTCCCCCCAAATTTGTACACACACACACACACACACACACACATAATCTGCAACAATGAATCTTCCCAATTCGCACTCGTTCTAGATCATAACAGTGCGGTGTTTGAACTAGAAGCTCTGGTACCAATTTGTAATGTCCCTGGCCAACGATGGGTCGGGAAATGCCACTACATTTCTTCTCTGTTACCAAACTATAACATACCCAACCTCCCACATGAAGGCTTTCCACACCAAGAATGCATCTCTTGGCTAATTTGGAAACCCTGATAACACTTAATTAATAAAGAAGCATGAAATACACACATGCAATGATTAAGATTCATACCACAACATAAAAGACATGCACGATATACTATGCACAATGTTAACTAGCCAACATGCACATTATAGGTACAATCTTAGGTATAATAATTTGATACGCAGCGGAAATAAATACATAAGAAAATAAACCATAACAGAGAGCACTTATCTTTTATAAAAGAAGACACCAACTAGCTGCAAACCAAGGACGTTCCACCCAACCATAGACATTGTTGTTCCAAGTCTCAACAACAATGTCACCCCTGAGCTAGGGATATGAATCCATAAGGATGGTTCCAGAGTGTTACTTAGCTTCCCAAACTAGACAACACTCACAACAATCCAAGTACCCAACTCTCTTCTACCCATCCTGCACCACCCAAGAGAATAGACCTCCACCCTTCTCTGCCATGCAGTCCCTCAAAAAGTCCCTCTCCATTAAGGGCTCTAGTGTAGTTGGTCCAGAATCTCCATGATGGGACACCTAGGACTCATTGTTGTAGGTGAATCCCCCCGAGGACAAGTGGATTCCCTCTTGGTCTCTAGACTCCTAAGGCCAAGATAGAAAAGTGCTTAACCAGGAAACTGACTTCCTTTTAGATCTAATCAAGCTAATAAATGAAAGATAAGGAGAAAGATATGTACCTTATTAGCGACATTTGTCCTTGCAAAGTCCTAACTAAGCTTCGATCCTGAGCTCCCTGATAGGTCCTGTAGGACAAACAAGGATACAATGGACTTCCTACTCTACTGATATTAGCTCAAATATAGATCCATCTACTGCAGACAAACTCATATGGAACAAGCATAAGTTTGAAAGAAATAGGCCAAGCATTGATGTATTGATAAGAACAAGTAAAAGTACTTATAATCCTTTGGATGAAGGTGCAACAACTTCTTCCAGTTCTCCTTGTCCAACCCTTTTTCTCAAGTAATCTACACTGATTGCTTTGATGACATCTCACTCATGAGATCATAAGTTACCCATCTCCAATCTTTTTTGTCAATACCACTTATAGGATCATAATTTTGATATCAATCTCTAGTCTCCACCTATATTTTGTATGTTGCCTATGAGATCATAGGTTTCATACCTCCAATAGTTTTCATGTACCTTTCACCATGAGAAGGCATCCTTATATAAACTTGGAGAGGCCCAACCACTTGAGAGATATTTGGTATAAGTTGAGGATTATTCTCCTTCAGTTGAGGATCTTCCCTAAGATCATGCCTTGACCCAAGATTCGAACACAACTACCTTCATATATTGAGGGGATTGTCCCCTGATTTCCTCCAACAAACCAAAAATTCGCTCAGAAAGGGTAGCGCTCCCCCAAAAGGGTGCACAGGGCGCTCAAACACTCCCCCAAAGAGGCCCAGGGAGTGATAGCACTCCTTAACAGTGGGTAGGGGAGCACTCCTCTCCAAAATCCATTTTTGAGTGGTTCTTTCAGTGGCAAAAGGTTTGTACTCCTTGTCAATTGATTTCTCTTCTTCAAAACTAGTCTTTGAGGTGTCTTAAGTGTCCTTATGATGTTGTTAGAGGCACAACATAGGAAAGATAGTAGTATGATGTTTGTGACACTTGCAACACTTGTGGTCAATATGCGACACTTGCAGACAAGATGCGAAACTTACAACACTTGTAATGACGACACTTGCGACACTATTGAAGTGAGTAATTTTGAGGTATAACAGATTGCCCCCCAAATTACGAAGTTAGAAGACGATGATGACTGGAGTACTTTGTAGACTTTTTCGAGCAAGGGTAGGGACACAGAGAGACTGGAAAAATCTACACACAACCATCAAACATTATGACATGTTTCAAACCCAAGGCAGACATAATTATGCTTGAGTGATAAAGACTTTTTAGGTATGGCCGCCATAAAATACACTGCAAATCCATAATTGTATTGACAAAATGGTATAGCCACTAAAGATACAATGTGGATCTATACTCCTATGACCTGAATTGATCATAGCCACAAAGAATACACAATGTATCTACGAGATGACAAGACATAGCCATGACCAATACAAAGTGGATCTATGTAGTTCAAAAGAACTCCTTCGCAACCTGGGCAAAGTATACATAAGACTGAAAAACTCAACCCAGGGTCTTCTTACCGATCTCGATGTAGTACGAATCTAACCATGTGAATAGATGTCTTGATGTCGAACATGGTAGGAACCACTTGATTACCGGTTAATGAGGTAAACTGTTAACAAGTGCAAGGGAAATCACCATTGATGTCAATGATTCCCAAGGTACTCTTGTACATTCCGACAAATGTGAATAGATGAGCTGAAGTAGAACATCTGTGGAATCATTCGATCAGAGGTCAATGATGTAAACCCATTGTTGGACACGAGGAGGCTTTCCATTGAGGCATGCAGGTCCCAAGGTACTAACTGGTTTCTAAGTCTAGCTCCTGGATAATGTGCTGAAGTCGACAGGAAGAGACTCGTCGAAGGAGGGCCTTGATGTATCCCCCATCAATGACACAAAGTTGACATAGAGATGTAATTGCTATATCAAAATAACATGGACTTACACAGGTATTGAAACAATATATTTATGATGGCTGACTCTCGAGGCAAATACTTCCCTTGAACATTGAGGCACAACACCAAAAACGTGACATGGACAAAAACATGATGATGCAGTGGATGTTGTGACTTTCGTCGGGTGACCCAAAGGAGTAAAATAAACTCAGAGGATTGGCTCAGTGTATAGGTTTAGCGGATTAAAATGTGTACAAAGACAAAGTGTCATGTTCAAGGGCGACCGTAAGAGCTACTGGTAGTGTTCTCAAAAACTGTTTGGCTTGCTTCCTTCAATTTTTCCCCCATCCAGATAGATGAGTACCTCTTTTTAATTTAATGAGCTCGAGGAGGGTAACACATGCTCGATATAAATCACCTTCGGTAAGTTCATCTTCCTTTGTTTAACGAACTGGAAGAGTTAAGGGTTCGGTCCCGTATGGGCCCTTCAATGTATGATTTGTTTAACGAGTCCAGAGAAGGTAAAATCGGTGGTTTTTCATATTTAGAGAGTCTGAAAACAACTTAAAGACGAATCTAATGTTGTCCTTTTTTGTAATGTTAGTCTCGCAAGGCCAAAAAGATATAAATTATCACTCGAAATATGCCCTTTAAGACCTTTTAACGAGTGGGAAAGGAAGCAAGATCACTCGACAATATTTTCATGTTTAGAGAGTCTGAAAAGAGCTCAAAGATGACTCTAAGGGGTTCCTTTTTCGTATATCCATGCAAGTATGAAAAAGTGATAAAAGACTACTCGGTTACATTCTCATGTTTTTTTGAGCATGAGAAAGAACAAAGACTGAGCTTGGTATGCCCTCGACTTGAAATCTAGTGGCTTAACTCCAGAATGATCATAAAAGGCTAGAGACATGCCCTCCAAGCTTCAATTCATTCATCGACTTTGAGGTTGTCACCAATTTCTCTACTAGAAGGAGAAAAAGGATAAGAGTGGATGAAAAGAAGGTTCAAGACAGGTGTCTGTTTCATTTTTTAACGAGCTTGACATAGGAAAAGAACTATGCTCAGGGCTCTGGGTTCAATCCCCAGATTGTTGTTTCATTTTTTAATGAGATTGCTACAGAAGAGGAAAACTATGCTCAAAGATTCTGTTTCATTTTTTAACGAGCTTGCTAGAGAGAAGAGAAACTATGGTCGTGGACTCTTCTTGATCATGGTCTCCAAGAGAATAACACACTGGAAGGACACCATGTCAAGGGAAAAAACTCGATCATGGCTTCCAAGAGATCTTCACTGGATGGAAGAAAATCACTCTGGAAGGAACACATGTCGAGGGTCGTGACAGGGGTAAGGAGATCAGGCTCTAATAGCCCTACCGAAGAGATCACCATGTCAACAACCGAATCCAAGTCGTTGGAAGTTGAAGGCATGGGAGATGATAGAAAATCAACATCAAGAGGGGAGATAGAGTGCATATCTGCCCGGATTTCTTCACGAGGGGGAAGAAAAAAAGATTGATGATGGTTATCATCTTGAGGTAGCTCGTCAATGCTCAACATTTCCATAATAGATTCATTTGAGGGAAAAATTGGGGAAATGTAGTCGATCATAGACGAAAAGGAACTTAACCAGGATGGCATCGAGTAACTGTTGGGTGCCAATAGATGTTGGCCATCCGAAGAGGGAGAAGTGGATTGGATAGAAATGTATGATGTTTCGGCTGGACTAAGCGGCACAGTGTCACCTAGTGCATCGAATTCCAACGGACTAGGTACAATCCAAGGGTCAGATGATTCCAAAGATTGATAAGCCGCGGTCGAAATCATATCGACAGTGGCAATATGATGTGTAGTTGGTGGAAGTGGTGTAGGGAAGATACCCATAAGGTTAGAATATTTCAGCAAGCCAACACCAATGCTTTCATACGTGATTTTGTGGTCTCCCAAGAAAGGAATATTGTTGGTAGCAGGAGTGTAAGCATTGGTCATGCAGAAATCTAACTGATCAACAGTGACAATTTTACCTTGACGGGGAAATTGCACACATCAAAATACTGACAAAGCGATGACAGTCATAGCATAAAACCAACTTCTTCCAAGTAACAAGTTGTAATCGAGGGGAGCATCGACCACCTCGACATCAACAATGATGGTTTTTTCACCCAATTAGATGGGCATGGACTGTAAAAGTCCATGGGGATGAAAACCTCGCCCATTGAATGCGCATAACATCATTGGGGATTTGTTAAGTGCGGGTGATTTTAAAATTTTCCAACATGCTAAAGACATGACACAAGTTGAGGCTCCCTCATCCAGAATAGTTCGGTAGATTTGTTGATTGTGAACAACAACATCAACTTGGAAAGCAAGTTGGTGCGAGAGTCGAGATGTATAATTGTCTAGGTTAAACATGATATGGTTGGACGACTCAAGATCAACAGTGCCAATAGCAGCCAAGAGAATTCTACATTGACTGGGGCAGTGCTGTAGAACTTCTAACGCAGACATAGCACACGGTGCTTGAGCCAAATCTTCAACAATATTGTAGTTCTAGGCGGCAAGTGAACTAGGATTAAAGGTAGATTTATGGATAGTTCTCTTAGGAGGGCGTAAGATAGAGTCAAACATAGGTTTCTCAATCTGAAGTGGTCCAAACAGAGGATTAACTGATGGAGGACTAACAGAGGATTAACCAATGGATCCTGTAAAGTACCGGTACCGTTAGTGACTTTTCCTTTGTCAAGGTTACCTGGTGTGTTGTATGTCTTAGAGCGAGTGGTCAAATTAATCCCATTAAACATATAAATATGTGCACTCGTCGAGGCCTCATCATGAGGATGGCTAGAACTGCCCCCAGGAGAGGGGGTTTGAGCAACCATGGATTGTTGTTGTGGAAAAGGTTGAGTAAGCACAACGGGTTGTGAATTTCCCTGGAAAATTTTGGCCACTTCATTGCGATGTGGATAGTCTCAAGTGTAGTGATCGTCACCACAAATGATACACAAGAATTTCAGTTTCCATTGTGGTTGCTTTTCGGTAGTAGGTGTTTGAGCTTGAGTTTTTGGCTGTTCATTGTTATTAGTATTTTTTGATTTATTTTTTGTCTTCTTCTTACCTTCGAATTGTTGTGAAAGGGTAGATTGAACTGCATTCACCTCAGAGATTTGAGTTTGGGGGGAGGTAGAGGAGAGTGTGGTCGACTGGGAAGTAGATTGAGTTTTGACGGAACTGATAACACTGTCCGCATGAGATGAGGATGATGGCTTGGATGGATCGGTATTAGCTCAAGCAACATTTGGAATCAAATCATACAAAGTACCAGATTGGGAATAAACCAAATATAAGTACTGAGCCCGAGCAATGGTTTCTTCCTCGGTGACTGTGCCACCCATAGCGACATCGCGAGCGATCGGGGGTAAAAGTTATTTAGTAAACCATTCCGCCAATAATATGTCAGGAATGATTATCTTGATCATCATTCGTCGTCGTCTCCACTCATGAATATGGTCAAAGATATGCACAGAGTCAGTTTGACGAAGGGAGGTCAAGAGTTCAGTACCCATTTCGTAGTGAATAGGTAGTTGAAAGTGCGTGAGGAAAGACATAGCAAGGGAGTTGAAATCATGAAAATAAGCACGTGGTAGTTCAATATACCACTTTGCTACAGAGCCAATAAGTGTTCGCTGGAAAAGACGTAAACGTATAGAATCATCTATGAGGGAGTTTAATGAAAACCACAAATGAAAAGTCATCACATGGTTTTTTGGATCTTCGCCAAATTTTTCGTCAAATTTCAGAATATCAGAAGGAAGTTTAGCTGGAATAACTGGCCAAACCGGTGAATGAAAAATAGGATCATTAGTTAACCGAGACAAGTCTGGGAGATCCAGAGTCGCAAGGAAAGGTAGTTGTTGGTTAATTTGCGGATGATACTGGTGTGGCATATGAACACCAGTAGGACCATAAACTGGGTTAGGTGGATAGTTGTAACCAGTAGGTCCTCCTACATACGGTTGTTGCTAACCAGGATAAACAGGATTCGATGATGGCTGAGAAACATTTTCATAACCCGGTGGGTTCTGAGCATTATAAGCCGGGTGATTTGCTTTCCCATAAGTAGGATAAACATGTTTCCCTTGAGGAGGGTAAGAAGTAGATCCTGGAGGCAGATACACATTAGAACCATGGAGAGGATAAGGTTGTTGTCCCTGAGGACTCCAGGTGGTGTTTGGGACGCCTAGATAAGGTTGTCCATAAGACGGTTCGGAAGGAACATGATTTGATACTCCTCCTTATGGGTTATGATATGAGTGCCCACCAACATGGGGTTGGGTAAATGTGCCTCCAAAAGATACTCCCTAGGACTGTGAAGGGTTTCCAGCAGACGAAGGTTTCCCCCCTGCCAACGGTGGATTAACGACCGGGGTATGACTGGAAAAGGGAGGTTTCCCTCCGGGAAGAACATGAAAAGGGGGTTGTTCCCCGGGAGGGGTAGGCCCGCCATAGGATGGTGGTTTTCCAGGAGGGATAGGTCCACTAGATGGTGGTTTCCCTCTAGTCAGTTGTATTTGGCTGGCAAGGGTCTGCATTCTCGGGTGAAAATATGTCCCAGCAAGATTGTGCGGAACATGTGGAGCTGTAGAGTGAAAGTTTGTGAAAGCATAGGTAGGGATCGAAGTGCCTTGGGAATGAGTAGAGGTGATGAGTCCATCATTAGGATAGACTTGTGCTGATGCAAAAATAGGGTTAATGACCTAATCAATGGGGTGATTCATTGTTTGACCAGATGGCCCAGTTTCAACAGGAGGGTCATGAGGATTAAAGGGTTGTCGAAAGGATTCAAAATGCTCATAGAGATTGCGTCCTGATGAAGTCCTCCATACAGAACGAGCAGGTGTGGGATTTGTATCTACTGCAGTGGTAGGACGAACATGAGTCTTATACTCATCACCAAAGATTGGTTCTGTGGATCCCATATATGTTTCGGTAAATGCTCTCTAAGATAACTGTGGGATCTCTTCATTTATGATGTTCACAAGGGAGTCTAAACGAAGCAAAAGTGGTTCGAGAGGGGTTACTGACGTATATGTAGTGCGAGGAGTGGGATTCTCAACCGTAACCAAAGTGCCTTCTAGATTGTCTAACAGAGGAGTAACAAAACTCCTAGCGTCAGATTGATTTTCTACCTCTCCACGGTAGTTGTCTTCTGGAGGGTTAGGAGGTAAGGGTTGGTAGCCTTCCGGAGGAAGCCCTTGCATCCTACATGATCGACGAAGACCTTTATCATCTACAGGCTCAATTTTGGAGAATAACAACACACGTTGAAAATCTAGGGCCAACTAACAAAAAGAAACAACATACGCTAATAAAATATAGGAATCAAAACCAAACAAACAAAACTTCTCTTGATGATCGTACTAGTTGGTGATGAAATCCAACGTCGTGTGATCAAGTCAAGAAGGGGCTAGGATATGGTGGAATAGTTACAATGGCGACCTGCTTAACAGACTTTCACCTTGGTGCAAGATTTCATGCAGTAATTGTGGATTTATCCTCCAAGGAGCCCAAGTGAGTTTGACCAATGTCTATTTTAGGTACAATGAGACTTCCCTTCACCGTCACCTTGTGTAAGTACCTAAAGATTATGGAAACTAAGGACACCAACTCGCAGTCAACCCTTGGGTGGGTACAATCGACAGTCTGATCCGAATGTATGGGCATGATAACAAGTCTGAAATCAACTCGAGAGGCTCCCACACATAATCGTGGGTATACCCTCAAGTGATCCCCAATATACGATCCGACCACTAAAAATAATTGAACCATAGAGGGATAATCTCCGTAATTCTCCTGAATGCGACCTCGTGCATAACCCCTGTGTGAGAGGGGGATCCCAGAAAGCCTATACGACAATTAGATTTGACTCTCCCTATCTCAGGATGCTAATGTTTGTTTTGAAAACTTTGGAGAGTTGTACTCATAGCCTAATCCAAAGTGCTAATCCTAGTCTAATGTTGGTGGAAGATCCTAAAAACAAAATGTTCTAGATAATTTTTAATTAGCGTTCATTTTACAGTTGTTCTTTACTCAAAGGGTGTATGACAATGAAACTGATGGTATGATGACTCAATTCCCAAAAATGCACAAGAAAATGATAAACAATCTTGTATTTCGATGAATGGTTATTTAAGGGAAAGAGAAAAAGTTGTTTTCACTATCAAACACTAAGATGCAATGTCCTCATACAATTGTTTCTCAATCAAATCCAATGAAATGATAAAAAATTTCAGAAATGCCTTCTAATATCCAAACCAATCACTAAAATATGTCCTTTTGCTTATATGTGAATGATGATCAGATATAAAAATTCTAATGTCAATCAGACTTCAGGATTAAACAATCAGAAGCAACCTCACACAAACAAAAAAAATACACTCTCGTTGTGAATAAACAAGAAGGGAAAAGATAACCAAATTAGAAACAAGAACCAAAAAATCTCAAACAAAAGAGAAATGATGGAAAAATGACCTCAAAGATCAAATGGAAAGGTTCACAGACCTTTGGATTTCCTCACAGAAGCTTCCACTCAGTCAGATAAAGGAGAAGAAAACAACAAGTTAACTCTAGGTTAGCAAAGACAAAGAGCGACTTCAAGGAAAGGAAAGAAAATGTCAAATTCTCAAACAAGAAGAGATCAATCCTTAGAAAACAGGGTGTTGAAGGCCAATACCAAGATGGATTGAGAGTATGAGGCCCTGAGGAAATGCAAAAGGCAAAAACTGAACCCAGAAATTGAAAAATTAGAGGGTTTTTCACTGAAAATGGGTAGAGTTCTCATGTAAGGGGTACCAGAGCGCTCCAACACTCTGTGTAACACCACCAGGAAGTGTTGGCACTCTGATAACAAGGGCAGTGGAGCGCTCTGCTGCAAAATCTCAGAAAAATGCCCAGAAACTCAAAAAATCAAGGAAATTCAGTCAATCAGGGTGATCATGATGACATAAAGAGGCAATCAAACCAATCTAAGAATAAAAAATATAGTATGGAGAAGGTCAAATGAGTGGGTAAAGGGCCAAAACAAGATCTAGGAAAGGAAACAAGAACTAGAGCTCCTCCCTAGTGGAGTCGCCAATTTCTGTTGTAGGTGAATCCCCCTGCGGACAAGTGGATTTCCTCTTGGTCTCTAGACTCCTAAGGTCAATACAGAAAAGTGCTTAACATGGAAACTGGCTTCCTTTTAGATCTAATAAATCTAATAAATGAAATATAAGGAGAAATATATGTACCTTATTAGCGACGTTTGTCCTTGCAAAGTCCTAGTTGAGATTCGATCCTGAGCTCCCTGATAGGTCCTGTAGGACAAACAAGGATACAATGGACTTCCTACTCTACTGATATTAGCTCAAATATAGATCCATATACTGCATACAAACTCATATGGAATAAGCATAAGTTTGAAAGAAACATGCCAAGCATTGATGTATTGATAAGAACAAGTAAAAGTACTTACAATCCTTTGGATGAAGGTGCAACAGCTTCTTCCAGTTCTCCTTGTCCAACCCTTTTTCTCAAGTAATCTACACTGATTGCTTTGATGACATCTCACTCATGAGATCATAAGTTCTCCATCTCCAATATTTTATGTCAATACCACTTATAGGATTATAAGTTTGATATCAATCTCTAGCCTCCACCTCTTTTCTGTATGTTGCCTATGAGATCGTAGGTTTCATACCTCCAATCTTTTTCAAGTACCTTTCACCATGAGAAGGCCTCCTTATATAACCTTGGAGAGGCCCAACCACTTGAGAGATCTTTGGGATAATTTGAGGATTCTTCTCCTTCAGTTGAGGATCTTCCCTAAGATCATGCCTTGACCCAAGATTCGAACCCAACTACCTTCAGATATTGAGGGGATTGTCCCCTGATTTCCTCCAACAAACCAAAAATTCGCTCAGAAAGAGTAGCGCTCCCCAAAAAGGGTGCACAAGGCACTCAAACATTCCCCCAAAGAGTCCAAAGGAGCGCTATCACCCCTTGACAGTGGGTAGGGAAGCGCTCCTCTCCAAAATCCATTTTTGGGTGGTTCTTTTAGTGGCAAAAGGTTTGTACTCCTTGTCAACTGATTTCTCTTCTTCAAAACTAGTATTTGAGGTGTCTTAAGTGTCCTTATGATGTCGTTAGAGGCACGGCATAGGCAAGATATTAGTATGATGTTTGTGACACTTGCAACACTTGTGGTCAAGATGCGACACTTGAGGACAAGATGCGACACTTACAACACTTGTAATGACGACACTTGCGACACTATTGAAGTGAGTAATTTTGAGGTGTAACACTCATAGTTGTGATCAAAATTGGTCACAGACCAAGAATCTTAGATATGATGGCTTCATATCATGGCTAGACTACACCAACCATCTCTACAACCCACAAAACTGTGACTTCTCTTCAACAGTTCGTCTTCCTTTTCCAAGCCAAGACACCAAAGTGAGGAAGGATGAGTGAATGAAGGGATGGATGGAGTGAAAACTCCATGAGAGAGGATGAACAATGAACATAACGAATGAATGGATGCATGAGGTGACCAACAACAACTCTAGAATGAGAACAAGATTCAGAGAGAGAACAAACCAACCAACCAAACAACCAACCCTACCACAGGCCAGGGACAGTTTTTTTGTAATTCGTGGGGATCAAGAACCTCTTGGTCTTCCCTCAAGAACTCACGTAGTTGATCCCCCTCCATTACACACAAAATGGGTAATATAAAATAAATAATCACTTATCTCCTTATCCCCCTCTCTTGTGGAATCATAGCCGCTCTATAACTCTAGTCCTTGTCCGTCTAGTAGCCAATGATGTATTTATTATTAATAATGATCAAAAAATTACATTTATTAGGCATACCGACATCTTTTAATTGTTTGGGCACTCTGGCCTCTCAACAATTAACAATACATTATTTAATATGGGGCTCAAAACCCAGGGTGTTTAAGGAAAACCACAAACTATTGCCTAGTAGAAATTGTAAGTAGTCTACTAAGTGGAGGTTTAAGGGAAACCACAAACCAATCACACTCGCTTGTTATTGCTCGACTAATAAGACTTCAGAACTGGAAGCCTGGCTATCAATTGTTGATGTTGTTTCCCCTTGTCAAGGACAAGGTGAGAAGACCAAAATCTGTCCACTGCAAGATGTGTCAATACTAGAGAGTGAATTAGTCGATATGACTGACATATCTTCTTGACTATTGAACACTATCGCTAAGAAGTCATCCACCCATAGTGGTTATTAAATCTTGTAGTTGTCTTGCATTCAAAAGACCTATCTGAAGGATGATTATACTTTCTGAAATGCTCACAAGGATGAAGATTGAAGCACTGATCTTCCATATGGACAACTCCCTAAAAATGTTGGCATATTGGAATATACTCTTGAAATGGAGAAGGTGAATGTGAGTTGTCTTGAAGCAATCTAACACTCTGAAACTGGATCAGTTTGGTGTAATCCAAATTATGAAAGGTGACATCCTTTTCATATTTGATACATGTTCTATGGTTGTTGTGTTTGATTTCTTCCCAAGGTCTGATGATCCTCTTGGAAATAGGAAGTTGAATGTCATTTGTACTTGAATCTGGGGTTGTCTCATTGAGTTGTTGTTGTGTTGGCTATTGGTTTGAATAGTCAAAATAATCTTCAATATCTTTGAAAAGATGGTTCTGAACAAGAACTAGTTCATAATGTTGTCGCAAATTTTGTCGCTCAAATGAATCGTGAAGAAGTTGAGTCATATTTTGCAGCAGTGTTGCTTTCGCTTGTGAAACTTGCAAGCAAGTCACAACAAACTGCAGTTTGTTTTGTCCATGGTGACCGTATTATCCACAGAAGAGAGGATTAGAGTGTTTAGTAACTTTAACATTTCCTCAACTCGAGCCATAGCTCAGACCTCACATGGTTTCGTGCAACTCCACCCTGTAACAATCAGACTAAAAAATGCAAACAAAAAATGGAGGGTGTCAGCTTCTATTGAAAATGCACCTATTGACAAAAAAATATAAGTAAACTTAACAAAAGAACTATTTTCAAGTATACAGGTTCTTGTGAACGTGTTGTGGATGTTCTTGAATCTATCAATCACTATGAGCTTCAACACCCAATAGTAAAGTCTTGTTTGTTTGGAATTAGAACAAGGTCCCAAATATGTATCTACAATGTCGTTTCATCAATTATGAAGGGCCAACAAACGACAACTCTGCTTTATCAATAAAGTAAACAACACTTTGCTATGTTGTATGTCAATCAACAATACACATTCATAACATGCTTCATCATATTAGAATCTCTAAGGTTTTATCTATGAACACACAACTCCTAAACTCGATTATAATGGAAATGAAACATAATTTCTACCCATTAACACCATTAAGGATAGATGTTAATACTCCATATTATTTGCACATATTCAAATTGATATCAATTCAATGATAGAAAAACACATTTAAGGAAGTGCATAGCTGGAGGGTTATAAAAGAAATATGAAAGGGCATCTTATTTATTCATGCAACCATCACATTCTCTTTGCTCATGACATGCACACAACAAGATTAATGAAGAAGCCATAAATCTATTTGACCAAATTTCATTGCCATAATTTATTTTTTGTGTACAACAAAAAATCATGAACTCAATAAAAGAGAAATGATTTCTCATTCTCTATACAATAATTCCATATTCAACAATGCAAGTTTTTCGAGCTAATCTTTCACCATCTCTACATCATAACATTAAAAACCAGTGGCCATACAAGTCAATAGAAAAGGCAGGTTGAGTTTCGGTTCTACGTTCCCAAACTAATCCATAGGATCTTCGCTCCTCGTCCACGTCTAGGCCGCAATCAACACTTTTTTTATAACCCTAAATTGCTCTACACATGCATACCTGGCCTTTGGTCCTCTTACTTACATTTTTTTCCAAAGCACTGTTGAGTTGCTCTTCTTAAAAACCAATTTTTTGAAGATGTACACATCCTGCACCGTTACTGCCCACGTACATATTCTTGTTGCACCACTACAACTCACATACATACACATGCTACACCATTACAACCCACGTATACTTGCAAAAGTTGAAAAAAAAAGTTGCAAGGAATTCGTTGAGATTACGAGATATTGGGTAGTTTCCCAACTAATCCACCTGTTATAGCCCGTCACCCAACCAAATAACCATACTTTTCCCATATAAAAGGAGGTGTTGGGGTCTCATTTTACATCTAGACATAAGAACAGTGAAACTCTGCCCGATTTCACATCCCCTCCTTGCCCAAGTCATTGTAGCCCTTTTGTGAGAATTGCCTCAACATTCCCTCATTTGCCCATTCTTCCTCCATCATAACCCATTCACTTCCCCAGAAGAGATCATAAGGTTGAGAGGAAAAACTTATACAAAGGTGCACTTGGATCTTGGTGAAGAGGATCCTGGACCAGGTTCGCAGATGACATCCGACTTTGATTGTAAAGGTATAATCATTGCGTTATTAATAAAATAATTACTTTTCCTGTCCCAAATCATGGTGTACTGAATGCTTTTATTGGTTTATGTTTTGACATTATAACATCTAACCCTAATTTGTATATGGAATAACATGCTTGTCATTTGTTGTTTGTTAATATTTGGATGCAGGCCAACCCTGGGAGAAGGCGTGTAGTCAACGTAACTTCCAAGCGCGAGGAGGTCATCCCAAGACGTGGAGTAGAGGTATAGTTACCCGATCTTCCTCATCTTTGATTTTCTTGTATGAGTTTTGGTATGTTTGGGGTAGTTTAGAGAAGTAGTTGACTTTTAGACGGTTAATTGATTTGCCTACATTCTAAAACCTGGTGTAGTCATAGGGGGGTTTTCCCCGCTAGCATAACTGGCAACCATACTGGGGAAGCCTCTAGGGTTTTAGGGGATTTTGGGTTGTCTGATTGGTTTTTCTGCCTTTCGAGTTTCTGTTGAGTCTTCTGAGTCTTTTAAGGGATTCTGGTCACCTTCAAGTGCCATACCAGTGCTCCCTGCCCTATAAGATTATCTGTTTTCTTTCTTTTTAAAGTAATTACAAATGTGTGCGCGTCCTACTTTGGGTCAGCCCACGTACATACACGCCCTGCTTAGTAAACAACCTGCGTACATATGTAGGCTGTTGAAGCAATAGTAGCATACCTGGTTCAATAATTTTTTTTGAAAAAGAGGCAGCCAACCTCTTTCCTAATTGAGGTTTATACTTCTCAGGGTTTCTTGATATAGTTCAGAGTCTTTGTTTTTACAACCATAGCTTGGGTTAGAATTAAGTTTACTTGTCTTTTTGAAGTTTCTTGTGTTTACTTCTAAAAGGGTTTTAAGCAAGTCTTTGAATGATTGATCTGCCTGTTTGGTTTCTTTTGTGATTCCCTGCGATCCGCAGTAGGCCAAAGATCTGTTTCAATCTTGTCTTGCTGTTCTTTTTACCCCTTTCATTTGCTTTGAGAAAAGAGAAAAAAAAATAAATTTGTTTTTTCTGTTTGAAGCAATTTCAAAAAAAAAAAAAAATTCATTTTCAGTTTGGTAAAGTAGTTGGAGTTAGTTATTTTACTAGAAAGGACAAAGAGTTCATTTTTTTAAGTTCTTTATTGATTTATTGAAACTTAAGTAGCTTGTAGTCAAGTGAAATTTCGTTTTAGGTCTTCTTTTTAAAGATCCTGAAAAAAGTTAGTTAAAGAAAAGTTGGTTACAAAGAGTTAGTCATAAATCTTTACTTTTGACTAGAAGTAATTTTTCTTTCAAGTTTCGTCTTTTTCTCCTCTTTTCGTCTCTCATAACATCACTAGTTTCATCGCCATATCCTTTGAGTTAATCAAGCCATTAAAAAGAACGCTAAATATAAAATTAATTAGACTTTTATGTTTGTAGGGTCAACCAACTAGTTGAGGGCTAGGGCCTTGAATTAGGTTTGAGAGGAAACTCTTCAAGGTCGTTAAAAAAACATCAGATTTAGAGCTAGGGAGTGTTAAAGTCTAGTGACGTGAAAGTTATCTGGGATCCCCTTCTAACACAGGGGCTAAACACGAGGTCACGTGAAGAAATGCAACGGAGATAACCCCTCCAAAGCCAAACTAAACATAGTGGGGAACACATATTGATGATCTGTTGTGGGAATACTATCGTCTGTATTGGCCTACGGAGCTTCATGGACCTCAAATCCGTTCAAGATCCTCTGTTGTCTTCCAAACTACTTGATTTCGATACCCTCGGTAGGTTTCGGACTTGTTATCTTGCTCATTGTGGTCTACCCAACTATCGACTGTACCCACCTGGTGACTGTTTTCGAGCTGGCAACTTAGTTACCTATATTCTAGGGACTTACACATGTGACTGCGAGGGTATACCATGGTACCTAGGGCAAATGTTGGGTCACACTTTTTAGATTATACTAAGAGGTTTCTTCCGTGTTCGAGTTTCACTTGCACCGGTAAGTTTCTCTACTATTGGCTGGCGTAACTGTTCTTCCTACTAGATAGTGGTTTGATTGATTTATCTTATAGGAATTTTTCTAGTGTGTGCTTGGTTTTAAACGATAGTTAAAGCCTTACTGTTTCGTTGATCTTTTCACAAAGTGGAAGATCATGATCTCTGCCAGTTGCAAAGGCTTTAGGGCTTGCTATTGGTTTCATTAGAGCCACCACCGCCACCGTTACGATGAAGAATTTACCAACAAGGGTCATTCGAAGCGACCGAGCCACATGAAACTATGCCTAAGCTTGCTCTGAGAGGAGATTACTCGACTCCAGAGGAACCTACTATTTATGACCTTGGAGCAGAAGCTCTCAGGCTAGCCAACCTTATGATCATTGACTTGTTAGCACCCATCTTAGTACAAGTTGTCCCTCCTAAGGTGACACCTATCGAGCGCCAAATAGTCTTACAAGAAACCATTGAAGAAAATGTTGCTACTTCGTCTGGGAGCCCTCACACTCCCTCTTCGACTACTACCACAGGGGGTATCTTGCCTCCTAACCCACCTTCGCAAGTCCGGACCACAGTGGTCTTGACTCCCTCTACCTCAGGTAGTGGTCCGATACCATCATCTGCGACGACCATTGCTCTGTTTACGCATAGTGTGACGGGCCCTCCATTTTCACATGGGATGCCCGACTTTGATTCAAACTCAGTCCTTACCTACTTCACCTTACAGACCATGGGTCTGGGGGAAGGGAGCTCAAATGCTCCTGTGCAAGGGTCTACTGGGGGCACCTCAGTCTCCTTTAAAGTTATCCCTTACGGTGGGGGTCACATACCTCGTTCATCCCCCTTGTTCGATAATGATTTCCAGCAACCTATCGGGCCGAGTGCTAACTACATATTGTTTGGAGCAGGCAGTTTAGGACCTTCGTCTTACACTACACCAGTGGGATCCATGTCGTTCTTTTTGTTCGACGTGTTTGGTAATAATGCCTTTTCTTCGGCTTCCGTCTCCACTAGGGGAAACCCCAGTTTTGGACAATAGAATCCTATGCAGGGTACTATCCCTGCACAGGGGGAAAGTATAGGATTTTTCTCCTCACAAGGACTTTGGAATCCTTGGCAGGGATTAGTTCCCTCGCAAGGGATGTTGATTGGGGACAACCCCTTCCATGGTCAATGGAACCCTAGGCAGAGCTTAGTACCTATGCCCATCGGATCGGCTGGGGGCATCCCCTTCCAAAATCCTTGGAACACAACACATGGAGCAATCCCCACCCAACCCACATTGTCCAATTATGGGAGTCAGCCTATGATTTCCCATTAAACACAATTTTGGTACGCTGGTCAAGGCCATGGTTTCTACCAGAACACTGGCCAACAACCCAACTTTTCCTAGCAACCTAGTGCCAATCAAACTCTAGGCCCCCTTTTTCCTATACATAGTACCCAAACCAAACTATCGTTTCTGGAAACACTACATTTTCCAGAATTGTCAAGGTTTCTTAATGACCCAATTTGTCATGATCCGCGTTGGCCCCCCATGCCGACTAAGTTTTCCTTAGACATTCCAAAATTCGAAGGCAAGCCTGGCGAAGACCCAGATGATCATGTGACAACTTTCCACTTATGGTGCTCATCAAAATCACTGCAATATGACTCCGTAAAGTTGCACTTGTTTCAACACACTCTTATGGGGGGTGCCGTGAAATGGTATGTTGAGCTTGACCTCTCAAGGTATTCATACTTTAGCGACCTGGCAATGGTTTTCCTAAACCATTTCCATCTACCTGTGAGATACAAAGCCGACACTGAATTGTTGGCCAACTTTGAGTAGACTAAGGCTGATCGTATCTCTGATCACATATGAGAATGGTGGCATCAAAAGAGCTTGATTAAGGTACAGGTCCCACTAGATTTCTTGCTGGAGTGGTTCCTGAAGTTCTTGGTACCAGTTGTATCCAAGGATGTTGCAACTTCAGGAGTGTTTTCAGAGGAGGAGGTGATAATGAGAGTGCAACAACTCGAACTAATTTACTCTCATTCTAGATTACTCTATGAGATCTTGCCAGATGTGCCACAGTCCATCCTCGACAAGGCCAAACAAAAGTTTGTACCACATGTCGATGGTATAGTGGGCTCAACACAAGGAAAGTCCACCGATCTATTGTCAAATCAAATACAATAATTTTCGATACAATAGACGGCGGCCAACCGACTATTCCCCCTACCCAAACGTCGGACGTACATAGTGTATAGTCAACGAACCTGAAGGCCAACCAACAGCCTGAAGGAAAGAAAAAAAAATGGAAAAAGAGGGGTAAAGGGGACAAAAAGGATAATAACAATGTTGGCGAGGGAAAAATAGAGAAGAGAAAGTCGAAGTATTTGTGTAACCTTTGCATGAAGGACCATCCAACTCACATGTGCCCTCGACTTGCGGAGGCCCATAAGATATTGGCGCAACAACAACCTGCTGTGCTGATGAACCCATTTCCACATGGGCAAAACATGGCTCAAGCCTGAGCATATTCGAGCGTGAAAGGGGGCATTCAGGGACCTCCCACGTCTATTGGTAATACCTCGGTCGTGAATGTTTACATGTTGAAAGGTGACGCTCACATAGTGACTAGGGCACATGATTATGAAATTCTAGAATCTGTCGAAAAGGGTAAATAAACCACAAACACATCAGTTCCTCTCCAGATTGAGAAGATGATGGGAAAAACAATGACACACATCTGCAAAGGTGTGTTCAAGAAAGCTTCTCATAATCTGAATGCAAGGGTGCTTCTCATAATATGAATGCAAGGGATGCCCATAAATATGTTGGCAAATGTTTAACAGGTAGCGTATGCTTGTCATTGATGGCAAGTACAACAGTGAAGATGGCATGAGTATAGGAAGAATGTAATAGATGGGCATCAGAAGTAGTTTGGGAATACGCTATAGAGCAAGCTCGAGAAGATCATAAGAGATAGTGCAGAGGATGGTTGGCATGCTTTATAGGCAGTATGTGCTTGTCATTGATGGAAGGATTAGAGTGTGCATCGATGAAAAAACAGGAACAACGTAAGCTCAGGAGGAATTAGTGTAGAGTCGAATGCAGTGCGTAGGTGTGCACCATGGATGAGGTTAACTCATGGCTAAAGATCAAGGGAGATAGCGTACTTAGGATCATAGGCGGATCAAAGGTCGAGGCCTTTGACACTTAGAAATTCTTCCAAGTAAGGAGGATGCATAAGCTTGGAGGAGAAGCGTCAATAATCATTGGATCCCATCCCGAATTCCCGATGACCGTCAGATCTCAATGTAGACAAGAGGAGTGCGCAGATATGGAGGATAGATCTCGGGCGTTAGATCCGAGCGCAGGGTCCGACCACCATTGGATCGAGGAGAACCTGCACGTTCTTTAAAGTGTAAGGAGTAGAGGGATCAAAAAATCCCGAAAGAAGGAGGACCGTCCATCTTCAGGCAGGACATGTGGGGATAGATCGTCAGTTTGCTGACTAGAGAGTCAAAGGAATGATGTTCCCTAACCTATCGAAATCCCAATATCTGAAATCATGATTTAATCTCAGCCGTCAGATTGAGGTTGAATCTGGATCGTTGATCCAACTCCATATCGGAGTTTCGCGAATCACGACATGGAGAGGGAAAAGAAACAATGCAACAAGAATTGCGAAATCGCGATTTAATCGCAGCCATTGAATCAAGGTCTGATTTGGACTGTTGATCTCAGTCCATTTTGGAGTTTCGTGGATCGAGTGTTAAAGATGTCAAAGAATATTACCCGATATCGCGATGTAATTGCAATCGTCAGATCCAGATGTGATCTGGACCGTTGATACAACTTCTTTATGGAGTTTCGTGGATCAGGATTTGGAAGTGACAAGAACATTCACCACAGGAATGTCGAAATCACGATATGCGAAATTGAGAAATGATCTGAACCATCAGATCAAGTGTTGATTGAGACCGTTGATCCCACACCATTTCGGGGTATCGGGGATCGCGACTTGGAGAGTCGAGATGCCTCATCTCCAGACTCACGAAATGCGAAATCGCGAAAGCGCCTTATGCATAAGGCTGTGGTCACAGCCCTTGGTCACATCAACAAGAGATGGAGGAAAGAGCTAGAGCAACCAAGCTCGTTTTTGGGGATCGCGACTGGTGATGTTGAGATACATGGGCACACGAATGCTGAATTGCCGAAAGTCGAAATGCCAAAATCAATGCAAGATCCCATGGAATCAATCCAACAGTGCAAGTGAATTTGAACAAGATCGGAGGGCTATTGTAGCACGACATAGTATAACTGCCAGCAACCATTGATGGTTTCAGCCAGAGGACTCGAAGACACTTGGGGATGATTGATAGAGAAGGTGAAGAGCCTCTGGGAATCTTCAAGAGGGATGAAGATGTTTGTGAAGGCGATTGAAAACTGGATGAGCATTGAGGCCTGTAACTGAAACAGAGAAGGTGAGCTCGACTGTCATAGAGAAGACGAAGAGTCTCAAACTACCAGAGAGGCTGAGGAATCTCAGTACAACATACAGTGATGTTGAACGATTGAAAACGACCAGAGAAGCTGAAGAGTCACGACGATGATCAGACAGAGCACTCAAGTTGTGGAGGAATTTGGCGCGGAGTGAACATGTAGAGGCATTGCGAAGATTTCATGCACAAAGACAACAGAGACTATAAGAATGCAAAAGAAAGAAGAGAGAGGTGCGTCGCTGTGCAGGAGGATTCAAGTGTGAGTAAGGAGGCAGAGCGCAAGAGTAGAAATGCACATTAGAGGAAGGTTGCATTGAAGGGATATGGTGCAGAGAGTATAAAAGGTAGAAGAACAGAAAGTGCAAGGGGCGTGCAGAGGACACTGATGCAGACAGGGCAGAGCAGCGTAACAGAACAACAATCGGGCTGGTAAGCCATTGAATAATGTTATATCGCTGTAATAAGTTTCAGTAATAAATAATTTATTATTCAGGGTGGTTGGGAGGTGCTAGGGAGGACTGGTGTCCTCAAAGGTTCAAGTGGGTGCTTGAATACAGGGAGTTGGTGCTAGAGAAACCAGGGAGTTGGTGCTTCCTTCTAGTTGGTGCTAGAGNGTTCTCTCAACAAGTTGCATCTTGAAAAAACAGAGGTTGTAGCCTCACAATGAGTTGGTGCTCATATGTATGATAATTTAAAGAATGTAGATAATACTTATCATATAAAGAAAAGGAGGTTTTTACCCTGTATGGGTTTCCTCATGAATTATCTGCCTCTGTCTTTCTCATATATGTGACGGATGCCGAATGTGCCTTTGTTCATTTCTCTGCATTATTGTGATCATCATTGAGTGCCTTGTAAAGATTTTAAAAGAAGCATAATTGTTTAAGAACGGTAACAATTGATTCACCCCCCCTCTCAGTTGTCCAACAATTGGTATCATAGTTGGCCCCTTTTATCTAAGGGTAGATCCTAGAGCTTAAACATGTGAAGCCATGAAGGAAATTCAACCAATAAGGCCCCTCTGTTCAATGGAACAAATTTTGCCTTCTCGAAAGTTAGAATGAGAACCTACATAATGGCTTTAGGTGCAGATGTCTAGGATGTGGTAGATACTGGGTATATAAAGCCAGTTGTGCTAGCTAATAAGGATGACAAACTAGAATTTAGCTTCAACGCTAAGGCTATGAATGCTATCTTGAGTGGGCTTGCAGAAGCATAATTCGTAAAAGTTATGCACCTAGGAACTGCCAAAGAAATGTGGGAC
>ML786332.1:430506-463921 GCA_009831015.1 Picea engelmannii | reverse complement strand
TAGTTGGTGCTAGAGAAACCAGGGAGTTGGTGCTTCCTTCTAGTTGGTGCTAGAGAAACCAGGGGGTTGGTGCTTCCTTCTAGTGGGTGCTAGAGAAAACAGAGAGTCGGTGCTCTTAGCAAGTTGCAGCTTGCAAAAATAGAGGTTGTAGCCTCACAATGAGTTGGTGCTCATATGTATGATAATGTAAAGAATGTAGATAATACTTATCATATAAAGAAAATGAGGTTTTTATCCTATATGGGTTTCCTCAGGAATTATCTGCCTCTGTCTTTCTCATATATGTGACTGATGCTGAATTTGCCTTTGTCCATTTCTCTGCATTATTGTGATCATCATTGAGTGCCTTGTAAAGATTTTAAAAGAAGCATAATTGTTTAAGCACGGTAACAACTGATTCACCCCCCCTCTCAGTTGTCCAACAAAATACTCTGTTGTAGAGGATTTGGAACAAACCCCTTATGCGATGTCTGCTTTGGAGGTCCTCCAGAGCTGCCCTTTGTAGAGAAAGGCTCTGTTATCTACCTCGTGATCTATAGAGACTTGTAACCCAGGAGTGATCATCCTCGATCCAACCGAATTAAAACCTCGTCTTCCTTACCATGTTGTGTTTCAAATAGTAGTGGCTTACACCACAAAATATTTTACTCAAAATATCTTCCGCATGGTCGTTGACGAGGGTGCCTCGACTTGGGTGATGTCGCTAGCGTGTTGGAAGGCCATTGGCCAACCCATTTTGTCTTCATCACCTGCATTGCTTATGACATTCGACGATCATTCGTTCATACCACATGGAATCAATCCTTCTTTCCCCATGTAGTTAGGACAGAAGACCGTGTGCGTCGAAGTTGAAGTGGTCGACGCACATATCAACTACAACCTTTTGTTAGGAAGGAGTTGGACCTATGCGATGCATTGGCTCTTGTTATTTCCACACGAGGGTCGAATTGTGACCATTGACCGGTTATCCTTCTCCTGTTCCGACCCTTCATCAGGGGAATCCATGGTCCCGATGATTGATAATCCTCATCCCAACACTGTCAACATAGGGGTTGGTTTGTGTCCATCGTTGATGGGTACTTTCGATTACCCACCTCCTTCCGGTGATGTCAAGCTTATATCGGCTTCCCCAGACCAACCTAGGTATGACATTTTCCAAATGTTGTCATTCCAAATGACTTACTTTCATGATCCATGGACTCTTCCTTCCCCATTAGCCTCAATGGAAGGGATAGGACATTCTGGCATGGCCATGCCTTTGTCCGCGGTAGAAGTTGCATACAACATTGTCCAACAAGCTTCAGTCGACCCCGATCTGACTCCCGCACGAGAGTTAGATCCAGTTCTCGAGCCTATCTGGGCTCAAGGTTCCCTTTCCACTACAGATTCTTTAGACCTAGTCTTTCCCTTAGATGAGGCGATTCTTGAGGCATTGACTGGTCCAAATAGACCCTGGGATGATCTCCATCATAGATCTTATTTCCTCCCGGAGCTATGAAGAATAGAGGCATGTGAATTTGTGTTGACTATGACTGGAGATAGGTCTTGTTCTATTAATCCTCTGGCTATGGACACAGTTTACACCAAGGGTAATATGGCGAGTATCACCAAAACGATCCCTATAGATATCTCCAGAACCTGTGGCATCGTGGAGAATGTTTTCGTCGGAGCGGAATGCTCCCCCGAAGAGATTCAAATTTATACGAAGTTATTTAAGGAATTCCGCGACATTTTTGCTTGGTCTTATGAGGAAATGCCAGGCACAGATCTAAGAATTTTCGAACATGAGATAACGACTTATCCTAATGCGAAGCTGGTTCGACAGAAGCTCCATTTGGTGAATCCTCAGAAAGTGGAAACGATTAAGGTTGAAGTAGAGAGACTTCTTAAAGCAGGTTTTATCTACCCCATGCAGTTGATGGAATGGGTGTCAAACCCCGTTCCGGTTAACAAAAAATAGGGTACGATTCGCGTGTGCATGGACTTCCGTGACTTGAACAAGGCCTGTCCGAAAGATAATTTTCCCACCCCATTCATTGATTAGATTGTCTATGAATGTGCAGGCTGTGAGGTATTTTCATTCATGGATGGATTTTCAGGATATAACCAGATTCAAATCAAACTCGAAGACCAACATAAAACAACTTTTATTTGTCCTTGGGGCACATTTGCATATTGTAAGATGCCTTTTGGCCTGAAGAATGTTGGAGCCACTTTTCAACGGGTCATGTATTTTGATTTCCATGAACTTAGACATATAGTTGAAGCATATCTTGATGATCTAGCATCAGGCTCTCACAAGAGATATGATCATCTCGCACACCTCCGACTAATATTCGAACGATGTCGCTACTATCATATTCGTTTGAATCCTAACAAATGCAGTTTCTGCATGACGTCGGGTCATCTCTTAGGTTTCATTGTTTCGACAACAAAGATCATGGTCAATCCTCTTAAGGTTGAGGCGATAGTTCAATTGCATCCCTCGTGCACAATACCCTAGCTTCAGAGCTTACAGGGGAAAGAAAACTTTCTTTGGTGTTTTGTCGTGAACTACACCGAGATCACTAAAGGGTTCATACGTCTACTGAAAAATGGAGTCCCTTTTCATTGGGATGAAGCTTCTCAACACTCTTTCAAAGCATTGAAACATGCCCTTATGTTTGCCCCTCTACTCTGGCCTCTCGATTATAACAGGGATTTCTTGTTGTACTTGGCTGCTGCAAAGTCGACCATCAACATGGTCTTGGTTGAGGAGGATGATTTTCTCGAGGAGCATGTTATTTATTACCTGAGTCGAGGCCTATTTGGGACATAACTCAATTATTCCCATGTTGAGAATATTGCTTTGGAAGTAGTGAATGCTGTCTAGCGGTTCCGTTATTATATTCTTCTTTGCAAGATCACTGCCGTTGCCATTTTGAACCCCTTTCAATATGTGTTGACACGATGGGTCATTGGCAGAAAAATCAGTAGATGGATTATAATCCTCCAGGAATTTGACTTGGATTTTGTTTCCGCGAAATCCAAAAAGTCGTTGGTCTTTGCAGAACTTATTTCGAAACTTCTGGTTGAATCTAGTGATGACTCGCTCGAAGAGTCGCCTATCAGAGGATATCTTTTTCTAATTGCATTTTTGGACCCTTGGTATGGAGATATACCATCCTATCTCCAGACTTTGAAGTGCCCCTTCTTCTGCTTCCCATGACGA
This sequence comes from Picea engelmannii, assembly GCA_009831015.1. Classification (NCBI taxonomy): domain Eukaryota; kingdom Viridiplantae; phylum Streptophyta; class Pinopsida; order Pinales; family Pinaceae; genus Picea; species Picea engelmannii. The sequence goes on along the minus strand of ML786332.1, from coordinate 460,710 downwards.
GCGTCGAAAAATTCACCATCAAGCACGAAACTATCTCATACTCAATGACACTTTGTATCGTCGAGGTGTAGATTGCATTCTTCACTGATGCCTTATACATGAGGAAGCATAGCTTGTTCTGAATGATTGCCACACTAGAGCATGTGGTGGTCATTTGTCTAGGTTGGAAACAACCCAAAATATTCTACGTGTCGATTACTTTTGGCCTATGTTAATCAAATATTGCATGGAGTCGGTCAAGAAGTGCCACCCGTGTCAGATCTTCTCTCAAAAGATGAGCACATATCCTGCTCCCATGTTTCCTGTCATCGTTGTTGGTCCCTTCACTAAGTGGGGTATTTATTTTACTACATCTCACCCAGATTCATCCAAGGGGCATCGTTATATCAACGTAGTGGTAGACTCATTCGCAAAGTGGGTTGAGGCTATGCCAACATTCAACAATGATGGAGAAACACCGACTCTCTTCATCTTTAACTAGATAGTAGCAAGGTTCGACATCCCGAAGGAGATTGTCAATGACCATGGAAGTCACTTACAAAACAAAATGATGACCGAGTTAACATCAAAGTTTGGGTCGAGGCAAGAATATTCATCACCCTACTACCCACAAGCGAATGGTTAGGTTGAAGCTGTGAATAAGTCTCTCAAGACTATTCTTCAGTGGACGATCAATTCTGCCAAGTCAAATTGGAATTTTATGTTGTACTCAACATTATGGGCCTACCAAACATTTGTAAAGACTACCACCAGTTTCTCACCTTTTCAACTCGTATACGGGCTGGAAGCAGTATTGCCTATTGAGTACTAGATCCTGTCTTTAAATTTGGCAGTAGAGTTACTACCATAAACTTCACCGGTTGAGGAACACCTATTATATCTCAAGAAACTCGATGAGCAGTGTCATGATGCAGCCTCATCCAATGAGGCTCATTAGCAACAAGTCAAGTTTCAATATGATTGGTCCGTTCATCCTCGGATTTTCTCCAAAGGCGATCTTGTCCTGGTTTACAATCAAGACAAAGATCCCGTGGGGGAAGGCAAGTTCAAACCCATGTGGTTCAGAACTTTCATCTTGAAAGAGGTCTTAAAGAAGGGCACTTACCATCTGGTTGAATTTGAGGGAAATGCCTTGACAGATCCTAGAAATGGTCTCTACCTCAATAAGTATTACTCTTAGGTTGGTCGCTTGGGTGACTTCTTGCACATATGTATAGTTCTTATACCATTTTTTTTTTGTCTTTTTCATTTTATGGACATGTTATTTACGTCTTCCTTTTTACTATGGCATATTTCAAGTGAATCAGAGGTGTTCTTTGGGTTCACGAACGTCGCTAACTGACACACTCAGAGGCTTGCTTCCGCAGCTTGGGTGATTTTCACACATGAAGGCCAATTGCTATCTTCTAGAGGTATCTGTCTAAGTGACGCCACAAACAATGTCGTCGAGTACAACACAGTGATAGATTTTCTTTGTGACGCTTTGTCACATGGAATTTCTCACCTCTGGGTCTACTTAGATGCTCAGCTAGTTGTGTCTCAGTTAAATGAATTTTATCGCGTATATGATCCTACTTTACACCGACGTTTCCTTAGGATACGTATCTTAGCACATTACTTTAATTACATTACATACATCCATATTCCTAGGAGATTAAATCAAATGACAGATACTCTAGCTAATCAAGTATTAGATTGGCATGTTGCACACACATACACATGTACATACATTTGTAAACAATGCAATCCATAAGACGAAATAAGATGTATATATATATATGTGTGTGTGTGTGTGTGTGTGTGTGTGTCAAAATGTCATGAGTACATAGGTGGGCACAAATGCCTCAAAAATAAGGTATGGTATACATCACAGAGCTTATTCCCTAAAAAATATACAAAAGGTGCCCTCAGCACATAATAGTATGGCCTATCTAAGCTTGGGGCCTATTTCCCCTGCCGTAGTGAACGACGACGTTGGCCAAACATCGAGAAAGATGGACCTAAGTACGTGGCACCCCCACTACATGAGCCTGCATGGAAGGCATGGGATCCTTGATCTCAGCCATAGGAACTTTACGAGTGAGCGCGCCGAGGTTCTGCTCCACCCACCTCAAAACTCTCTCAGCCTATCCGGTTGGAGGTCCCCCTGTGACTGCTGGTCTACCGACTGTTGTTGGTCTCGCCTCTGGTCGAGGACGTCGCCGAGTCCTCGTGAAGTCTGTCGGGTGCACTGGTCCCACATCTGTACATAACAGATACAAAAGTCAATACTCTGATGCATATAAAAATGATATATATAAAAGAAATGAAAAATTAAATAACTTAAAAAAACTTGTACCTGGCTCTCCTCACTCATCTCTGGGAGGTATGGGCATGTATGGATCCCTGGAGAAGTTGATTCCAACATAGGGGTAGTCCTCTATCGCTAGAATCTGTCATGCCCACCAATCAAATAATTTGTCGTCAAAGGCCTCTATGGTCCTCCCTACCCCCTATGCTGCCCATCTTCATACTGCAAGGAAGGAGACCACATGCCCCCATACAGTCTTTCCAAGACTCAGACTGGGCACTCTCTCAAAGAAGAGCAAGCAAAGGATAGTGACAAACCCAAAGTTCTTATTGTTGCGCTCGCGACACTATGTCAACTGCCTCTTCATGCATGTGAGCATGGTCGTACTCTAGTCATAGATATGTGCCTCCTGACACTGAATAACACAATGCATGTGCACCTAGGAAGCCTAGTGAAGGGACGCAGATCTAGTAATCCTCCCAATAAGTAGTAAGATCACCCTCAGTTTCAAATTGGTGATCTTGTGAATAGGCACTTGAGAACCTACCATATTAGTGTCGACCTCACAGTACATCCTGATGTAGTCCTCAATGTTGAAAGGCCCAAGGGGAAAGGTCCACAGATTGACTAGTTCCCATCTCCTCGAGAGGCCAGTCAAGAAGTAAACATCCTCAGTCGTTGGAGTCAATGATTGCCCCTCTATCATGAATTCCTTTGCATCCAGATGCCAGTAATCAACCAGGGTATTCAAAAACTTGGGTTGTGCCCTCATAAATGGACACCGAAAGAACTTCCACAACCCACATTGTTTTAATGTGACAATGGCAATAGGGTCCTCATCGACCAGTATATCAATGTCCTTGTTGTTGGGAAATAATACCCTATGGACTAACAAGCTAGGGCTGAACTTGTACACAGATCATGACCTTAAATAAAACACTTTTAACCTCTCACCCCAATACTCAAACCCCTTTTTCACACACAAGCATGGAAAAGAACTACTAACCTTTTTCTATCGATGTTTGATGTAGATCCTCCGTTGCGCTTTATCCTTTTGCTCTCGCTGCTCCTTCCAAAGACAATCCTGCAATCAAGATAAAACACTACGCATGCATGCTATTCTTCTACCTACGGGTTAGAGATTAAGCATAAATCAAATAAAATATATATAACTAGTGCATTGGGACGGGAAAAGTATTCTTCTATTAATCTCAATATGAATCAACTTACAATAATGATAGAGACTGGCCACCGTTCCTCGATCCTGATCCTGGGCTCCTCCTCTTCTTTGTCCTCCAACTGCTTTGCTTGAAATCTTCTTAGGCTTGAGGAAAGGCTAAAAGGTTGGGACAAAATGGATTCGGCAATTGGGCAGAGTTTCTTTGCTATCTTTTTCCTCCTCCAAATAGTACCCATACCCGTTATTTTATAGGCTAGAAGGAGATAGGGTTTTGGACGAACTCTCGGCCATGCATGGCTGGGAGTTCCAGTCAACTGACCCAAATCTTTTCGTCCCGTCGACAACTTTCCTGTTTTTGTGCTTTGTTAGGTAAACGCGGGCTGTAGTGGGCCAGCCAGCGTTCCAACGCGTGCAGTAGTAAGCCTGCCAGCGTTCCAACGCGCCCAGTAATGGGTTAGGGCGTGGGTTACTTAATTTAAGAGGTTTTTTCAAGGTTTTATTCAGCATGGCTTTGGCAATGAAGAGACATGAGTTGGCCTGATGCCAGGTAAGCATGTGTGGTGCAATTTATGGTTATAACAGATGCCCCCTAATGTGTGAGGTCAGAAGAGCATATGATGGCCGAAATACATTACCAATTCTTTACCAATCTGTACTGATATGCTGAATGAGTGAGCCCAGGAATCAAGAATCAGGAGGTGCCGTCTGCAAAAAAGATCAAATGTCTCATCGAGGCGGGCATACCCATGCTCAGGATAAAATAGAATCATGGCTACCAATCAAATACACTGTAGATCCATGTCAAACAATGATGAAGAGTAGCTGCGAACAATACACAGCGGAGCTACATCTCGAAATCAGAAAGATATACAAAATAAAGTATCCATCTCTCAGAAGCTAATTCAGCCTAATAGCTGCACTTCAGAGCTCGAGAAACAACTTCAAAATCTTCTAAAACTCGGGTAGGAGTGTAATATGAGTGCACAACTGCACTACCCAGAGGTCTTCGACGACTCATCGGTTATGGACTTGATAATCTTGATGATCGGACTGAAGGCTTCAGTGATTTCGAATAAAGACTTGATTGGACGTTCAGGATGGCCGAGTATGCGGACAAGAGACATATTGCAGAGGGGCCGACTCAGGCTAAGTGATAAACTTCCCTTGGACAATGGCACAACAAGTGATAAGACTCAGGCAACATATCTGTTAATCATAAGTCTACGAAGCAGGAGGCAACGCAAACTCTCCATATGTTTGGAAGAGTAACCAAACGGTGGAGGACACAACTCTTTATAGCGAGCAAAGCTTCCTAAGGTCGTACTACATCCCAAAGTCTGATGAATCAAACAGACAGATGTGCATTATCCAAGGGCGACTCATGATGCTGTCAATAAAGAAAATACTTTTCCCATCCTCTTTTTGGGGTATATTTGATTTTTTTTGTTCTTTTTGATGATTTTGAAAAAGAATAAAGGAATATTACGTTACAATGGAGGAACGAGTACAAAAAACATACAAGCTCAAGGCTCAAGGACAAGACTGATGTTCTAGGGAAATGATACTCACGAAAAATCCTCCAGTGGCCAAAGGTGTTAAGATGCAAAGGAAAACTGTTACTAGGCTTATGGGTAAAGGATGCAAATGCGGTTGATAGAACACACAATGGTAACGTCCTTCGATGTAAGTTTAACGAGCCCAAAGAAGGGAAGCTCAGTGGTTTTTCATATTTAGAGAGTCTGAAAAAGAATAAAAGGAAACTCCATTGGGGTACCTTTTTCGTCAAAAGTCTAGTCGGTTCGAAAAAGGGATAAAATAGCACCGATTAGACGTCAATTCAAAACCATTTTAACGAGTGTGAAAAGGACAAGATCACTCGGCTATTTTTTCACTTTTAAGGAGTCTGAAAAAAGCTTAACTATGGACTCCGTCAGGAATGTTCTTCTGGACCATTTTAACGAGTGTGAAAGAATAAGGTCACTCGACGATCTTTTCAATTTTAGGGAGTCTGAAAAGAGCTTAACTATGGACTCTGCGGGGGTTTCTTTTTCGTAAATTTAGTCCCTCAGGCCCGAAAAAGGAATAAAATTATACCTGAGGATACTCTTCTAAAGAATGGGAATTCAATAGAGTATTCCTTTGTTCGTACAGTTGGCCGTCCGGACCGAAAAAAGGGGTAAACTACCGCCGGACAGACGTGACTTCAAATTTCAGTTTAACGAGCGTGAAAAGGCCACAAGATCGCTCGGCAATATTTTCATGTTTAAAGGGTGTGAAAATGGCTTAAAAGGAGACCCGTTTAAGGAACGTTCTTCTGGACCAATTTAACGAGTGTGAAGAAACAAGGTCACTCAGCAATATTTTCATCTTTAAAGAGTCTGAAAAGGGCTTAAAGAAGACTCCATAATAGTTACTTTTCTCAGTTAATGCTTTCAGATCTCAAAGCAAGCTTGGAAAACAACAAAGTTAGCTCATGATAGACTCTTTGTGGGTCGATGCCTGGCATCTCCTCGGGGGAGCTGTATGCTCCGATGAAAACATTGTGTATGACGCCAGGGGTTCTGGAGATATTGATAGGTATCATTTCAGCAATGGTTTCCATATTACCCTCAGCATAGATCTTGTCTGTAGCTAAGGGATTAGTATGACAAGACCTATCTCCAGTTATAGTAACGGTGAATTCTCCTGCTTTGATTCGGCTTAACTTTGGGAGGAGATATGATCTGTGATGAAGATCTTCCCAAGGTTTGTCCGGACTAGTCATTGCTTCGATTACTTCTTCATCGTAAGGTAAGAATAAGTCTAACGAATTGGTGGTAGCAAGAGAATCCTGAGCCCAAATAGGCTCTGGAAGTGGATCCAACTCTTGTGAGGGAGTCAGATCAGGGTTAGCTGAAGCTTGCTGGACTAAAGAGTACGCTACTTCAGCAGCCGACAAGGGCATGGACATGCCAGAGTGCCCTGTCTCATCCATCGTGGCTGATGGGGAAGGAAGAATCCACGGATCCTCAAAGTAAGTCGTGCGGAACGACGAAACATGAAAAATATCAGCCTTGTGGTGATTCCATATAAACTTGACATCGTCATGAGGAGGTGGGTAATCGAAAGTACCCATCAAGGATGGGCACAAACCAACTCCTACATTAATGACACCGGGTTGAGGATTATCTATCATGGGAACCGTGGATGCCACCAAAGCTGAGTCAGGTCTAGAGAAGGACAATTGATCAATGGTCACTATCCGACCTTCATGTGGAAACAATAAGACTCAGAAAACTGTAGCGACCACCGCTTGTATAGCATAAGTCCAACTACGACCTAACAAGAGATTGTAGTCGAGGGGGGCATCGACTACCTCTACTTCGACGCACACGGTCTTTCCTCCTAACTGCATAGGGAAAGAAGGAATGAGGCCCTGCGGTTGGAAAGAACGATCGTCGAACGCAGTGAGGAGAGTAGGTGATGGAGACAACTCGGGCTGACCAATGGCTTTCCAGCATGCTAACGACATAACGCAAGTCGAAGCGCCCTCGTCGACCACCATGCGAAAGATATTTCGTGAAAAAGTTTTCGTGGGATGAGCCACTACTATCTGAAACGCGACGTGGTAAGGAAAACGAGGTTTCAAGTCAGTCGTATCTAACATGATGGTACCCGGGTTACAAGTCTCAGTAGAGACTAAAGCAGTCAAAAAGGCTTTCCTCTGAGCAGGGCAACTTTGGAGGACCTCCAAAGCGGACATAGCACAAGGGGTTTGGGATAAATCTTCCACCATAGAGTAATTCTGGGCGGCCCTTGCATTTGGATTGTGAGAAGCTTTCTTAAATGCACCCTTTGGAATGCGTGTCATTGTTTCGCCCAACATCTTCTCGATCTGTAGAGGAAGAGATGGGATCTCGGCTTCTTTACCCTTTTCAGAGGCGCTTGGTTTACTATAGTCGTGCGCTCTAGTCATTATTAAAGCATCACCCCTAACCATATATACGTTCGTGGAAGAGGAATTATTTGGAGGAGGGCAGGTTTCTTGGATGCCCCCTTTGGCACTTGTAGAGGCTTGAGTTAAATTTTGCCCATGCTGAAAGGGATTAGTCAACACGGCTTGCTGTTGCTGTGTGACAAACTTCTGGGCCTCTGCAAGTCGAGGACATAGATGGGTTGGGTGGTCTTCCGCACATAAGTTGCACGGATACCTCGCCTTCCATTTTTCCATGGTGCCCTCGCCAGCATTATCAGTGGGTTTCTTATCCCCCTTACCCTTCTTGCGTTGTTTTTTCTTCCCTTCCGGCTGCTGGGTGGCCTTTGGGTTAGTCGTCTGTACGGAGTGTACTTCCGATGTTTGGGTAGGAGGAGCAGCCAAAGAAGTAGTCTGGCTGGCCGCTGAGTGTTGTATAGATAATTGTTGCAATTGTTTTGTCAATTGCTCAGCGAGATTAGTTTGTGCCGAACCAACGATACCATCGGCATGTGGTCCGGCTCTCTGTCTAGTTTTATCTAGAATTGATCGTGGTGCATCCGGCAGGATGTTGTACAATAAACCGGACTAAGAATAGATAAGATCAAACTGTTGAGCCCTCATGATGGCATCTTCTTCAGAGAAAACCCCATAAGTTGTGACGTCTTTGGATAATTGCGGTACTAAAGACTTAAGGAACCACTCAAGCAGGAATGCTGGTGGAACTGGTACTTTGATTAGACTCTTTCGACGTCGCCACTCTCGGATATGATCAAAGATATGGTCCGCTGTCGTCTGTTTGAAATTGGCAAGCAATTCTGTGTCCGCGTTGTATCTCACAGGTAACTAGAAATGGTTAAGGAAGGCCATAGCCAGTTCGCCAAAAGAAGAATATCGTGAGTGATCAAGCTCGAAGTACCATTTCGCGGCACTCCCGATAAGAGTGCGTTGAAACAATCGCAACTGAATGGAGTCATCTTTCAGTGAGTTAGATGAACACCAAAGGTGGAAAGTAGTCATGTGATCACCTGGATCTTTGTTAGGCTTGGCCTCGAACTTTGGAATGTCCGAAGGCAACTTTGTTGGCATAGGAGGCCAACGTGGATCGTTGACGATAGGATCATTTAACAACCGTGTCAAATATGGCAAGTGTAGCGTCGCCAAGAATGGTAGTTTTGGTTGCTGCTGATATCCTGGATAAAAGGGTCCTGGAGTTTGACTGGCACCAGGTTGCCAGGAAAAGTTTGGCTGCTAGCCCGGGTTCTGGTAGAAACCATGGCCCTGACCAGCATAAGGGTTTTACATCTAAGGAGACATCATTGGCTGATTCCCCATAAAGGACATAGGATGTTGGGCATTCATCGTGTTTGATGGACTTTGGGAAGGATTACCCCATGCCAGTCCCAATGGGAGAGGCATAGAAGTCTGTCCGGGGTTCCATTGACTGTGGAAAGAATTACCCCAGAACGAAATTCCAGAGGAAGGAACGGATCCTTGTCCTGATTTCCAAGGTCCTGGTATATGTGCCCCCGGTGCAGGAATAATACCCTGTGCCGGAGTAGACTGTCCAAAAATGGGTGTGCCCCCAGATGGGAAAGCAGTAGATGCGGAAGTGTTATTACCAAACGTCCCGTTCCAAACAAACGGTGACGAACCTACCGGCTGAGTTTGCGGAGGTGTTCCTTGACTCCCGGCTCCAAAGAAACTTGTGTGTGTAGGCTGCCCGGCGGGCTGTTGATGCAGACCACCGAGCGAAGGGGACGAAGGAGAGATATGACCTCCAGCGTAAGGGAAAGCGTTGAAAGGGACAGGAATGCCCCCAAGTTGACCTTGCAGAGGAGCGTTAGAGCTCCTTGCCCCTAGACCCAAAGTCTGTAAAGTGGAGTGAGTGAGTGCAGGACTTGTACCTAAACTGGGCATCCCGTATGAAAACAGAGGGCCGATCGCACTAGGTGTGAAGGGAGGTGTGGCCACTGCGATAGATGGGGTCGATCCACTGTGCGACGTAGTTGCGGCCGAGACCATGGTGGCCCGGATTGCCGACAGAGGCAAGTTAGGAGATGCTTCTCCTGTGGTGACAACAGTGATGGGAATAGAAGGACTCCCAGATGAAGTAACAACGTTTGTTGCCATAGCTATGTGAGGCACTGACAGGCGTTCGTAAAATTGAATTGGCACAATAACTTGCGGCCAAGTATCAGTGTTTGGGGTTTCAACCGTACCAAGATTGGCAGTTGATTCCTCCGGGAGTTGTTCGGGTTCAATGGTTTGTAACCCGGTTGCTTTGAAAGACCCTTGTTGGTCTAGCCTTCGCCTCAATGGTGGCGGGGGTGGCTCCAGTATAACCGGTGGCAGGCCCAGAAGCCTTCGTGACAGGTGGAGCTCTGAATCCTCCACTGTGTGAGAAGATTCACGACATGCTAAGGTATGCTACACGGATAAACAGTAACACACACTAAAAGAAGCCCCTATGAGATAAGACACGCAAACACTAACTATTTGGAAGAACAGTTACAACAACCAACGCTAGAGAAACTTACCGGTGCAAGTGCAACTCGAATACGGAAGCACCCTCCAGGTATACTCTGCAAAGCGTGGCCCGATGTATGTCCTAGGTACCGTGGTATACCCCTGTAGTCACCTGTGTATGTCCCTAGAAAAGATTGGCAACTAGTTTGCCAGCACGTGAACAGTCACCAGGCGGGTACAGTCGATAATCGGGTAGACCACAATGAGCAGGGTATCAAGCCCGAAACCTGTCAAGGGTATCGAGAGCAAATGGTCCGGAAGACAACTGAGGACCTCAAACAGATTCGAGACCCACGAATCTCCGTGGAAAATGCAAACGACGGAATCCCTCAACAAATCCTCGATATGTGTTCTCCACTACGCTCGGTCCAGCTTTGGAGGGGTTATCTCTGCTACCTTTCCTTACGCGACCTCGTGTTTAGCCCCTGTGTTAGAGGGGCGTCCCGGATAACTTTCCGTAACTGGACTTCTACACTCCCTATGATAGACTCCAATGTTTAGTTTGAGTGGCCTTGGAGAATTTACTCTCCAACCTATTCCAAGGCCCTAGTCCTGAGCTAGTGTATGAACCCTCCAAACAAAAAGTCTAATAGTTTTTAATTAGCGTTGCTTTTAATGGGCTTTTTTACGTCACAAGGTATGAAGGTGAAACTGATGGTGTGTAAAGACTCAAAGCAAAATGAACAAGAAATGCTTGGAAACAAAAACTTTTACAGAAAATGCAAAAACCAGCAACTTTTCGACAAAAAAGACTTCTTTTCTTTTGAACTTTCTAAGATTTCATGCAGAAAAACATCAAGGAATTCCGCTCAATCTGCGAGCTACTTATGCGCTAAATGCACTGCAAAACTCATGTAAAAGATTTCTTCCTAGCTACTGATGCAACAACACAATCTTCAAACCAAGAAGAAAATGAAACAAGAGAATTTTTTTTTATTTAATTGCAAAAAAACGCAACAAAGGGAAAATGCCGACAAGCACAAAACCAAGAAAACAAAAACAAAATTCTGGCTTAAAGCTCAGATCGCAAAGAATCAGAGCAAAGACACGAAACAACAATCAAGAAAGCACCGATTCTAACACTTGTCTAAAAACCATAAAACAATTTTTTTCTTTTGTCTTTTCTATCAAAACATCAACTCATAAAAACACCGGCTAAGGATAAGAGGCCCTAACCTGCTGACTGTGCAGCCCCAAACTCAAAACCCCTGAGAGGAACACTTCTCACCACATGAAGGGATGATTGCCCCACCCAGGCTGAAAAGAAACCAATCAAGCCCGTGACTGTCACTGAAACAACACGCGTGCAAATGCATGCTGAGCTATAACAACGCGCGGGTACCCGCGGGCTAAACTTGAATAGGCCGCGGGTCTATATAAAAGCTAAGACAAACAAAAAACAGGCAGTCCAGACCTGAAAAAGGCCTCTGGTATTGACAACCAGGGTCTCTAAAAGGCTTGGATGCTTCTACTTTAACAGAAAAGGGAAATGAATGCAAAAGATAACAAACACAATAAAGCAGACTGAAAACAAGACAATAAACCAGCAAGACCTAGACAGGATCCAGAAAGCCCCCTGAGAAGGTAAACTTCTGACACGGAAGAGAAGACTGCCTCTCAAGCTTTCTGATTCCTACACGCTACTGAAACCTTTGCAGCAAGCGTTCAAACGCGGGCTACAGAAGGTTAGGGCGCGGGTTACACGTGTTCAGGCCTTCTGCAGGCCGCGTGTACCTCTGTGTGTCCCGATAATAAATGTCAAGCACAGTCAAGGAAAAGCTGGTGTTAAGAACCAGGTTCCCTGCTAGCTCTGACCTACTAGAAAATAGACAAACAAAGAAGCAAAAAATATAATTCCTTGAACTACCCAAAAACCTCAACGAAATCCGAAAACCCTAAGAGTAATATCCCCAGCGGAGTCACCAATTCTGTTGTTGGGAAATAATACCCTACGGACTAACAAGCTAGGGCTGGACTTGTACGCATATCATGACCTTAAATAAAACACTTTTAACCTATCACCCCAATACTCAAACCCCTTTTTCACATACAAGCATGGAAAATACCTACTAACCTTTTTCTATCGATGTTTGATGTAGATCCTCCGTTGCGCTTTATCCGTTTGCTCTCGCTGCTCCTTCCAAAGACAATCTTGCAATCAAGATAAAACACTACGCATGCATGCTATTCTTCTACCTACAGGTTAGCGATTAAGCATAAATCAAATACAATATATATAACTCGTGCATTGGGACGGGAAAAGTATTCTTCTATTAATCTCAATATGAATCAACTTACAATAATGATAGAGACCGACCACCGTTCCTCGATCCTGATCCTGGGCTCCTCCTCTTCTTTGTCCTCCAACTGCTTTGCTTGAATTCTTCTTAGGCTTGAGGAAAGGATAAAGGGTTGGGACAAAATGGATTCGGCAATTGGGAAGAGTTTCTTTGCTATCTTTTTCCTTTCCAAATAGTACCCCTACCCCTTCTTTTATAGGCTAGAAGGAGCTAGGGTTTTGGACGAACTCTCGGCCATGCATGGCTGGGAGTTCCAGTTAACTGACCCAAAGCTTTTCTTCCCGTCGACAACTTTCCTGTTTTTGTGCTTTGTTAGGTAAACGCGGGCTGTAGTGGTCTAGCCAGCGTTCCAACGCGTGTATTAGTAAGCCTGTCAGCGTTCCAACGCGCCCAATAATGGGTTAGGGCGCGAGTTACTTAATTTAATAGGTTTTTTCAAGGTTTTATTTAGCATGGATTTGGAAATGAAGAGACATGAGTTGGCCTGATGCCAGGTAAGCATGTGTGGTGCAATTTAGGGTTATAACAGTCCTCGTGTTCCCTCTCCCTCCAATCGATAGACATCCTGTTCCATGGAAAATTAAAAGGGAGTTAGCTCTTGCATTTTAATTTTTTCAAGCCTTTTGAGGGTGTACGTGGGATCTCTTGGCCATAGTCGCATATGTATGCAGCCAGACTGTTTTCTTCATGCGTACATATGCGGGTTGTCCTTGGACAACTTGCATACACACAGGGCCTCTCTTTTTGGGAGAGCGTGCCCCCTAAAAAAAAAAAACAAATGCATAAAGGAAGAATGGAAATGCAGGAGGGATGAGTTTGTACTTACTTGGTCTGAGGGGAAGGTCGTTTCATCCTCTGAATCTCTTGGAATCAACTTCTTTAGCAATGGGGATTTTTTACCTTTTGTTTAATTTTTAAAATGCAATTGTGAAAATGAGTTGTGAGCTCCTATTTATAGACTTTTTTGGCCCTTTTTGCCACTTTTTTGACTCCCTTTGTCGTTTTTTCTATCTTGGAATTCATTTAATTCCATTCCTGAGTTTCTGATTGGATGTTACAATATGCTTTTCTTTTGGTTTGGTGACTTTTTGGGAGATGGGTCACTTTCAAGGTCCTTTGGTAAAAAGTCATTTTTCCAACTTTTTGCATATAAGTTAGGATTTCAACTCCACTTTTTGCATCTCGTTGTCTTTTCCTCTTTTCCATAGGATCAATCCCATCAAAGTGCAACACATAACCACCATTGTTGCTTTAGAAGTGTCATTATAATTAGGTGGTAGAGCCTACCTCTACATGGATGCCCTAGATAGATCCTTATTGCATTTTGGCATCCATGCTATCTGTAATGACTATAGGCTCGGGAGTCCTTGTTAGTCCTGTCATGATTATGAGATTGAGCCTCATTCATCTGATGCACCATCACTCTTAGGCTCACCCTTGGGACTCCCAAAATGAGCATGCTTTGTTGTCTTTCAAGCTCGCTTTGAAATACAAAAGCAACATCCGACAAGACTGCATTTATGCTTTTTGATCTTGTCTGGATTAACTGAGAAAAGTAACCTTCTGGAGTCTTCTTTAAGCCCTTTTCAAGATTTCTAAACATGAAAATATTTCTGAGCGATCTTGTTGTCCTTCATGCTCGCCGAACTCAAATTTGAAGGCATGTCTATCCGACGGTATTTTACCGCTTTTTCGGTCTAGATGGTCAATTGTACGAATAAAGGTATACTCTAGGAACCTCAGTTCACTATAAGAGTATTCTCAGGTATAAGTTTAACCCTTTTTTGGGCTCGAGGGACTAAATTTACGAAAAAGGAACATTCTCCTTAGTTTTGGTTTATCACCTTTTTCAGGCCTTGGAGATTATTTATGAAAAAGGAACCCCCACAAAGTCCATAGTTAAGCTCTTTTTAGACTCCCTAAAATTGAAAATATCATCGAGTGACCTTGTTCCTTCACACTCGTTAAATTGGTCCAGAAGAACATCTATTGACATGATTTTACCCCTTTTTCCGACCTATAGATTATGGAGGAAAAAGGTACGCCTCGGGAGATTCATCTCGCCGAGAAAGTTCTCCTATGTAACGTTTATACCTTTTCGAGATAAGGAGACTAAATTCAGAAAAAGGATATGAGTCCATAGTTAAGCTCTTTTCAGACTCCTTAAAATTGAAAATATTGCCGAGTGATCTTGTCTTTGTCACACTCATTAAAATGGTTTTGAATAAACGTCTTTTCGGTGCCAGTTTACCCCTTTTTTGAAGCGACTAGACTATCTCTGAAAAAGTTACTCCTTGGAGTCTTCTCTTACATTTTTTCAGACTCTCTAAATGTGAAAAAACCACCGAGATTACCTTCTATGGGATCGTTAAATATTACATTGAAGGGGGTTTCATTGTGCCTTGCTAATCACATTTGCATCTCTACGTCTTTGGCCTAATTTCGACTCCATGTTTCTCTCAACTGAACCTTTGAAGCATGCCTTATATGCAAGCCTTGTAGCACTTTGCCTCAGTGACCTAACACCTTGACCCATGGAGGAATTTTCCCGAGTGTCCTTTTTCTGCACATGTCTCCTTGCTCTGAGCATTAGGGTGTTCCTTGCTCCTGGTACTAGTATGCTTACTTGAGACACTCATTCCTCCTTTGTAACGTAGCATTATTTTATTATTTTTCAAGGTCTTTAAAAATTGAAAAAGAAAAAAAAAAAAAAACCCAAAAAGAGGGGACTGGAAATATATATTCTTTTTTGGCAACACAATGAGTCGCCCTTGGAAAAATCACATCCTTTCCTTTGTTCGTCAATCATTGGGATATAATATGACCTTAGGAATTTGTTCTTGCAACATAGATTTGTGTCCTCCTCTATTTGGTTACTCTTCCAAATACATGGAGAGTTCACATTGGCTCCTACATCGCGAACTTATGTCAATGTCATGCTTCCCGAGTCTGATCATCTTTCGTGCTTTTTTCCTAGGGAATTTTCACCCAACCTGAGTCATAATTTCTACATTTTGTCTCTTGACCTCATGAGTCGACCATCCTGAAAGTCCAGTCAAGTCCTGATTCAAAATCAACGAAGTTCTCTGCCTGATCATCAAGTTCCTCTTGTCTTTTCCCGACGAGCCGTCGAAGACCTATGGGTAGTGAAGTCATACATTCACATTGTACTCCTACCCGAGTTTTGAAGATCTTGAAGTTGTTTCTCGAGCTATGAAGACCTCATCTCCAACCATTAGACATTATTGGCTTCTTGAAGATGGATACTATACTTGTATATATTTTATTTTGAGATGTAGATTCGTTGTGTATTGCTCGCGGATACACTTTATATAGTTATATGTCATGGATCCACAATGTATTTGATTGGAAGCCATGATTTATTTCATCCCGAGCATGGGTATGCCCGCCTTAGAGAGACAATTTTTATTTTTGTAGATGACACCTCCCAAACTTTAGTCCCAGGATCACTTGTTTTCGTACATTGGTGAATATTTTGTAATGTATTTCGGCCATCAGATGCTCTTATGACCTCACACATTAGGGGGCATATGTTATAACCCTAAATTTCTCTACACATGCATACTTGGCCTTTGGTCCTCTTACTTACATTTTTTTCCAAAGCACTACTGAGTTGCTCATCTTAAAAACCAATTTTTTGAAGATGTACGGGCCCTGCACCACTAATTCCCGCGTACATATTCTTGCTGCACCACTACATATCGCATACATATGCATGCTACACCATTACAACCCGCGTATACTTCCAAAAGTTGCAAAAAATAAAAAGTTGCAAGGAATTTGTTGAGATTATGGGCTATTGGGTAGTTTCCCAACTAATCCACCTACTATAGCCCATCACCCAACCGAATAACCATCCTTTTCCCATATAAAAGGTGTGGGGGTCTCATTTTACATCTAGACATAAGAACAATGAAACTTTGCCCGATTTCACATCCCCTTGTTGCCCAAGTCATTGCAATCCTTTTGTGAGAATTGCCTCAACATTCCCTCATTTGCCCATTCTTACTCCATCAGAACCCATTCACTTCCCAAGAAGAGATCAGAAGGTTGAGAGGAGAAGATTATACAAAGGTGCACTTGGAGCTTGGTTAAGATGATCTCGGCCCAGGTTCACAGACAACATCCGACTTTGATTGTAAAGGTATAATCATTGCATTATTAATTAAATAATTACTTTTCCTGTCCCAAATCATAGTGTACTGAATGATTTTATTGGTTTATGTTTTGACATAATAACATATAACCCTAATTTGTATATGGAATAGCATGATTTTTGTTTGCTGTTTGTCAATCTTTGGATGCAGGACAGCCTTGGAGGAGGCGTGCAATCAACATAACTTCCAAGCATGAGGAGGTCATCACCAGATGTGGAGTAGAGGTATAGTTACCCGATCTCCCTCATCTTTGATTTTCTTGTATGAGTTTTGGTATGTTTGGGGTAGTTTAGAGAAGTATTTGAATTTTAGACGGTTAATTAATCTGCCTACATTCTGAACCCTGGTGTAGTCATAGAGGGGTTTTTCCCGCTAGCAATTGCTATCAAAGTCACTGTGTAAGCCAAAGAAGATACAATGTTTCTTGCAATGAAAACAACCTAAATTTGAGATGGAAAGTTGAATTCAAGGAAGTTGTACACATGATGGCTCAAAGATGGCCGATTTATGGCATTAAATGGTTGATTTCCTCAATTATCCTCTTGTTTTCGATTTAAAATGGATCGAGTTGCTTCTGGTGTTAGATGATGATATTTCGTTCGGGCTTTGTAGAGCTCAAATCAACGATGGGAAGAGTCATTTCTTGTCAGGACCTTAAGCTATGGACTGGGTCCAATTTAACTTGGATCGGGTCACGTTATAAGATCATGAAGCCACCCCAGGATAGCATATAAGTGGCTCATAGAAACACAAAGGAAATAGGTCACAGTTGTCGATATGAATTCCATGGCACTGTCCACCTTCATGGATTATGCAAACCAAACCCTGGTCATTGGTGGATTATGAGGATGAGCCATGGTCTCGTTGTCCTTCGATAAGAGAGAGCTAGCAGTTTACAATGATTTTGATAAGAGAAATCTCGCACTCGAGACATAATGTTTGAAAAGATTCTTTGAAAGAGGTGGAAAACCCTAAGACGTCTAATGTGAATACATAGATAAGCCCTAGTAGAAACACGACTCAAAAAAAGGCATATACCTATTAATGACTAGATTGAAAGTGGTTACACTCAAAGAATAGACCAGAGCACTAGAAGGTAGACTAACCCACATAGATTCAAGCAGAGGGACAATTCTGCATACATGGAACCAACTTGTGCGCTCAGAAAAACCTAACGTACAAGCAGACTGGTGGAGGTAGGCGTTTTAGTACGAGGAAGTTGGATCCGAAGGATGATAGAGGAGTTTTCTATACTAGGAAAAAAATAGCTATGGAGAACTACCATAGGGTAAATTCCAACCCGAATAACTATAAGCTCTGATACCACTGTTGGAAACATGGAATAGATAAGTGTGTATTGCATTTATTAATAAGTATGATACATGTTTATATACATTGATGTCACCGTTGGATTCAATGCCCAAGGTCTCTTCGACTCCCAATGACCATTACACAAACTTGACTATTCGCATTGTGTCGGGTGAGTAACCAATAACGAGGATGTACGCAGGTTTTAGTGACTGAATGAACTAGTCCCAAGACCTTTCAACCTCAATTAAATCATATATTACCAATGTTTTAATCAACTCTTGGTGAAAAAGACTTTTCTTTGCTGTTGTGGGATGTGTCTGAATTCTCTTAGACATCTTAGATAGGATTTTCAATAAGAAATAGGGAAAATTGAGAGGATAGTCACCATTCACATGGATTAGCAATATGATATGATAAATATGAACTAGAGAAAAATTCCCCTTGCATGTGATGTACCTGTGAATGATAATGAGGGCGGTTTTCCATTCCTTCCTCACCCAACTATGTGGGATGCCTTGGATCCAATTAGGGTTTTGTCTTTCTGGGATAAAAAATTGGTTAACAAACTCCACTGATAATGTTTATTTCTTCCACCACCTCTCTTCGTATACTGGTAGCCTGCATGCTATTTCTATGGAGTTCTATGTCACGTGTATGATGACTCTACCCACAACTATTTCAAAACCATCGAAATTCTGTGCAAAGATAATGGAAACCTGCTCATCATGACCTTGAAATGTTGAGAAGAAATCGAACCAGCCTGCATCTTTAAACTTATGTTACATTTGAGGATAATATTCAAGTAATTCAATCCCCTCTGGCTCTAACCTGGTTATCTTTCTTCTCTTCTTTGGTGCCATGACATTGATAAAACTTTGCTGAAGATTTCTGAGAATGTTTAGGGTTCGATCACCAACTTTTGAAAACTGTCGAATTCTGGGAGTTATTCTTTTACCTGCAGATGAATTCATGAAATAATATACATACTAAAAATATATAGATCACGATTTCATACATTGATAATGATAATCGAGAATGGTGATTTGATATCAGATTGGCACGTACAACCCGATCCTTCGAATGAGTTGTCATCACTGCAAAACATGACCCGATGTTCATTTAAACTACTTCTTTACTGACTGAAATTGTATTGACCCAGGGTTCATGTCTGTTCGGGTTTCCAACAATGATCCATGTGGATATTGGTGGCCACCCACCTTTTCTAGCTGTCTCAAAACAGTTTTTTGACAATTTTGGCAATTTATTATTTTTAGCAGTTTTAACTTCCGGGGCCATTTTGAGGGCCTAAATAAAGGTTTTTAGGGATTGATATTCTCAATGATAATCGAAGGCATTATTGAGCCCCAAAAATGAAGCTCCTTTACTATACCTTTCCAATGGACTATCATATGCCTAAAACAGAGATCGTATGAAAATGTTATGACCCCGGGAAGTTTATGTACTAACTTACCCAGACGGGGCCCACATGATTTTTGGTGCTTCATATCGTAGGGTTAGGTTTTTGGATGTCTATGGTTTTTGGCATTCATGTTTATTGTAAAAATTCCTTCAAATCCTCATTGTACTCATCTTCTGGTGAATGAGCGCAACCGTCACATCTCTTCTCAGAGATAAGCTGCCACCATTCCAACAAGCTTGTTTCCGCTGCATTTTACAGTTTCAACTTATTTCCTTATTGAATAGAAAACCAGTTTTACTGTACCTCTATTATTTTGTGTTAAGCACCTGTTAATAATATGTAGTCATTTCGTTCTACTCATAAAATCCATATCATTGGTATCAGAGCGGTCTGCTCCTTGTTGTGTTAATGCATGTCCCCAACGAGGTCGGAGTACAAAGAGTTGGGTCTCAAGCCTGTTTCTCTCGAGGACAAAAGATCTTACACACCCAAGCAACCTCTCATGGAAGGAGAAAAAAATTATGACAGGACATGAGATCCTTTCATACTGTTGATTGAGGAATCCCTCACACAACAAATGAATGAGATGATGGATAGTTTCACGCAAATCCTTCGGCGGATACCAACAAGAGACACATCTTCTTTGAGCGGAGGCACCACCCCCTTCAAGGTACAAATAAACTTTGATATTCCTATATTTGAAGGTCAGATAGACAAATATGCTGTATACAAGTGGTTGAATCTACTAGAAGGGTATTTTTTTGTTCATAACTTTTCGAATAGAGAAAATATTTCTTTTGCGCTCCTCAAAGACGTTCCCCATGTCAAAGATTGGTGGGAAAATTTCTGTGAGGAAAAGGAAACAGAGGAACCCTCATTATTTATAGTCACGACCACCTAGGAATCCTTTAGGGATTCTATTAAGGAACAATACTACTCTATCGAAAGTTATGACGACTTGTATACCAAATGGACCACACTGCGGTAAGAAAGAGACCAAACCGTGCCAGATTTCACAAATATATTTCATTCCTTGCGCACCAAGTTGGGTATCAAAGATTTAGAACGACATATGGTGCTCAAGTATCATGACACTTTGCATAGATACATCCAAACCAAAATGGAATGTTTGGACATATCATCCTTGGGCGCGGCCTACCAATATGTCGTCAAAATCGAGTAGAAGCTCAAACAAAAGACATGAAAATTTGGGCCTGGGAACCCCACACAACAAAATCCAGGAAAGGGCGGCCCCAACCCATAGAAAAAAGGACATATCAAAGATGGACAATATCATGACAACCAGTCGAAGCCACAAGATAAGAAGGACACCGAAAAAGACAAAGAAAGATACCGGGAAGTGGTGCGACTTCCATAAGAGTCCTTGGCATAACACTTCTAACTGCTGCTCAAAGAAGTCCCTGGTGGCCGAAGTGAAAGCCTATGAATCAGATTAGGGTTCAAACTCTGAGACAAAACCAGAAAGGGGAAGACAGATCATTGATGCGGAACCCAGTGCCACTGTTTCTACCACCAAGCTCCACCCTGGTGAACTAGACGAGCCAGACGAAGGAGAACGCCTTTGCCATTCACAGATGTGGGTAAAAGGAACCCCACTGCACTTTATCGTGGATAGTGGTAGCCATAAGAGCCTCATATGAGTAGAGGTCATCAAGTGGCTGGCCTTGCCGACAACACCACACCCACAACCCTACAATATTGGATGGCTCCGCCAAAGAAGCGATCTTCATGTCAGCCAACAGTGCCGAATGTCATATGACATCAAGCCCTTCAAAGACGAGGTATTATGTGATGTTGCTCCTCTCAAAGTTTGTGATGTTCTTTTGGTCCAACCATATTTATGGAAAGATCATGCTATATATGAGTCTAGGCCTCATAGTGTTATTATTACTTTGAACAGGAAATTGTATAGGATACCCGAGGTAGTCCCACCTAGTGCTATTTCCTTGATCTCTGCTAAGCAATGCAGGAAGGTCATCTCTTAGATGGGGAAGTTTGTTTTCTTCATGATTCGCTCTCAGAATCAACAAAAGATCATAGCCACATCTAGGGTCTCTGTGGTCGACCTCTCCACATAGTATAAGCAAGTAGATAAGGTCGTGGAAGAATACTCATATATCTTCTCCTCACGTACCAGGGTACCTCTGCATTTCCAGGTCAAGTACCCCATTGATTTGACCCCCGATGCACCGCTACCCAATGGGCCAGTCTATCGCTGCTCTTTGTTGGAGAATGAGGATATCAAGTGATAGATCCAAGAACTAATCCACTAGGGGTACATTCGTCCCATATCATTGCCTTGCAGGAGCCCAATCGTGCTGGTACATAAGAAAGATGGAACTTGGCGACTCTGCATTTATTACCATGCTCTGAATAAAATCACAGTAAGAAACCGGTACCCGATTCCTAGAATCGATGACCTCCTTGATCAACTCATGGGGGCTAAATACTTTAGTAAGATTGATTTGAAGTCTGGCTACCACCAGGTCCCGATAGAACAAAAAGATGTATGGAAAACCACCATCAAGTCAAATGAAGTCTTTTTTGAATGGTTGGTCATGCCCTTTGGTTTGAAAAATGCTCCAACCAATTTCATGAGGATGATGGATGATATCCTACAACCATTGACCAATAATTTTGTAGTGGTGTATATGGATGAAATTCTCATTTACAGCAAGACTTGGGCCAAACACTTGCATCATATTTAGCAGGTTTTGCACACCCTGCAACAACAAAAGCTATATGCCAACTTGGAAAAATTCTCCTTCAACATGGACAAGGTTCATTACCTGGGCTACATAATTTATCAACATCATGTACATGTGGATCTAGCCAATATCCAAGTCATCCGTGACTGGCCATCCCTAACCACACTCACTGAGCTTTGGAGCTTCTTGGGCCTTGCCAATTTCTACCACAGGTTCGTGTTGGGATTCTCCCATATTACATGGGCCCTTAGCCAAATAACTAGGGGTGGTGGTAAGGCGAAATTTGCGTGGTGCCAGTCCCAACAACAAGCGTTCGACGATTTGAAGCAACGCTTGTGCTCAGCCCCAGTACTTTCACTACCAGACCTGCAACAACCCTTTGAGGTTGAGACAAATGCTTCAGACTATGCAGTGGGCGCCATTCTCACTCAGCATGGCCACACCGTGGCCTATCATAGTGAGACACTATCAGATTTTGTTCGTAAGTACCCTACTTAATACAAAGAAATGTACTCCATTGTGCAAGCCTATCGCCAGTGGAGACATTACATTCTTGGGAAGGAGACAACCATCCACACTGATAATAATCCATTGCAGTTCATGTAGACACAAGGAAAATTGCAGAATGATCACCATCAAAAGTGGTCCACATACTTGTAGCAATTCCACCTCAACATCAAGTATAAAATAGGGAGCACCAATCATGTCGCTGATTGCCTCAACAGACCACCAGTCATGGTACTAACCACGGTGCTAGACTCCCACGACCATGAGACCTTTGGATGGCCCCAAATATATGAGACAGACCCAGACTTTGCCACCACCTACCGAATGTTGGGTGCAAACGTAGTTGTCGATAATTTCCATCTTCAATATGGGTTGTTGTGTCGTCTGGGCCATATCTGTGTTCCATCAAGCGAGCGAGTGAAGATGATCTGGGAATCCCACTACAGTTGGGTGGCAGGACACTTTAGCATCGAAAAGACAATGGCAATGATACATAAACATTTATATTATTGGAAACTTCGAGAGGAGGTCAACAAGTATATCAGGTCATGGACTGCCTGCGCTATTGCCAAACCGACCACTAAGAAACAAAGCCTATACACCCCTCTTCCTACTCCTGACAGGCCATGGGAATCCATCTCAATGGACTACATGTCGGGCCTCCCATCCACCAAGCAGGGAAATGACTGTGTTTTTGTGGTTGTTGATCGCTTTTCAAAGATGGTGATTCTGGTTTCCTGCAAGAAGAACATCACAGCAGAGGCCACTGCCAATATTTTCTTTGAGCGAGTCTGGGTACATTTTGGAATCCCATAAACCATTGAATCATATCGGGACAATCAATTTATCAACACATTCTGGTCGAGCCTCTGGTCACTGCTGGACACCAAGCTAACCAAATCCACAATCTTCCACCCCCAGAAAAATGGCCAAACTGATGTCATAAATCGAATGATTGTGCATATCCTTCACATGTATAATTCAAAGAACCCTCACACATGGGATGAGAGCCTTCCCTATGTCCAACATAGCTACAACCGAGCCCTGCATAGCTCAACCAAACACAACCCGTTTTAGGTGGGGTTGGGATTCCAACCATTGGGTCCCATAGATGTTGCACTTCCCCTTGCGATCACCTTGACCGACTCATCTCCTGCTCCAATTGAAGCTAAAAAATCCACCCGGTTCATTGAGTGGATCCAACACATCCACCAACAAGTTCAAGATATCCTACAGAAGTCCAATGACAAGTACAAGCAGTGCCATGATCAACATCAGGTGCCACATAAGTTTTAGGTGGGCAACAAAGTTTGGTTGCACTTGCAGAAAGAATTCCTTACAATACCCCATCGAAAGCTTCGCCCACTCCGTTATGGGTTGTACACCATCACCAAGGTTGTGGGGGATAATGCTTTTGAGCTCAACATTCCTCCTTTCCTTGGCCTGCACCCAGTGTTAAATGTGGATCTCCTCCACCCTTACTTCCCACCATTATTGGACACATCAGACGTAGCAGAGAAGTAGACACCAACAGAGCTCAACCCTAACTGCATACAACAGGCATCAAATGATCATATTGTGGACACACAGATCAAGGGCACTCGACAACAAAGGATCCATATTTATCGAGTCATCAAAGCAGAGAAGCAGGGAAGGAGGGAGGATTTATCTAGGGGGATATCACTGGCCACCCACCTTTTCGAACTGGCTCAAAATAGTTTTCTGACAATTTTGGCAATTTACTATTTTTAGCAGTTTTAACATCCGAGGCCATTTTGAGGGCCTAAATAAAGTTTTTTCAGGATTGAGATTCTCAATGATAATAAAAGGCATAATTGAGCCCCAAAAATGAATCTCCTCGATGATACCTTTCCAACGGGATATCATACACCTAAAACGAAGATCGTATGAAAAAGTTACGACCCATGGAAGTTGATGTACTAACTTACCCAGACGGGGCCCACATGACTTTTAGCGCTTCATCTCCTAGGGTTAGGTTTTTGGATGTCTAGGGTTTTTGGCATTCCTGTTTCTTGTAAAAATGCCTTTAGAGCCTCATTGTACTCATCTTTAAGGCAAATGAGTGCAACCGTCACATCTCTTCTCAAAGATAAGCCGCCACCATTCCAACAAGCTTGTTTCCGCTACATTTTATAGTTTCAACTTATTTCCTTATTGAATAGAAAACCAGTTTTATTGTATCTTTGTTATTTTGTGTTAAGCACTTGTTAATAATTTGTAGTCATTTCATTCTGCTCATAAAATCCGGATCAAATAAATCCTCTACAACGATCGACCCTCCTGGTAAACCATAAGGCAACACAACACATAGAATGCGCTGCGCAATCTCACCCGATATAACTTTAATGGGTGGTTGTAAGACTCAGGTGTTTACAACCTAGGATTGAGTGTGAGATATGAGAGATATTTATTGAACCATTATTATAACTTGTAAATGAAACATACTGTTATTCACGACTACGCGGTAAATCCAACAACTTAATAACAAGTAATATAACAACTCATTCATTAAACATAATAATAACAACTAAAGACAATAAATATACGAAATAATTCATCACATAACACATGTGTTGCCATGGTTTACCCCCTCCTGGAATACGTTCACAAAGATTTGGCTCTCAGCTCTTTTATTATAGTATTTCCACATCTACAATGTCATGCATTTACAACTCTTCTCAGTCGGGTAAGATCTATATGAGGTGGACTAGATCGCACCAGGCTCTGCAGCCTGAGATATAACCCTCAAGATCTACCCTCCTTCGTATTCTCTAGCTCAACAACTTATACAAAATAGATCATATAGAAAAACTATTACATATCGCATCAATTCATGCGTAACTAAAACAACAACAATAATTAGAACCCCCTATAATCCCTAGGTATCTATATTTATATGTTTCTGTCTCTTCAACCATTACTATACATTACGAAAACCCTAACCCTAATTTCGTTAGGTCTTCCCTGCATGTGCTCATGCTGCTCTTCCTTCCAGCTGTCGCTTTCCTCATGCATGGTTTCTTTCCCAAAAATTCCTTTCTTTTCCGCTTTGGCCTGCCTCCAACAAGCCCCCAATAGTGACATGTGTATCGTCCCGAGCCACCTAACCTTTTTGTGCTTCCTCAATATCCTTGGTGATTGCCTGGAATTTTTTGTTGAGCTTTGCTGCTTGTGTCTGCGCTTGCGCAGTCTTCTCCTTGAGTGTGTCCACAATCTGGGCTGCGATTTTGTTGCTAACCAATTCCATGCACTCTTCTTGGGTTTGTGCTATATGTGCCTTGGCTTCCTCTGCTTGTGCCAGGACTCATGCTACCCTCTCTTACAGTGGTTTCATTTGAGCCTGATGCTCCTGCTTCTGTGTTTGCGCAATGGTGAGCTTTGCCTGCAATTTCTTCATTTCCTGGGTTCCTCTGACGCGTTCTGTGATTGACATTGTGTTCTTCCTCTGCTTTAGATCTTGGATCGCTGCGTTGATCCTTTCCTCTTCCATGTCCCACTTTTGGACCTGTTGATCCTCATCTAACTTAGTCCAAAGTTGCGATGCTTTATCAAACAAGCCCGCTATTGTGCTAACCTACTTCTCTATCTCCTACAGTTGCGATATTGCTTCCTGCTTCCTTTGCTCCTTGACTGCTAGTGGAGTGGTTGGTGTGAGATGTTCTTGAAGATTCTCAATCTCCTTCTGGTATTGATTGATTGCCTGCATAATCCGATCAATATTTTTTGTTGTTGTGATTTCATCACTCTATGCGGCATGTGGAATCTTCTCATAAGTTCTTTCCACTTTCTGCTCCAATCCTTTATACACTCCCTTTCCTCCTGGGTCTTAGATTTAGCCTGCTCATAGACTATTTCTAGTGCGTCCCGTTACTTTGTTTCTTGCTTCAATTCAGCTAAATATGTGCGTGCTTGAGACTGTACCTCATGGTTTACACTAACCTGCAACTTATGTAGTGCCCTAGATGGTATCCGCGTCAACACTAGTTGGATTTGGATTAAGTCCTTCAAGGGTGTATTCCCTACAATATTGTCGATGTGCAACATACTAGGGGTGATGTGGAATGTTACGTTCAGATACAATATTGCCTGGATTGAATCTCTTTCTTATTATTGCACTCTTTCTTCTGTCTGTGGTGCTGGGGGTTCTCTCCCCTTGCTGCTTGTTGTATGCCCTTCCTCGATTTTCTTGAGGAGCTACCGCATGTCTGCCAGTTCCTCTTGAATCCTATCCCTGTGGTGCACAACATGGTCAAAATATTCAGATAGACAATCCTGGACCATTTGGGCTATCATTTCTCCATCGTCATCCATGATCGTATACTCTGGCGGTGTTCTTTGTGCCTTCATTTTCTTGCGTGCCCCTCTTGTCTGCATGGCTGGTCTCTTATTCCCACCTGGTTCTTGTGGGTTGGGAATTGGTGTAGTCCCTTGCACTCCCTTAGCCTATTTTTGTTGTTCTTTGGCCAGCTGCGTATTCTCTTTTTTCCCCTTCTAGGTCCTTGTCTTTGCTGGCCTGTCATTTATTTGTGTTGTTTTCATCTGGCCCATTCTTCGTTTCTTGGGCACTTGGATTTCTGGAGGCTGCATTTCTCCCTGCCCTGCCTCTTCTTATGTTGTTCTTTCTGACACGTCCTGGGTGATATCTGGGATCCTCCATTCATCTTCCCATTCACTGATGACCATGTCAATGTCACCCTCTATGATGCAATTGCGCATTTATAGCCACTTCTTATTAGGATCCTTGCGTGCCTATATCCACATTGTATGTTGTGTGGCCTTGAAGTTGGCGATGTTCCCATATCGAGCGACAACCTCTAGTGTTATTATCCACCTTTTGGAGATGGCTTCCTGTAGGTCGCATAGGTATCCTTCAAAGATGGACCCATTTGTCATTTTTTTCTTCACATCTAGCTTGGTTTTGAGCAACAAATATCTCGCTCCCTGATTTCGTTTGGGTCTAGTACAAAAAATTACGTACCTTGGTTCCCTCCAGCCCATAAAGGTGATTAACGTGATCAACCATGAATAGTGGAACTCTGTGCCTAGATCCTGCGCATCCTTGCAGTCATCCAAGAACAAGTTCAAGAGGTACGGTGCCCAACTCATTATGGTGCGCTTTGCGCACTGAGCGACAACTGTGACAACTCCAGCCGAAACTTCCTCCCTGCAACATTTTCTTAGTAGCTTGCAGGCTAAGATTTTTGCACCCAGTTGTGCTGTGACATCGTTTATCCTCTTGATAATGATCCCTCTTGTCCCCCTATTGGTTGCATACTTATTCTTTATCTTTTCTTCTAGCACCTTCTCCCTAACTTTTCCATCCAGAAACTGCGCGGGATCCATGCCCTGAGATGGAAATCCTATTATGCTCGTGATAAGCTCTACGTCTATTGAGACGAGCTTGTCCAACCATATGTCCCCGCCATGTGTGACTACTAAGAATTGTTTGACACATGTGGTTTCTTTCTGACCCCTTTCAAAATGTGGTAGGTCCACCAGACCTAAAATTCTTGTCTTCTCCAACCCTATTGCCCATTGGAGTGACTGATTAATCGGTTCCCCAAATGGATTTGTTCCCACCGTCTCCATGTATACCCTCTTTGCAAGTTCCAGAAACTTGTTTGTGTCTGCTATATCATGGTCCGAATACTTGAGCTTCCCTATATAGCTCAGTAGGTCTGGTCCTACCTGTACCCCATCTGGTATATGCGGTAGAATGATTTCTACGATAGGTTTCTTGCAAGCTAACCTGGGTATCTATATCTTGTCTTTCATCGGTGGTGGTGGATGGATCAAAGTTCCAGCAACTTCCGGTTGTTCCTTAGTATACCATTCCGACCAACCTGTGACATCTTAGACCATTCCTTCTTGTGGATGGTCTAATATGGTCGTTTGAGACTCGTTTGGTTCAACTGCTATTTTCATATTCAGTGTCTTTCCATTGACTTTCAGAGCTGCTTCAATGTTCTTTGGTTGCACCTCCTTCATGGTTTATGCTTCCTGGCTCTGTGGCTCCTGTACTTCTGCTGGTATGTACTTACTCGTTCCCTCCAATGCTAGCTGTTGGATTTCTTCCAGTATAGGTGTAGAGTTCACTGGTGTTGTGTCTGGAGATGGGATTTCATCGACATTGATGATCTCCGACGACTTCTGTTCACCTTCTTCCATATGTACTCGTGACCCAGTTTTAACTCTGGTTGGTCTAACACTCTTGCTTGCTTCCACTTGCTTGGGTGGTGCCATGGTGGTGAATGCTAAATGTTTGCTGGGTTTGAATGGTCTCTGTGAACTCTGTGAACTCTCTCTTTGCTTTTTAACCTCGATCGCTCTTTGTTTTCTCTTTTTTTGCGAATAGACCATTTTCTCCCGCGTCCGTGTGTTGTATGGGTTTTCCATGAAGCTTGTCGATGATGCTCCCTTAGTTATGGGTTTAATGCACCTTAATTATGGGTTCAATGCACCTTTGGCAGTTTCGTACTTGCCATTACTTTACCTTTTCGTCTCCAGTTGGCGCGATTAATGTGGTGTCCCATCGGTCCTTTCCATCCTTTAATTCCGCCTAATGTTGTCTTGTCATACTGCTTTTGCCGACTTTCCTTTTCCCGCTTGTTTCTCGTTTTATGTGGTCGTTTTCCTTATTCTCTCCAAGTTTGTGTTCCTAAGTATGCATGCCTTTTCTTTCTTCCGATGTGGTTCACCTCTGTTGGTATTGTTTACCATTCTATTGTTTTTTTTTTTTTACTGTGCGGTGGGTGGTCGACTGTCCTTGTACAAATTCAGTCAGCTCCCATTGATCATCCCTTTGAGTTCTGCACCTGATATGTAATGATCCCAATCCAAATTCTTTCTTGGAATCACTAAATACTACTAATTTATCGAGTTATTAAGTGCATACAAGATTCATCAACACATGGAGATCACAATATATTCAAGATGTAGAAGCACAAGCAAAGATCTAACCTTTTTATTACGAGCAATGTAATATCAATACAATAGATGGCCGATCTGGCATAAACCTCAGATGGCCGTACAAGCAATAGACATGAGCTGCTACAAAATGCTCCCGACAATACAAAATAATCCTCCAAAGGCTGGATATACAATGAATACTGAATCAAGCAGATCTGAGCCGTACTAATGCTCAATCTCCAAGCTGGAAAGTGCCACGATCTACTAGAATGCTGAAGCCCTCAATAATTCTGCCCTTCTACCAAAAGTGTCCAATCATCCTGAGAAATATGCCAAATGATAGATCGGGAAACTGTAAGGACAACCCAAATGTCCAAATTCCCAAATACACTCTCAAACCCTGTAGATCTGAATTTCCCACTGAATGGGGTGTCCCACTGGATGACTGAAACCCTAGCTGGTTTGGCCCTGATGAAGGAGGCCTCCAAATGCTCTGAAACTCTCCAAGAATATAGATTGGGCTATGAAAATCCTGTGGGAGAAGTTTTGGACTCATATCTCAAGCAGATCTCCCTAGATCTGAGTTTTACTGATTTACAGGACGTCCCGTATGGCTCTAAGATGTCCCAATCTGCAGACAAATGTAGAATGATGATAACCCTCCAGAAAATCCCTCAAATTGATGGTCCTGCCCCTGCAAACAAAACCCAACTGTTGGAATGGCCCCAGGCCCTCAGGATAAGCTGGATCGAACCTCCCTCTAGATGATGGTGCGCCCTTGCTGGAAACACAAGAACAATACGACTTGCTACCTTCTGAAGCGCTAGATGGAGATGGGCTGAGACTAGAATGGTGTGGAGGAGTCTTTCATCCCCGAG
>ML786332.1:348098-427027 GCA_009831015.1 Picea engelmannii | reverse complement strand
GTTGCTTCCTTCTCAGTTCCCTCCTGGTGTTGTCATCTATTCTGCCACGACCCTTGTCATAACCCTTAGGGTCATGTCCTCCCTGGTTTTTTGGAGGCCTTTGATCTCTTCCACCACTGTTAAGAGGTGGTCTGGGTATCAATTTTGGTTTAGCAGCTGGACCTAGATCCCTCGTCTTCCAAATGGCTTCCTGTAGGCTGGTAGGCTTGAAGGCCTTAACCTAACCCTTCAAGGGTTCTATCAATCCTTCTGTAAAGAGAATCATGAGCCTGGTTGGGGACATATCTTGCACCATCACTGCCAAGCTCTGGAACTCATCAATGTATGCCTCAGCTGTACCTGTTTGCTTGAGTTGGGTGAGCTCCCAGAAATGTAACTCCAGATCTCCTAGATCAAATCTATCAATGAGCCTCTGAGTGAATTCTGTATAGGATACAATCTGGTTGTGGCCGAGTGTGGTGAGCCCATGGTACCACCAGTCATGGGCCTTTCCATCCAAGTACATAGTGGCAAAGTTGATGTCCTCCATCTCTCTCATGGGGTTAAGCTACAGGTAAGTATCCATCTTCTGCACCCATGCTTGTGCTGTCATCTTAGCCGTACCATCAAAGTATGGAATCTCTATCTTCCCTGCCCTTCGCTCAAACTCAAAGCTGCCTCTGTGGTTCATCCTAGGCTAGTTTCTGAACCTGAGTTGACAATAATGGTCTAGGGACATCTATCTTTGAACTTTCATATCCAAGCTGTAGTATCCCCTGGTACTCCTAGCTAATTGTGCCACAAAATCTTCAACCTGTTCATGTTGCTCTTGCTAATCTGTAAATGTGGGCATGTATGGTCTGGGGTCAGCTCTGCTACCTGAGTGTTGGCCTAGCGGTTCATCTATGAACACTGGCATGTATGGCCTATGATTGGTCCTACTACCCATCTTCCCATGGAACATTCCACCTCCAAGACTTCTTTCGGATCCTGGTGCTTTCTCCGAGTTATATCTGACTTCCTCATGGGTTCCACTGGACCCTCCAGCCTCCTTATTTCCATACGTATCAGGATCTTTGCCTTGATGGGTTACTTGCATTAGAAGGTCAGTTATCCTAGTTTGGTTCTCGTTCATTTTCTGTAGATTCTCATCAACTTTCTTCAAGTTTTCAGAAATTTCGGCCTATCCCCTTCTGTTGGTTTCCTGATACTCATCCAACTGTCTGACCAATGTGCTTTCTGTGCGGTTCATGTTTTGTTGGAACTTACCAAATTAAGTTATTAAGAGAGACAAGCCCTGAGGCTCATGGTTGTCTCCTGACCCTTCTATTTCTTCCTCTGTTTCACTGTTGTTTATCTTCCTCCGACCCATAACAATTCCCCTGTACTTCTGCATGCACCGATCTCCCCACAGGTTTGGAGGATCGAGGCTCTGATCCCACTGTAATGATCCCAAGCCAAATTCTTTCTTGGAATCACTAACTACTACTAATTTATTGAGTTATTAAGTGCATACAAGATTCATCAACACATGGAGATCACAATATATTCAAGATGTAGAAGAACAAGCAAAGATCTGACCTTTTTATTACGAGCAATGTAAGATCAATACAATAGATGGCCGATCTGGCATAAACCTCAGATGGTCATACAAGCAATAGATATGAGCTGCTACAAAATGATCCCGACAATAAAAAATAAGCCTCCAAAGGCTGGATATACAATGAAGACTGAATCAAGCAGATCTGAGCCGTACTAATGCTCAACCTCCAAGCTAGAAAGTGCCACGTCCTGCTAGAATGATGAAGCCCTCAATAATTCTGCCCTTCTACCAAAAGTGTCCAATCATCCCGAGAAATATGCCAAATGATATATCGGGCAACTGTAAGGACAACCCAGATGTCCAAATTCCCAAATCCACTCTCAAACCCCGTAGATCTGAATTTCCCACTGAATGGGGTGTCCCACTGGATGACTGAAACCCTAGCTGGTTCGGCCCTAATGAAGGAGGCCTCCAAATTCTCTAAAACTCTCCAAGAATATAGATTGGGCTATGAGAATCCTGTGGGAGAAGTTTCAGACTCAGATATCAAGCAGATCTCCCTAGATCTGAGTTTTACTGATTTACAGGATGTTCCGTATGGCTCCAAGACGTCCCAATCTGCAGACAAATGTAGAATGATGATAACCCTCTAGAAAAGCCCTCAAACTGATGGTCTTTCCCCTGCAAACAAAACCCAACTGTTGGAATGGCCCCAAGCCCTCAGGATAAGCTGGATCAAACCTCCCTCCAGATGATGGTGCGCCCTTGCTGGAAACACAAGAACAATACGACTTGCTACCTTCTGAAGTGCTAGATGGATATGGGATGAAACTAGAATGGTGTGGAGGAGTCTTTCATCCCTGAGACCAAGCTGCGGAACAAGGTGAGTGGATATTTCACCACTGAGTTGCTCACAAGGGTTTGTACAGCAAAATCCCCAAACTGAATGCTCAAAAGAAATAGCAAATGCTAATCCAAAACCAGAATGAATAATAGGTGCACCCCGACCTCTTACTTATACTTTTCCTTCTAATTCTCTGTTGAGTTAGGTTAACTCCCAGGGTTAATCTTCTATTCTTCTGTTGAGTTATCTTTTACTCCTTTATCCTTTCCTTTCTTAAGTCAACTTAAAAATATAACTTTTAACTTCTTGACTTTTCCCCCCTTTAGTGTTAGACTATGACCTAGTGGGGGTGCCCAGGCCAATGAGTCTCCTCATCACCTCTCTAAGAGGTGGGGGACATTACATGATAAGTCTTTCAAATGTACAACTCCTCCATCTATGACATATTTTACTTCATATGGTCCTAGTCAGTGCATTCTTATCTTTCCTAGGTGCTGAAGCGATTTGCTGTCATACATCAATACTAGATCTCCTTCCTTGAAAGTTTTCTTCTTGATGTGTCTATTGTGCCAAGCTTTGTCTCTTGATTTCTGAACTTGTTGGTGGAATCCTGCTAAGATCCGATCTTTCTCCATGATCATTAACTGATTCAGTCTCTCCTGTATTGCACAACGTTCTGTAATTTGTGTAATTACTGCTACGCTCAAGCTTGGTACTAAAAATTCTAATGGCACCACTGCTTCTTGGCCATAGACTAGTTTAAATGGCGCATACCCTGTCAAGTGTTTGCATGTAGTTATGTATGCCCATAATACTGCTGGTACTTTGAGTTCCTAGTCATCCCTGTTGACGTTACAGATCTTTGTCAGTGCATTCTCCAGGATTGTTTTGAATGCTTCCACTGTACCATTTGCCTGTGGGTGGTATGGTGTGATATTCTAATGATGGACTTCAAAATATTTAGTCATAGTGTTGATGGTTCTATTTATGAAGTTCGTGCATTGGTTTCTCAACAAAACTCTTGGGCACCCAAATCTAGTGATCACTTTTTCAAATAAAAAAATTGTTGTTGTTTCTGCACTGCAATATTTCACTGGTGCAGCTTCCGCCCATATTGTTAGGTACTCCATCGCGATGATAATTTACCGAGCTCATGTTCTCTTTGCTGATGGGTTAATCGATCCCACAAAGTCTATTTCCCACTTGTCGAATGTCTTCAATGTTACTTGTAGTCGTAATGGCATCTCATACCTTATGTTGGGTTTACCTACCCTTTGACAGACATCACATTTTTGACAGTACTCCTTCGAGTCTCTGTGAATGGTTGACCACCATAGTCATGCGCGCAATACCTTCTGCATGGTATCTTTTCCTATGTAATTTCCTCCTGCGATTCCTTCATGAGCTTCTGCTAAGACTCTTAGTCTTTCGTGCTCTAACACGTACCTTCACAAGATGTTATCTATACCCATTTTGTATAGCTGTCCTGCAATCAGTTGATAGTCGACAACGCAGAATACCAGGTTTTTCTTCTGTGTAATGTTATATTCTTGCGGCACAGTACCTGTGCTCAAGTGCTGAATGATATCTGCGAAGTGTTCATTTGCGATCTGTACTGAGAATAACTGTGCATCCATAAAGTTGTCTTCTAAGTT
Organism: Picea engelmannii; assembly: GCA_009831015.1. Taxonomy (NCBI): domain Eukaryota; kingdom Viridiplantae; phylum Streptophyta; class Pinopsida; order Pinales; family Pinaceae; genus Picea; species Picea engelmannii. Next base: position 423,006 of record ML786332.1, on the reverse strand, counting down.
CGTAGGTTCTTCTCTATTTGTGACCCTTGATAGGTGGTCAGGTCCTGCATTCAGTTTTTCTGGTTTGATGATTAATTCAAAATCAAATTCTTGAAATATGAGTAACCATCCATAGATTCCCCCCCCCCAACACTGGCTTTTTGAATAGGTATTTTAGGGTCGAGTGATCTTTGAAAATCTTAAAGTGTTTTCCCAATAAGTAGTGTCTGAATTTTTGCAGTGCATAGAACATAGCTGGGCCTTCCCTTTCTGTAGTGTTATAGTTCTGCTCCGATTCTGATAATTTCCTACTTGCAAATGCTATCAGGTGATCCAAGTCTCCTGGTCCTGGTTGCACTAATATAGCTCCAAGTGTTATGGACGATGCATCTACATGCATGTGGAATGTCTTCTCCCAATCTGGAAATACTAATATTAGTGCGGTGACCATATTTTCCCTCAGGGTATCCAGACCATGTTGGCACTCGTCGTTCCATTGAAAATTTGTGTCTTTTCTTAACAATTCCATTGGTGCAATAATCTGCGCGTATCCTTTGATAAATTTCCTGTAGTATCTTGTGTGTCCCAACGTCTCTCTTAGCTGACAGACTATTTTTGGTGGTGGTAAGTTAACAATTACTGTGATCTTTGCAGGATCAACTAATAAACCTTGTTTGCATACTATATGGCCCAACAGTATCCCAAACGGTGTTCCGAATATGCATTTCTTTATGTTCAGTGATATCTGGTAGTGCCTGCATCTTTCTAACATTAGCCGTAAGAATTCTACATGGTCTTTCAACAAACTATAGACTGTCCAATCGTCCAAGTATACTTCGAGAAACTGGTGGATGAATTCCTTAAATGCTGCGATGACGACTCTAGAAAATATTGCTGGTGCATTCTTCAGTCCAAATGACATGACTGTGTATTGGTAAGATCCCCATTCTATCGCAAACATGGACTTGTATCTGTCTTCTTGTGCTATCTTAATCTGATGGTAGCCTGAGAATCCATCAATGAATGAGTAAGCTTCATGTCCACCTATGTTCTCTAACACTTCAACCATGAATGGCATAGAGAATGGGTCATGTAGGCATGCATCGTTCAAATTCCTCAAGTCGACACATATCCTGATCCCTCCTTGTTTCTTGTCCTGCACTACCATCGGTCTTATCCATTCTGATTCTTTGATCGGTTCTATGATTCCAGCTTCGAGCATCCCGTCGACCTCAACTTTGAATTTCTGCTTATATATTGGGTTTAATCTGTATGGTCGTTGTCTGATTGATCTTGCTTCAGGTCTGAGTGGTATCTTCATTTCTCCTAACACTCCAGCTATACCCTTCATCTCTATAAATGTTGTGGGAAACAAGTCGTTGTACTCGTGCAATAACTCTGTTATGCTTTCCACTATTTTCTCATCCCATTAGTCTCCAATGCTGGCCATTTTGGGATGCTCAGTTGTCCCAATGTTGACTTTCTTTACTTTGATCGGTGTGGAAATGACTTCTGATTCTATCAGTGGTCCTTCCACATATCTTTCTCCTTCTGCTTCTTCGATCTGAATATTGCATGAATCATATTCATCCGGTGCTTCCTCTTGCACATGGTAACACACCAACAGTTCCTTGATTGTATGTTTTTTCCGCTGTTGCTCTTTTGTGATAATTTCTATTTCTGGTTCTTTGATGAATATTAGTCCTCTGATCTGTTTGAGAGTTGCATCTATGTTGGGGTTCTCATGCTCGAATGAGAAAGTGATTGTGAAATTTTTTTGCAATGTCGTCCAGGTCATAGTTCCTTTGCGCAATTCCTGGTCTGTATACAAGTTCGCTGGTATTCCCTCTAGAGTGTGTATGAAATGATGAGGCCATTCCTTTGGGGGTGTCAATTTCCACAACGTTCTGCACTTCTCCAAGTGTTCTGCTGGTGCCCTTTGTCCATCATATTTATGTTGTTTGTTGTTTTTCTGTTTTGTGCCGAACCTTATGCGCAGTAACAACTTACATTGGTACCAATCTGTGATTGTCTCTTTGTGTGTGCCTCACCATCTTGCAGGTGTGGCCTTGAGTTCTAAATCAAGTGCTAACAATATTTGGTTCTCTAAAACTTCATCTTCGTACTGTGCCAATAATGTTTCCAAATAGTTTATGACATGGAAACTGGGTGGTTCCTTGATTTATGTGCCTACCCATCTTACTGTGCAGTCTATTATTTCACATATTCTCATGGAAACTTCATGTAGCCTTTGTTTCCAGTTCTCTAAATTGGTGTTCGAGTCTGTTGCACATGAAGTAATGCTCCGCCAATTGAGTATCCCATTTATAGTCTGGTTTACGTAATCCTCATCGCGCACAGTTGTTATGTGCAACTAGCTGATTTCCTCTAAGTCTAGGCAAGTGGGTTCTACGAACCTCTCCCCTTATGATGGGTCTAATGGAGTGATGACCTTGTATTCTCCTGACACAAATGTCATTTTCCCAGTCTTCAAGTTGATTATGGCTCGGTTTTCAAATTCCCAATCCAACCGAAGCAACGCTGGGTAAGGTGTTGTGCCATCCACTATTTCAATGACTTCAAAATATGCTTTAGTGCACACTCCATCTAGGTCTACTGTCACTCCTTTCAGTCAACCGATTGGTAGGACTCTGTGTTGGTTCACTAATTTCAATTGAACCAGTGAATATCCTAGTGTGGGCTCTCCCATGCATTGCCATGTATTCTTCGGTAATACATTGACTTCATATCCTAGATCCAGTATGATGTCTCCCATATTGAAGTCTCCAAAGTTTGCATTCAGTCTAAACTCCCTACTTGTTCTTCTTCTTGTGTGTACGTGATTGACTGTTTTTGGTTCTAGTTTTCCTTCCATCTCGATACTACATTTTTCTAATATGTTTTGAAATATTTTCACAGATGATGGATAACTTAATACTTTGACACATGATTGCAAAAAGCCTTTGATTGTACTTACTTGTTCCATGGGTTGCATTTCGTTGGTATGATCTAATGATGGAGGCATCTCGTACTCTGGTTCTTCCTTGTTTTGTTGCGCAGTTTAAGTCGACACCATGTCTTCCTTCTGAAATTCTTGTCTGGATTCCTTAAATATTTCCTTCTTGTTCTGCGCGTCAAACTGCTTCCTTGGTTCGATGTTTTTCTTTACCCATTGATTTTGTACTGGTTCCTGTTAGACTACATCATTTCTTATTTTAGCTCCTCCGTGAGTAACTATGTTGATGTTTTGTCCTTCATCCCTGGCTTCGACTGAAATCCACTGAACATTCTGGTTGTTCTCGTTCCTCTTTTCCTAGATCTTTACTAATAGTGTCGAACATTCTTCTGTATCATGGTCCGATGCACGACAATACATAGAGGTTGTTGGTGGAAGCGAACATTCTCTTGCATAATGTCCCAGTTGTTGACATTTGTGACACACCACTGGTCCTTTACCTCATCCAAAACCTCCTCTTGCTTGTCCTCCACCTCTGTAGCCTACTCTATCTCCTCTTAGTGCATTATACTGTGGTCCTTGATTGTACTACGCAGTATTTTACCGAGGCTTTGCCGTGTTGTACTGTGGTTGCGCGTTATTATATAGTTGCTGCGCAGTATTATACTACTGCTGCCCAGTGTTGTATGGAGCTGGGACAGGATTAAACTGTGGTGCGGTTTTCCTAATCATCATTTTTGCCTGCACTCTGTATGCATCTAATGTCCTTTCTCGCATCAGCTCCATAGTTCTACAATATTTGTCATCATGGCCCACTGACTTGCAAAAGGTGCAGTATGAACTCTTTGGGATTGTCTGGTATTTATACATCATCGTGCAGTGATAATGATCGTGACCCAATTTCTTACAGATTTCGCACCACATTCCTCCTGTTGGTAGTTGTTACCCATGATTTTGGTCGTCATGATGATGTATTGATGATGGTGTACTCAGGCTCTTCATAAGAACTTTCTTCTGAGAAAAGTTACTTTCATCTCTTCCCAGAAAACTCATTTTTGAAGAAGGTTCGCAGGCTGCTAGTATATTTGGGTGCGAGAATGCTTAATTCTCGCAGGTTGCAAACTTCTCGCACTGTGTTGAACAGCTAGGGTGCGAACTCTTCCTAAATCATGGAAAAAGATGAATTCTCGATGTTTCTAGAAGGGAATCTTCTAGAAGGATGGGTTGGCATTCGAATGGTTATCCTAGTACTGGATTCCCTGATATTTTGGGATCATTCTTATCCAAGTAACTAATTCATTCTCTCCTATATATTGAGGGAATTCTCATGGAAAAGGTTAAGCAAGATTCTTTGGAGAATTGGTGAAAGAATTGTGTGAAGGATTTAGTTGAACAGTAGCTTGGAGACTCTAGCAAGTCTATCAAGAGGATTTGATCTTCTTCATACAAGGATTGAGCAAGTGTGTGTGTTGGAGCCAAGGGCCATCGAAAGGAAGTTTGCGACATCAAGGCTCAGGTTGTAATCTTTACTTTCCATTAATATGATACAGTGGCATGTCCCTTTCCCGTAAAGCTATTTCCACTTTATTGTGTAATTCCTTGATCATACACATAGGTTGGCTGTTGAATATATTGTGCTATCTTCACTTTGGTTGGTTTGTGTTGTCTTGGTCTTGACTTCACGAGAGAACTGGAGCGAAGCGGGAGAAACAAAGACCCTAGGAAGCGATAATAAGGTATGTTACTTGTTCATTCCTCCTAGTCAATTCAATGGTCAAAACTTAGGGAAAGAGTCATGTCCTGTCCTATTTTGTTCTAGATCCAGGTGGATCTAGGGAGACCTGTTAGTGTCCACACCTACCGATTAGTCTGATAACAGTAGCGGATTTGGCATTCCTGTTGCCATATACTGCACGAATGTTGGAAATTCGTTCTTGTGGTGTCCTTCCATCCCGCATGTGGTACACCAAACGACTTCTCGTTTATCCTTATTCTTATTCTGATTGAGCTAAAAAGTTAAGTTCTTTAGATCCTCCTTCAGTTCTTTGATAGCTGGGTCTGTCTGCTGGTACTGGCTTTCTTCTAGTTGCAAGGCTATCTACAGAGTCTCTGCCTATGTCTGAAACTTTTGTTGTCGCAATGTTTATTTTAAGTGTGGGAGTAATGAGTTGACAAATAGGTGCTGATGCTGCATATTGGTCATGAGATATTTTAACTTTCTCTTCAGTTGCTTGAATCTCTGGTCAATCTCCCATACAAACTCTCTTGGTTTCTGCCTCATTTCTATCATCTCATTCATCTATTGATCCTCTGAGCTCGGCTTTTGGAACTCGTTTATTAATAACTTCTTAATGTATTCCAGTGTCCTTGTCGTCCCAGGGGCACTGTTTTTGTCTAGACTCATGTACCAGTCTAGTGCGCGATCTCTTAGTGTAATCGCTAACTGCGCAAGTTTGGTATCTTAATCAGTGATTTGTTTTGCTTCCCATATCTTTTCACAAATGAACAAGTGTTTCTTAGGGTCTTCTGCTGCTTCTCCTTGAAATTATGGTAACCTGATGGTGGGATCGTGTCCTGCCATTCTAAATGTTGAGCTACTATCTCTGCGTAGTGTAGATACCCAACTAGCGCTGCCTAAACTGGCTCCTCTAGTTGTTGTTCCTTGTGTAGATGTACTTCCTCCTGTCTGACTGCTTCTGAACTTCAGTTGACTAAACGGTGGTTTTCTCTTTGGTGTGTTAGTCGCACATGGGTTTATGGGTTCCACACTGACATTAATATGGATAGGATTGTTGCCTTCTCTTCCCATTATTGGACCTCTCATATTCCTCTCATATGTTGCGCACAATATTTCCTCAATCTGCTCCATAGCCCAAAGATCCTCTACCTCTTCTTCATCACTTTCCAAGCCTTCCCTCATGACTTTAGCTCTCTTCTTGGTATTCACCTTGTATTGGTAGGGTAATCCGCTACACGTCTTTCCAGCCATTGCCATGATCTTCTTGATCTGGTCGTCATCCATCATGATTGGGTCCAAGGGTTCCTCCTTGCCCTTATGATTTCCTCCTTTTATTTTCCCTTTTTCTGTCAGTGCTTCCCCCCTTCCCCCATGCACATAGGGAAGTTTAGCTATCTGACTCCATTGTCATTACACCTTTTTTATATAGTAGTATCCTAATAGAAGTATAAAATGATAGAATGTGCCTTCCTCGAGGTCCTCGTAAAAACTCGTGCTCTGCTGCACTATACGACTTCATTGTGTCTATTGCAAACTCTGTTATAAAGCATGCCATAATACTGTCAAGCCAAAAATCTACTACGAGGGTGAATTTGTTGTTCACCTGCTGTAACTGCTCAATCTTTATTTGGGTCCAATCTAACTGTCAAATCTGGTTCATTTCCTGGTTATCCTTCAACCTTAGTATCCACTCCTGTAATAGATGTGGAAAATCACAGAAAAAGACTTCATGTAAATCAATAAACACATATTTCTCAAGATATTTGCAGGGTGTTATTCTAGGGTTTCTATTGTCTTTCTATGCAAATTCTAGCTCTTTCATTCTTAACCAACTTTCGATCTCTTCTTTTGTGGGATTCCATGGTCTCAACATTCCCTTCTAATGGCTCATTTCTCTCTGCCTAACATTGTTTTGATCCGCCTCCGCCATATCTTCGTCTTATCTCATCTACTCAATCCCCTCTTGCTCCTACCAACGAAAATGGAACCATTTGTTGGTTTAAAATACTTATTTACTGACTAATTTTGTATTGACCTAGGTTTCATGTCTGTTTGGGTTTCCAACAAAGCCTCTAAAACTATCGGCCCTCCTGGTAAACCAAAAGGCAACAAAGCACACAGAATGCACTGCGCAGTCTCACCCGAGATAACTTTAATGGGCAGTTGTAAGAATCAGGTTCTTACAACCTAGGATTGAGTGTGAGATATGCGAGCTGTATATTGAACCATTATTATAACTTGTAAATGCAACATACTGTTATTCACAACTACACGGTAAATCCAACAACTTATTCCCCCAATATCGCAACAGTACTTAACAAGTAATATAGCAACTCATTCATTAAACATAATAATAACAGCTAAAGACAATAAATATATGCAAGCATTCACCACATAACACAGGTGTTACCATGGTTCACCCCCTCTTGGGCTACGTCCACAAATATTTGTCTCTCAGCTCTTTTATTATAGTATTTTCACATCTACAATGTCGCACGCTTACAACTCTTCTCAGTCAGGCAAGATCTGTATGAGGCAGACTAGATCGCACCAGGCTCCATAGCCTGCGATCTAACCCTCAAGATATACCCTCCTTCATCTTCTCTAGCTCAACAACTTATACAAAATAGATCACACAACAAAACTAGTACATATTGCATCAACTCATGTGTAACAACAACAACAATAATCAGAACCCCCTATAATCCCTAGGTATCTATATTTATATGTTTCTGACTCTTCAACCATTACAATACATTACCAAACCCCTAACCCTAATGTCATTTGGTCTTCCCTGCATGCATGCATGCTGCTCTTCCTTCCAGATGTCGCTTTCCTCATGCATGCTTTCTTTCCCAAAAATGCCTTGCTTTTCTTCTTTGGCCTACCTCCAACACGCAATATAGATCATAAAAAGATATGAATATCCTATGACAATAATTTCGGACGTTTTCAAACGATCTCGGGAATATGTCACATGCACAACTATAATTAATCCTAGCACTACAAGAATAACACTATTCTTGTAGCGCCCTTTCCACTTTGGCAATTTTGAAATTTAAAAGAGGGAAAAAGTACATATGACGTGGGGAAAATAATTTACCATGTTATATCCTAAATTTTAATTACTTCAAAACATTTAAAACGTGCAGAAAAAGAATGGAAGCATACTTTGAAGCCAAGAAAAGGAAAAACAAATTTTAATACAAATTATGAAAAAGGGGTAGAACAAGGATTAAGGAAATCCAATAGTCAAAAACAAAGTTAAGGACTAACACTAGCTCCTTCTGGGGATACATTTTCATGGTGAAAATTTAAGAACTGGCTGACCAATGCCTTCATATCTCTCTTATTCCACTTTATTTCCCTGCTATGTCATCTTTTATTCAAAACCACAAAATTGTAGAGAAACACTTCCATTGGGTATATGGAGTATTTATTTGATATTAAACATACCAAAAGTAAATTATACTGTACAAACTGAACTTTCTGACTGATTTTTAAAAGAAGTAATGTTTTAAGAATCTCCCATTTACTAGGCCTCCCAAAATCTCACTATCATCCAAATTGTGTAAAAGAACGGTATTGTTGTTCATGACCTTAGCTATTTTGAAAGGACCATACCATAAATTGTCAAAGTTGCCATTTTTAGATTTGTCCTCTCTTCTAGCATCCCACCTCAATACAAGGTCTCCCTCTTGAAAAATATCCTTGTTTGTCTTCTTATCAAAAGTTGCTTTAACTTTTCTCTGATAAATAACAACTTTCTGATCCAGCTTCTCTCTATTCTGTTGAACCTCTATGATTTGAAAAACTCTCCTTTGAATGTCATTGGGATCTTCTAACTCTTCTTCCAGAAATTTGAGAACAAGTAAGCCCAATTGAGTTGGGAAAACAACCTCTGTTCCATACACCATTTGGAAAGGTCAAGTCCCAATGAATTTCTTAGTACTTATCCAATCATCCCATAGGGAAAATTTTAATTTTGAATCCCATGATATTTTATTTTCTATGAGTATTTTTCTAATAATCCTTATGAGGATTTTATTGGATGATTCTACTAACCCATTTCCTTGGGGATAATAAGGAGTGGAATGGACCAACTTGATGTTATATTTATTTCAAAAGTCAACCATTGAATTGGATTTGAAGGCTTGAGCATTTCTAGTAACCAACTTCTTAGGACAATCGAATCTAGAAAAAATATGCCCTTCAAGAAAAATCATGATTACCTTATCTGTTGCATTTCAGGTTGGGATTGCTTCGATCCATTTGGTAAAGTAATCTATGGCTATGAGTATCCATTTGTGTTGTATAGAAGATGAAGGATGGATTTATCCAATGAAGTCTAGGCCCCACTATTGAAAACGTCCATGAACAATGATGGGTTTTAAAGGTAGAGACATAAGTTTTTGTTTTCCTGCAAACTTTTGACATGGTTCACATGCCCTCACCTGAGAAAATATATCAGAAAAAAATATAGGCCAATAATATCCCACTCTTAATATTTTGAAAGTAGTGGATTTACAATGGTGATGTCCCCCATAAACTCCCTGATGTAAATCAAAGAAAATATGTTTTGTTTCTTCCTCATCAACACATCTCAACAGAATTCCATTATGATATTTCCAAAACAAGGTTTGAATGATAATGCAATACTTCACTAATTTCAGTTTAAGTGATCTGAACTTGGATTTATCTAAATCAGGAGGAGACTGAAGATTTAGAAGAAAACAAATAATTTCTTTATACCACGGTGAAGAAGAATATCTGTTACTCACCTCTGAACCAGTTTCCTCAACCTAGAATGTTGAATTCATTTATTTGTTGAAGAAATGATGTAATCCAATTGATCTACAATTTGACTCTGTCATCAATTTTGCAAGGCCTTGTCCCTTTATTAACTTAGTGGGCTTTATGGTCAAGTTGTATTCCAGAATTTTAGTCATCCATTTCCCCCTTTTTCCTTCACAATCTGGCTGGAGTAGAATTTCCTTAACTGCACTATTTGGAACATATGCAGTAATTTCATAATGCAGGACATACACCCTCAAAGATTTTAAAGATTTCACCAAAGCATAGGCTTGCTTCTCCATAATATCATATTTTAATTCAAAATCCCCAAGAGTCTTGCTGAAGAAAGAGATAGGTTGTTCATACCCTCGGTTATTTCTTTGTAAGAGAACAAAAACTATAGTGTCTTCAGATGCAAATGAAAAAATAAAAACTCTTTAGAATAATACGGACTGATGAGGACGACAAACTCTATTAAAGCCTTCTTAATCTTTTCATATGATTCCTTTGCTTCAGGTATCCATTTGATATCTGCATTTTTCTTCTACATATCAGTAATAAACTTGATGATTTATGTAAAGTTAGGTATGAATCTCTTTAAAAAATTGATTTTTTCTATGAAGGACCGAATAGACTTTTTATTTCTTGGGATCTCTATTTTTTGGATGGCCTTTACCCTTTCTGGATCTGATTTAATTCCTTTTTTAGAAACAATATGCCCTAAAAGTTTACCTTCTTCCGTAGAAAAATGAGAGTTCTTAAGGTTTAGTGATATTCCAAACCTTCTGCATTTTTCAAAAGTCTGCTTAAGATGTTGTAAGTGCTCATCATCTGATTTTGAGAAAACAATAATGTCATCAAGATAAATAACCATGAATTTATCTTTATCACCAATGAATGCGATGTACATGGCTCTCTGGAATGTCTCTCCTGCATTCATGAGTCCAAAAGACATTTTTTCATACATGAAGGTTCCCCAGGGAGTTGTAAAAGCAATTTTCCTCTTATCTTCTTCCATCACTGATATATGATTATATCCTGAATAACCATCAAGCATGGAGATTCTTTGGGCCCCTACCAGTCTTTGTAGAATATGATCCATTTTAGGTAATGCATAATTATTCTTCAGAGAACATCTGTTTAGATTTCTGAAATCTACACAAAGCCTAATCTCCCCATTCGTTTTCCTGACAGGTACTAAATTTGCCACCCATTTTGAGTATCTCAAAGAAACTATAATTTTGGCATTCAACAATCTTTTCAGTTCTCTTTCAATTATAGGAAGCAACAATGGATTAAACTGTCTTGTTTTCTGCTTAAATGGTTTAGATCTAGGCTTCAAAGGAATCTTATGCTGCATGATTTATGTATCAAAAAACTTAAGGTATTCATAAGACAAAGAAAAAACATCTGAAACTGTTTCATCAAATTGACATACATGTCTCTCTGTTTTTTTGGCAATTTCCTAGATAATTTCACCATTCTAGGATTTGAGTTCGAACTGATATCACATTGTATCACTTCAACTTCTTTTGTTTGGATGACAGGCTTTTGGGACACATCATTGTGATCAAATAGTCTCTCAAAAGGAACAAGACCCTTTGACAAATGATTTGTTTTTAATTTAATGATTTTATGACCAACAATATTGTCTTAAAGGATATTATCATCATGAACTCCCACATCATCATTTTCATTATCGTGGTCTATTGAGATAGTAGAAAACTCATCAATGGTCTCCAAAAACCTTTTAATCTCTTGATCATCTTTAAACACTTTCCATTTTTTTATGTTATCTGGTATAGAAGGTCTGTGTCTTACCTCAATTTCAAATCTTAAATTGGGAAATATTGGAGTTATGAAATTACTAGCTGCCAATGCTAGAGAATCTGCCCACTGATTCAAGTTTATGTGTATAAAAGTGATGTTGAAGGCCAAAAATAAATTATCAACAAAATCCCACAATTAATTTTTGTACTACTTTAACCTCTGTTGTTTGGTTTGATAAATATTTTTTATATAATGGATGATAAGCTCAGAATCTCCAAAAACATAAATTTTGTCAATACCCATATTTTTAGCAACTTTCAATGCCAACATAATAGCTTCATATTCACTGCTATTGTTGGGTGTATCAAATTCCAATTTATATGACAGAGGAATGAATTCCTTGGTAAGAGAAATAAAAACAATCCCAACCCCAGAGCCTTCTTTGGAACAAGCACCATCAAAGAACATTTTCCAGACTTAATTTTTTGTATTTTCTTCAGCTATAGGTATGATTTTTCTGACTAATGTTTCAACTATATTGTCACCATTGTGGAAAATGGAAGAACCAATTTCATATTCAACAACATATATAGCAACAACATATATAGGATGATTTCTAGGATTTTCATGATCACTAACCAAGTATGCTAATATGACTTCCCTGTACAGTCTTCGATGCTCTCCACCAAGCACATGTATAGTATCATAATCGAGGTCCATTTGTAGTGTACCTCCTACTTTCTTAGCCCGTGATCTTGACAACAACATCCCAAATTTAGGAGGTATATCAACCACAATCACATCCAACACCACACATTTCATAGGTAACTGAGATAAAGTAACAACCATGTCTTTAATGACTCCCAGGCATTTAACCTTTCTGGATTCAAATGAATATAGGTCTAGATAAGGCTTAGTGATGTCTAATACTAGCTCATCCATTACCACCTTTTTCATGACATTGTGTGAAGCTCCCGAATCCATTAAATAGTTATGTAATATTTTTTCATGAATGTTCAGGGATATGTAGAAAGGAGGAGAAGCATAAGATCTATCCTCAATATGTGGTCCAATAGTTACAACAGGATTTTCATCTTCAAGATTTATGGTATCTGAAAAAGTAACATGAGTAGGGGACCGCAATGCTTTCAGGACATATTTTCTAAAAGGATCAATTTTCATCAATTCTACCAGAGGTATGGGGATTTTGATTTTATTGATTTCATTTTCCAAACTGAAATAAAGAACTCACTTCTCAAATTCCTTCACCTCTGTAGTAACAACCTTGACATGTTGTTTTTGTTGCTGATCAATTTTAACCCCAAAACCTTCTTTACTAAACCTTGATTTGACTAGAGCATTTTTCTTTTTGGTTTGAACAAGTATATCCACTTTTGATCCATTTGATCTAGACCTAAGATCATACTTTTTCCTTTTAGGTTCCTTCTGGGAAATCTCTTTAGCATCTTGTTCCTCAAAGTGATTCAGTATAAGAGTATCCTCATAATCTTGTTGTGTCAGATGAGTGGGAGGTAATTATGTATCATTTAAATGAACCGTGGAATCTTCCTCATTGTCATCAATTTCCTCAACTTCTTCCACTGCATTATTTTGAAAAGGAGGCAAAACCCTCTGATCTTCTTGATTTCTCCTTTCTCTGGGAAAAATTTGAGGAACATTGTTAAGCCTTCTAAATTGATTGGGATTTCTGTATCCTCCTTCCTGTGTAGGCCTGCTAGGTTGTTTTTTCTCCATCTCCAGCCTGACCATTTCAGATGTCAAGGTTTTCAACATTTTGGCCATTTCATCAATCTTGGAGTTAGACGCTGTATGAGAAGAAGAAGGAAGTTCTTCGCTCTATTTTTTCTTGTCTCTGTCACTCCTTGATTTCAATTTATCTGCTACCAATATATTGGATTCTTCTTCAATGGCTGCTTCCTACATCAAAATCAGAGTAACAAACCTTGTTTCTCTCAACAACAGAGAAAACTTAACATCAAATGCATTGGAAAAAGTAATTTTGGTAGATGTTTCTGTGGGTTTGATTTCATCTGGAATCTTACTCTACATTTTATTGAATCTTTTGGTAAAATTGGATACAGATTATCATTGCTTTCTTTTCAAAGCACCAAATTGAGTGATATAATACAAGTAATCTTTCTTATCTCCCCAGTGTCTCAAAAAGGTATCATCTAGTGCACCAATATCATCAATATAATTAGGAGGTAGAATTCTAAACCATTTCCTCGCTTCTCCATCTAAACTTTGCACAAAAATCTTCATCCAAACAACTGCATGCTCCGCATTAAAATGATCTGCAAAACTATAAAAAGAGTTTAAGTGCTCTTTAACAGTGACTTCCCCCTCTCCATTGAATCTTGGAAAATACTTCATATAATAATTAGGTGGGAAGGCATACAATACTTGTGGTAAAATTAATGGTGCATATCTCGATGCAACAATTGCATCCATCCTATTTACAACCATATTTACCACAATGGGTGCTTGAACCGTAGGAATAGGAAAAACTTGTGATGTAGAAAGAGAAACAGTTCCTTGGGTAGAACAACTTAGTTGAGATGACATGAGTTTTTGATATTCAAGTGATGAAATCAGAGGTTTCTATTTTGAACAAGGATAAGATGAAGGTTCCAGAAACAAATGATTTTCAAAGGAACAATAATGTGGTTTAACCTATTCAAAAGAACTAGATTGGGGTGATGAAGATAAAAGTGTATCAAGTTCACTTTTAGTATCTTTGGGAAAATCCCTCAAAGCTCCAACTATGGATAAGGTGTTTGTTTGTTCTTCTTGAATGAGCTCAACAAATAATTTCCATTGCTCTAAATTCAATTCAGAGATAGTTGAAGGAAATGATACATCCAAAGGTTGAACAATAGTTTTTTTTTCAATTCCAGGTACAATTTCTACAATTGGAGGGTTATTAACAGGTTCCGAAGACTGTCCTTGAGCACTTGTAGCAGATGATGTATCTTTTGAAGAAGAGGACTGTTCTGAAGTACTTTTAGATTTTCTCAATAAATTTTTAGGATCAGACATTACTGGAACATGCATAGGATTTGTTTTTTTTCTGGTCACTTGTTTCTTTGTGGATGATGATAAGTTTAGAGGAGGTTTAAGTACTTTACCTTCTCTTTTAGGAGCCAGAATGACTGCAGATGAGTCATCAGGTGAATAATATACAGTCACATAAAAGTGTCTAAATTCTTGTCCACCATCAAGATTTAGATCTGATATTTGTCGTTCTCCCAGGGAAAAATACTTCGTGTCTTCATCCCCAACAATGGTGCCAAGAGATGTTAGTCCCTAAAGTTGCAATTGACTATGTGAGGGAAAGATATGGCATCATCAAGTTATTGCAACAATATTTTATAAAGGTTTTAAATAAGATTTAGAAATGGTTGAATGTTGGTTCAAATATACAATAAGGATATAAGGCTCAATGTACAAAGGAAAATAAACATCTCAATAACTTAGTAAATGACAAACAATTTGATAAATCAGATGGTAAAAAGTGAATGAAGAAAGAAATATATATGAGTTTTTAGTTTGTCCACTCACACATAGATTTCTCATTCCCAAATATCATTAAGAAATAAGAACATGGTACTTGAAAACAACTCTTAGTTATGAAAAATTTAAACAACAAAATTTCACTGTATTACTCACAACAAAGATATCATATTCTTAGCAACATATAAAAATGCATCCAAGTAAGAAAAAGAAGAAGATAATAACATGAAAATAATTTCTGACCATCAAAATGCCTTTTCCATTTAGTGCTAATATGAAAATATTGTCTTTGCCTCACACATGAGTCTTTACAAAAAATAACCCTTGATTCCCAAACTGATCAACCATTTCAGTCCTTTCAATGTCTTTTTAAACACAAAAATTATTCTTGAAGATCCTATTTTTCAGATTACAGTTTTAGATAGGATACTATCAAATGGATATTTTCTAGGAGAGAAATATTCATACGAATATTTCTAATTCCTATAATGTAGTCTTCCTTAACAACTAATTTGAATATAGACTAGATGAAAGTTTGATGAGGCTTTCCAAATCCCACAAAAAGAGTAATAAAACTATTGTTGAGATGGTTCACCTTGTTAGTGCTTTGTAAACTTCGTTTGGTTGAGAAAATGAATGACAGAGGCAACCTACAAACCAACTTTGAGGCCAAAAACTAGCCTTTCCGACCTGGATAGGGCTCTCTCTGAGACTTCGTCTTTGTACAGGTTATGTATTTAAACTGTCGGCTAGATTTAATACTTTCGTACAATATTTATGGTTCTATTGGTGAAATAAAATCAATACCTTGGGTTGTGGAGTCAATTTAAGAAAATGATAGAAACAAATGACTTTGTAACTAAACTTGAGAGGATAAAGGCAAAGTAAGAAACAATCTTTCAGTTAAAAATCATTGTGTATGGCGAGAGAAAAACACATGAAGCAACTTAGAGCACCGCTGGGGATGAATTCAGAGTTCACTTAGAATAAACAAAGTCATCTAAATGGTGTAAATCTAGAGCACCGTGCGGTGAATTCTAGATTCGAATCACGTTCCTATTTAGACAAAAATACAGATATGAATATAAAGAACACATGAAATCACGTACGTAAAGAGAGAGTACAATACATCAAACTTCCACCGTTAGAATCTTTTTGTCAAAGTTTCAAGACCTTTGCATTAAGTTTCAATCGAGTTCGAAAGCTACATTCAATAGTCACTGTCTACATTGTTTTTGCCAACCAACCTGGCTTACATTGAAAAGATGAAATATATAGATCAGGGTATGCCGCTCGGGCTACCCTGCTCTCTAACTACTATCCCTAGAAATTAGGCTCTGACTATTCTTTGTTAGATGACTCTTCACATGACACTTTACTAAAAATAGAAACTGACTATACTTGATCACACAATAACCGACGTCTTTTCCATGACAACTTAGTCATCATAAAGATTTCATTGTTAGAGAGTGATGTGTCGATGCTTTTCCATTGACAGGGTATCTAGATGATCAAGTGCTCTACCAGACTCCAGTAACCCATTGTAATAGCCTTGATTTCTGTCACACGATCATTTGTTGAAGAGTGCATGTGGCGGGTAACCACGGACTGTCGCAGGTGTTTCCAAGATGACACCACCAGTTAAGGGACAACGCCTTTCTTCAAAATGTCGCGTGTCCAACGTACACTTGTCCTTTGTAATAGATGGGTATCCAATGTTTTACGTCATATGCTTGTCGCACGGGTGCCTGTCAGAGTCCATACTTCCTAGTGGAAAACAGGACACGAGGAGACAAAATCCGTGCCACATTGAGAAGACAAAAATGGAGTTGGTCGATCATGCCTCTGGCTTCGTTTGTAGTTTGGAAATCCGAAGCATTCTCCCGAGAGATCAGTTGTGTCTTTTCAAATTCATTAGTTTCCTTTTCAGAACCACGTTCCCTTTCAACCTCTTCTGGATGCTGGCCAGAGCTACACAAATGTTTTCCAGTGCCGGTCCACATTCCTTGAAGTGCTTTACATTTCTTTATTTTGACATCCTCTGTGCTTCGTGCAAATGGATGATTGTATCTTGTGCTTCCCTAAGTTGCCTCTTAAGCCAAGTCACGTTTCCCTCTTGATCCCGTGACGCTAATGCCTCAAGGGTATTTGATGCTAACTACTGTCTCAACTCCCTGTTCTCTTGGTATAGCTCAACAATAGCGAGCTGCGTTTTCTTTAGCTGCTACGACGATTCATGAATATCTATGCCTTTAGTGTCTGTCCTTCTCCTTCTACTGCAGGTTTCTTGACTTGGACCTTTGACAGGTTCCAGTCGAATGGCGTGTATGAGTAGTTCTTTGGCGACCAATTTTGCACATGGCTCACTCAGGACTTGGGCCTCCCCAGTCTCTTTGTTCTTCCTTGGCTTGCCCCTCTTTTGGAGCATCGACTGTTGGGGAGTTGGGGCTTCCAATGTCTTTCCTTCCTCTGCAACCCTTCCTATTTCCACCTCCGCACGGTGGGGTGTTACTTTTTCTGTGGGTGAACAAGAATATCCTTTGGGGTCCTTGGGGATGCTAGCTTTGAGGAAAAATGGAAACCCAGTTTTCACCCAATCACCTCAGCTCCTCAACTATTAGTAATTTGATTAGTGAGACATGAGATAGTTTCTTCTTCGACCGATTTGCTTCCATTTGGACGTTGTCCACCATTTCTCGGAGGATTTGGTGCAAGAATAATGATAGGTTCAATGGTTGCCTCCCTGTGAAATGCATCAACAATCCGATGTGATGTGGGTGTATTCTATCAGACCTCCCTTTACAAGTGAAATATTTTCTAATCTCCCTCACGAGCTTCTGAAAAGGCTCCTACATATATCTTCTTGGAACACCCTCTTTGAATTTTCCGTTTAAACACTCTGGTTTGATGAACTCCTCATATCATAGTGCTTACAAAGGCATGTCTTTATACCACCTTTCACCGTGTGGAGGTATCTCCGTTGTGGCTGACAGAGTTTCCTCTGTTACCTGGAAGGTGATTCCTGTAATTATTGTGCGGAATCCGTTGAACCTGAGTGCAAACTGTTCTGCCAGTTTCACATTGAATCCTTGGATTTTCTTACAAAATACCATGCATCTGACCTCTTCAAAATATGCTATGACATCCATATCTTCATTTACCAACGTTAAGTCTTGAGGTTCCAGCCCCACATTTCTGCTACTTCGAGCACCTTTCCTTATGTTCTGGGATGTTGCCATGGTGCACCGCGTATTTATCCCGTGTGTGACAGATTTAGCATGGACCCAAAGAGGTAATATTGCTTGACCTAGGTTTGTGACGCAATGGAAGGAAATCAATTTTCCAACCATGAGAAACTCAGGGCTCACGGGAAGAGTTACAGACAATGCATAAACTTGGATGGTGAACAGAATACATGCAGAGCAACCAGAATTTATAACTGGGTGGGAAAGAGATGGAATCGTACCAAGGGACACTGAATCCATGGTGACTGGAGGTTTTGAAGCAGGCTGAAGATTTTCACAGCAGATCTGTGTGACGAGTACACTTTGGGGCATGTAAAGTACAACTGATAAGAGCTGCAAAGTATACGTAATATGAGCACTGTGGTTTTTCATTATTTTTGACCTCATAATGAGTTGATGATGGTCACTTTTTCATGGACTACCACACATAATGCAATGTACTCTGCTTCTGTGATACTCAAATCCACAAAAGTTTGTTTCCTGCTACACCAGGAAACCATGGAAGATCCAAAAATAAAACAACAACCATATGTGTTCTTATGGTCTACTTAGCCCCCTGCCCAATATACATCTACATATCCTTGTAATATCATGTCTACACCAGAGGCATATCTCAATCCATAACCAACTTTGCCTCGTAAATATCTCAACACATGCTTCATTGTTATCCAGTGTGTCTATCTCGGCTGACTCATAAAATGACTCAGTACATTCACTCCATAGCATATATCAGTTTTGGTGTTAACCAGATACATCAATGATCCAATCAGTTGTCTATAAAGATGTGGATCAATCTTGCCTAAATCAGAAGAATTCTCGCTCAGTTTCTTCAAATCCATCACCATCGGTGTAGGCATGGACTTGCAGTTTGTCATCCCGAATTTCTTCAATATCTCAACTGTGTATTTCCCCTGATTCAGGAGAATCTCATCAGTCCTTTTCCACACTTCTATTCCCAAGAAGTAGTGCATCATATTAAGGTCCTTCCTCTCGAATTCAAAATCCAATGCACACTTGCATTCAATAATAAGGCTTTTTGAACTAGTGAGGAATAAGTCATCAACATATAGGACCAAAATCAGGCACTTTTCACCAACAGTGTTGTAGTATAGGTTTGGATCAACAAAACTCTTGTTGAAGCCCAAACTCATCAAGTATCCATCAATATTCTCATACCATGCACGAGGTGCATGCTTTAGTCCATACAGGGCTTTCTTCAACCTGCACACATGAGACTCCTTCTCATATAACACAAATCCATCTGGTTGCTCGATGTAAACTTCTTCCTCAATTTCTCCATTGAGAAAGGTTGTCTTCACATCCATATGATGTAGTCTCAAACCTATGGATGCTGCAATGGAAGTGCATCAGGAAACAAGATAAAAATTCTCCTTATAATCTATTCCCTCCACCTGAGAGAATCCTCTAGCCACAAATATTGCTTTGTACTTATCGACACTTCCATCAGGTGCATGTTTGATCTTATAGATCCACTTGGAAGTCACTACAGACTTCCCTTTTAGTCTCAGAACAATATCCCACACAACATTCTTCATAATGGAACGATACTCCTCGGTCATGGCATCTTGCCAAACCTGTTGATCTGCTGCTTCTCCATGAGAAGAAGGCTCAGTATCAATGATGTGGTTCATAGGTGAAACATAGCTCAAAACTATTTGTGGCCTCTATCCCTCTTGGATGTACCACGAGGAGTTGCATGTCCCTCTGCCTCCTACATACTTTTTCGATCCCATGCAGAGCTCTTTTGGCCTACTGCAATGTCTCTGGGAACATCAACTAGAGCTACGGGATCAACTGGATATTTAACTATCTCCCTATGAACTGCTTAAGGGGGAGAAGGTATTGTCTCTTCCTTCTTCTCACTGTCAATCTCCATATGAGATTCTCTGGATCTTTGGAAGGTTATCTCTTCCTCAAAGGTGACATCTTTACTAACCTTGATCTATCTTTGACCAGGGATGTATATCTGATATGCCTTCGAAGATTCACTATACCCCACAAATGTACACTTTCTTCTTGAAGGGTCTAGCTTGGTCATCTTTTCCTTGGGTACATGAAAGTATACTGGATACCCAAATATCCTGAAGTGTCCAACCTCAGGCTTCACTCCAGTGAAATCTTCTTAAGGAGTCATGTTCTTTAGAATATTATGAGGAATCATGGGTGAAATCATGAAGATGGGTGTCTATTTTGCTTGTTTATGAGAAAAAAAACAATATTTTCACAAGTTCTTCAACTTCCGACATACAAAAATATTTTTTTTATTTAGAATATCACTTTACAGTAAAAACAAAACTTGTGAAGAATTTTGTTATCTTTCCAATGACTATTTTTCAATTTTTTTATTATTAAGATTTGATATGTCATTTTGACAATTGTTTAACAATATGTTAGTTAAACATGAAAGGAATGATAATGATTTAGTCCCCCCCCAACAATGTATCTATTATTGAAATTTTGCTTTTAACAAACGAAATATACTGCAACAATCTACAAAGACTTTATTTTATTATGACTATAATTTTGAATCTAACAGGTGGATATTACAATTTCTAGAATTTTTTGAAGTTGACCAAGTTGAAAACGTTGCAGATTTTAAACACATGTTTCCCCCCACCTTGTATCTATCTTAATTTTTACTTAAAAGTAAGATATAAAAATATCCTTTTGAAAAGAACAGTTTAAGGATTATGAATATAATTTTTTCTAAAATTTTCATTGTGTATTTTTAGAGATATGGATATTTCATTTCACTGAATCATAATGTCAGCTGAAAATATTATGCAGTGATTTTTTTTTTAAATTAAATAAAATTAGATAAAAATAATGAAAATGAATACAAATTATAGGAATTGAAAGTAGATTCAATTTTGCAAATGTTAGTGTCATTTTCGAAACCAAATTTTGAGTATTTGTAGGAGTCCGCAACCTCCAAAGTTCAGGTAAGCTAGAGGGAGTTCTCTGGTTCCTGCATATAGTTCCATTTTCTAGTTTTTGGTCGAAAGAATCTTTCAGCCAAAAAACAATTATTTCGGCCGAAAAACGAAATTCTAACGGAATCCGTTAAAATTAAACGATTTCCTAGCTTTTCACTCGAAAAAGCCTTTTTTCAGCGGAAAGATGGGTGCACGAATTTCGTCGTCCGGAAAAAATGAAAATACATGTCGTATCATTTTATTTCACGCCAAATCGGATAAATATGCTTTCGGCTGAACACATTTAACACAATTCATTGCTTGCTTCATGGTTTTCTAAATCACCTAAACAAAGTTTCGAATCATCTTTTTCATTTTTGTTGAACAAGGTAATTGATGTTTGTTCAAGTTTTTATTGGAATAACAATTTATATATTGAAAGATAAATGTTGAGCATTTTTTCAAGGTGAAGCCTTTGTTGAGCATAAAATTATTGATATTATTTTTTTATAATTTTTGTGACAATGAAGTTTTTCTGAGACTATTCTAAAATGTTGATTTTGTTAAAAACTTTTACAGATAACTATACTCATGGGAAACAAAAGTTTGTGCAAAAGAAAATTTGATCGCACTCGAGATGAAACTCACCATAATGATCAAAGGAAAGAGAATTATTGGAGAAATAAACGAGAATGTGTAAATATTGAAGAAAGAAACGATGATAATGTAAATAGAGATTTTCAACAAGAAGAAGTCCAACTAGGTATGCATGCACATATTGTCTATATTAAAAGTATAGAATTCAAATTTAAAATATTGTTTAATACAATTGATTGTAATTACGATTTGATGTTTTTTAAAAAACATAAATAGATTTGTATCATAACGTCGATGAAGATGTTGAAACCAAATTTGAAGAAGAAGATGAATCACCTATAGGTATGTACATAAATTTAAATAATACAAGATGAACACTTGTATATAGTTTAGTGAATTTATGTTCGAGTTTTGTTTTTCAATATAAACTTTAAATTGAAATATGCAGGAGAATATATCAACATTGATGATGAAATATTAGAAAATGTTGATACTGAAAAAGTTGGGAAGAAATATGCTAAGCATTATATAGGATATCGAACTAAGAATATGTATAATACTTTTTTCAAAGATGAATCAGTAACAGTACAAGCTCAACTTTTACTCTGTCTAATAAAGTCAAGAAAGTTAAAAGAAGCTACATCATTATTGGGTATTCAAAAGTCGACAAAAGATACAAAGATGAAACATAATTTCTTTGACAATATAACTAGTGTATTAAAATCTTTTGGAAAATATCGAAAAAAAGATGTCAATGTTGCACGTAGAGTGATACAAACAACAATTGTTTCATCTAGCAATATAAAATATCATTTGACACGACACATGGAAAAAATGATGGGAACATCAAGAAAAACATTGTACAAATAATCCATATGGATATCAGTGGCCACCCACCTTTTCCAATTGGCTCAAAACAGTTTTCTGACAATTTTGGCAATTTACTATTTTTAGCAGTTTTAACTTCCGGGCCATTTTGAGGGCCTAAATGAAGGTTTTTTAGGATTGAGCTCCTCAATGATAGCCAAAGGTATAATTGATCCCCCCAAAATAATCTCCTCAATGATACCTTTCCAGCGGGCTATCACACGCCTAAAACAAAGCTCGTATGCAAAAGTTACGACCCCGAGAAGTTGATGTACTAACTTACCCAAATGGGGCCCACATGACTTTTGGTGCATCATCTCCTAGGGTTAGGTTTTTGGATGTCTAAGGTTTTTTGAATTATTGTTTATTATAAAAATGCCTTCAGAGCCTCATTGTAATCTTCTTCTTGCGAATGCGTGCAACTGTCACATCTCTTCTCAGAGATAAGCCGCCACCATTCCAGCAAGTTTGTTTCTGCTGCATTTTATAGTTTCAGCTTATTTCGTTATTGAATAGAAAACCAATTTTACTGTATCTCTGTTATTTTGTGTTAATAACCTATTGCTAATCTCTATTCATTTCATTCTTCTCATAAAATATGGATCAGTGGTATCAGAGCGGTCTACTCCTTGTCGTCTTAATGTATGTCCCCAACGAGGTCGGAGTACAAAGAGTTGGGTCTCGAGCTTGTTTCTCTTGAGGACATAAGCTCTCGCACGCCCAAGCGACCTCTCATGGTAGGAGAAAATAAAGTTGATGAGATAAGAGATCCTTTCAAACTGTTTATTGAGGAATCCCTCATGTAACAGAGGAACGAGTTGATGATTAGTTTCGCGCAAATCCTTCGGTGGATACCAACAGGTGATGCATCGTTTTTGAATGGATGCGTCACCCCCTTCAAGGTACAAATAAACTTCGATATTCCTATATTTGAAGTTTAGATAGATGCAGATGCTATAGACAAGTGGTTGAATCTACTAGAAGGGTATTTCTCTGTCCATAACTTTTTGAATAGAGAAAAGATTACTTTTGCACTCCTCAAAGCCATTCCCCATGTCAAAGATTAGTGGGAAACTTTCTGTGAGCAAAAGGAAACATAGGAAACCTCATTATTTTCAGTCACAGCCACTTGGGAATCCTTCAGGAATGCTATTAAGGAACAATACTACCCTGTCGGAAGTTATGACGACCTGTATACCAAGTGGACCACACTGCGGCAAGAAAGAGACCAAGCAGTGCTCGATTTCAAAAATATCTTCCATACCTTGTGCACCAAGTTGGGTATCAAATATTCGGAGCGACATCTGGTGCTCAAGTATCACGGTGCTCTGCATAGATACATCCAGACCGAAATGGAATTTCTGGACATCTCATCCTTGGGCACGGCCTACTGATATGCCGTCAAGATCGAGCATAAGATCAAACAAAAGATGCGACAATTTGGGCCTGGGAACCCCTCACAACAAAATTCGGGAAAGGGTAGAACCAACCCATAGCATAAAGGACAGAGCAAAGATGGACAGTATCAGGGCAACCAGTCCAAGCCATAAGCAAAGAAGGACACCAGAAAGACAAAGAAAGATACCGGGAAGTGGTGCGACTTCCATAAGAGCCCTTGGCATAAGATTGTTGACTGTCATTCAAAGCAGTCGTTGGTGGCCGAAGTGAAAGACTTTGAATTAGATGCATATTCTGACTCTGAGCCAGAACCATAAAGGGGAAGACAAATCATTGACATGGAACCCAGTGCCACCATTGCTGCCACCAAGCTCTAGCCTAGTGAACCAGACGAGCCAGAAGAAGGAGAGCGCCTCTTCCATTCACAGATGTGAGAAGAACCTCATCTCAGCAGAGGTCGTCAAGTGGCTCACCCTGCCAACAACGTCGCACCCACAACCCTACACCATTGGATGGCTCTGCCAAGGAAACGATCTCCGCATCAACCAACAGTGATGACTATCATACGACATCAAGCCCTTCAAAGAAGAGGTATTATGTGATGTTGCTCCTCTCGAAGTTTGTGATGTTCTTTTGGGCCAACCTTATTTATGGAAACGTCATGCTGTATATGAGTCTAGGCCTCATAGTGTTATTATTACTTTGAACAGGAAATTGTACAGGATATCCGAGGCTGCCCCACCTAGTGCTATTTCCTTGATATCTGCTAAGAAATGTAGGAAGTTCATCTCTCAGACAGGGAAGTTTGTCTTCTTCGTGATTCTCTCTCAGAATAAGCAAAATATCATAGCCACATCTAGGGTCTTTGCGACCGACCTCTCCACACAACAGAAGCAAGTGGATAAGGTCATGGAAGAATACTCAGATATATTCTCCTCACCTACAGGGGTACCTCTACACTTCCAGGTCAAGCACCCCATCGATCTTGACCCCCGATGCACCACTTCCCAATGGGCCAGTCTATCGCTTCTCTTTGTTAGAGAATGAGGAGATCAAGCGATAGATCCAAAAAATGCTCCATAAGGGGCACATCCATCCCATCTCATCACCTTGTGGGAGCCCAATCATGCCGGTACATAAGAAAGATGGAACCTGACGACTCTATATTGATTATCAGACTCTAAATAAAATCACATTCAGAAACCAGTACCTGATTCCCCGAATCGACGACCTCCTTAATCAACTCACGGGGGCCAAATAATTCAGTAAGATTGATCTAAAGTCTGGCTACCACCAGATCTCGATAGAAAGGACAGATGTATGGAAGACCACCTTCAAGTCAAAGGAAGGCATTTTTGAATGGTTGGTCATGCCCTTTGTTTTGACAAATGCTCCAGCTACTTTCCTGAGGATGATGGACGATATCCTGCAACCATTCACCAATAATTTTGTAGTGGTTTATCTAGATGACATTCTAATTTACAACAAGACTTGGGCTGAACACCTGCAGCATATTCAATAGGTTCTGCACACCCTGCGACAGCGCAAGCTATACGCCAACTTGGAAAAATTCTCCTTCAGAATGGACAGGGTCCATTACCTGGGATACATCATTGATCAGCATGGTGTACATGTGGATCTAGCCAAGATCCAAGTCATCCGTCACTGGCCAACCCCAACAACACTCACTGAGCTTTGGAGCTTCTTGGGCCTTGCCAATTTCTACCACAGGTTCATGTTGGGATTCTCCCATATTGCATGGGAGCTCAGCCAAATAAACATGGGTGGTGGTAAGGAAAAAATTGCATGGGGCCGGCCCCAACAACAAGCATTCAATGATTTGAAGCAACGCTTGTGCTCAACCCCAATACTTTCACTACCAAACCTGCAACATCCCTTTGAAATTGAGACAGATGCTTCAGACTATGCTGTGGGCGCCGTTCTCACTCAGTACGACCACCCCGTGGCCTATCATAGTGAGACACTGTCATATATTGTCCGTAAGTACCCAACTTACGACAAAGAAATGTACTCCATTGTGCAAGCCTTCCGCCAGTGGAGACATTACATTCTTGGGAAGGAGACAATCATCCACACTGATCATAAGTCAATTCCATTTATGCAGACACAGGGAAAATTGCAGAATGACCTCCATCAAAAGTGGTCCACATACTTGCAAAAATTCCACCTCAACATCAAGTATAAAACATAAAGCACCAATCGCATCGTTGATTGCCTCAGCAGACCGCCAGTCGTGGAACTCACCACGGTGCTAGACTCTTGTGGCCATGAGACATCTGGATGGCCCCAACTCTATGAGATAGACCCTAAGTTCGACACCACCTACCAAATGTTGGGTGCAAATCCAGTTGTCGATAATTTCCATCTTCAGGATGGGTTGTTGTGTCTTCTAGGCCATATCTATGTTCCATCAAGTGAGAGAGAAAAGATGATTTGGGAAGCCCACTACAGTCGGGTGGCATGACACTTCGGTGTTAAAAAGACAGTGGCGATGCTACATAAACATTTCTACTGGCCGAAACTTCAACAGGAGGTCAGCAAGTATATTAGGTCCTACACTGCCTGTGCTATTGCCAAACCGACCACTAAGAAACAAGGCTTGTACACTCCTCTTCCTACTCCTGACAAGCCATGGGAATCCATCTCAATGGACTGCATGTCGGGCCTCCCGTCCACCAAGCGGGGAAATGACTATGTTTTTGTGGTTGTTGATCGCTTTTGTAAGATGGTGATTCTGGTTGCCTGCAAGAAGAGCATCACAATAGAGGCCACCGCAAAGCTCTTCTTTGAACGAGTCTGGGTACATTTTGGAATCCCACAAACCATTGTCTTAGATCGGGATAGTCGATTTCTCAGTACATTCTGGTCGAGCCTCTAGTCACTGCTGGACACCAAGCTCACCAAATCCATGACCTTCCACCCCCAGATAGATGGCCAAACAGAGGTTGTAAATCGAATGATTGTGTATATCCTTCACATGTATAATTAAAAGCACCTTGGCACATGAGATGAGAGCCTTCCCTATGTCCAGAATAGCTACAACCGAGCCCTGCATAGCTCAACTGACCACAACCCCTTTTAGGTGGGGTTGGGATTCCAACCATTGGGTCCCATAGATGTTGCACTTCCCCTTGTGGTCACCTCGACCGACTCATATCCTGCTCCAACTAAAGCTGACAAATCCACCCAGTTCATTGAGCGGATCCAACACATCTGCCAATAGGTTCAAGATATCTTACAGAGGTCCTATGACAAGTACAAATAATGATATGATCAACATCGGGTGCCACATAAGCTTCAGGTGGGCGACAAAGTTTGGTTGCACTGGCAGAAAGAATGCCTTACATGACCCCATCAGAAGCTTCTCCCACTCCGTTATGGGTCGTACACTATCACCAAGTCTGTGGGGGATAATTCTTTTGAGCTCAACATTCCTCCCTTCCTTGGCCTGCACCCAGTGTTCAACGTGGATCTCCTTCGCCCTTATTTCCCACCATTATTGGAGGCCTCAGAAGTAGAAAAACAACTGACACCAACAGAGCTCAACCCTGACTACATACAATAGGAATCCAATGATTAGATTGTGGACACACAGATCAAGGGCACTCGACAACAAAGGATCCAGCTTTATCGAGTCGTCAAAGCAGGGCAGCTCCTGCACCAAGGCAATTGGCTCACCCGGGGCCAAATTCAACAGAAATTTCCTCTTCTGATGGGAGACCTCAACACAATGGATACCATTTATTCCTAAGGAGAGAGGATTGATCAATATGGATATCGGTGGCCACCCACCTTTTCCAACTAGCTCAAAACAATTTTCTGACAATTTTGGAAATTTACTATTTTTAGCAGTTTTAATTTCCGGTGCCATTTTGAGGGCCTAAATGAAGGTTTTTCAGGATCGAGATCCTCAATGATAGCCAAAGAAATTATTGATACCCCAAAATTAATCTCATCTATGATACCTTTCCAATGGGCTATCACATGCCTAAAAAAGAGATCGTATGCAAAAGTTACGACCCTGAGAAGTTGATGTACTAACTTACCCAAATGACTTTTGGCGCTTCATCTCCTAGGGTTAGGTTTTTGGATGTCTAGGGTTTTGACATTCTTGTTTATTGTAAAAAGGCCTTCAGAGCCTCATTGTAATCTTCTTCTTGTGAATGCACGCAGCCTTCACATCTCTTCTCAGAGATAAGCCACCACCATTCCAACAAGCTTGTTTTCGCTGCATTTTACAGTTTCAGCTTATTTCGTTATTGAATAGAAAACCAATTTTACTGTGTCTTTGTTATTTTGTGTTAAAAACTTGTTAATAATATGTATTCATTTCATTCTGCTCATAAAATCCGGATGAACGAACATAGAAAATTTCGATTGCAAATAGATGCAAATGATGAACTAACTTGTTGGACAATGATTTCTAGACAACCCTAAAAAGATAGATTTGCAGAAAATGTTAAAGAATTGGCCCGTAATTGTTGGTTGACAGAATCTCGTGTTTCACCACATACAAGGGATATGTTGTGACAAAGAATAATAATAAAAAAATATGAAGAACATACAAAACATATATTGCCAATGACACAAATAGAATTGTTCAATAAGTTCAAAGAAGAGCACAAAGAAGTTAAAATTTCCATCAATACATTTGTGCAACAAAAAGCATGGTTTGTTAGACCCATCATTGTTCGTGACACTTGTTGTTGTTGTTGTTATCATGTGGAATTTGAGTTATATTAAGACACTTTTCTTGATTTTGGTAAAACTTTATGGCCAAGTTCACCTCCTCCTTCCACATTCCGTGCATTTATATATGAAATTCTATGTGAAAGAGAAGGTGATGAATTATTTTACCAAAAAAATGTGTTGGAGGAAATAAATGTGATTGTTGTGGAGATCTAAGTTTGTTTCACTCAAAGTATCCTATTGACATGAATGATCAATAATTTTCTAATATAATAGTCAATTGGAAGAGATATGAATATATCAACAACACGACTCCACATTCTTCAAATGTTATTTCCAAAAGGATTGATTTGAAAGTAGATAAAATCTGTGATAGATTTTTTGAAGAAGTTTGAGGAAGAAATTTATAAATACACCAAGCATTTACATAGAGTTTGATGGCAAGACCTACAATTGAAACAATCATGTGAAGTGTTTCCATGAGGGACAATTTTGTCTGTAGTTGATTTTGCAGAGAATTACACATTTGTAGCAGAAAAAGAAATACAGAGTGAATATTATCATTCTGATCAAGTCACTATATTTGTCCACATTCTATATAGACATGCTCAATGGAGTCTTGATAACATAGAAAACACCAATGGAAATCGATAAGTTATTAAAGAATATCACTTTTATATAAGTGATGATCGAGCACACGACACACATTATGTACAACATTGTTTTGATAAATTTTATGATTCATTGAAAGAACGTAGAATCAGATTCGATCGACATTGGATATGGTCAGATGGGTGTGCGGGTCAGTTCAAATCTTCATGATCATTCTATTGGTTGTTTCGTCTTCATAAAAAATAAAACATTACACATTGTTGGAATTTTTTTGAGACTGGTCATGGAAAAAGAGAGCACGACGGTGCAAAGGCATATGTAAAATGAGCAC
Organism: Picea engelmannii; assembly: GCA_009831015.1. Classification (NCBI taxonomy): domain Eukaryota; kingdom Viridiplantae; phylum Streptophyta; class Pinopsida; order Pinales; family Pinaceae; genus Picea; species Picea engelmannii. Next base: position 393,539 of record ML786332.1, on the reverse strand, counting down.
TTCGAAGGTATCAGATGAACCCTCATGCCGATCGATTTGAATCCACTGATCAAGTTGTTGAATGGTGAAAAATGGTGCTAAGACATGAAAATAATCCATCAAGGGATTTGCACAGGTGTGTCTATATATACATGTTACACATGTACACGGGATATTTTTATTCACGTGTTCAAATTTATATTCAATCTTTAATCATTTTCTTGAGAGATTTCAAGTTAACAAGTTCTTCTCTTGTGTAGGTTTTTTTTGGTATGTTGGAATCCAAAATGTAAATAGATCAATTCCATATGAAGTCGGTACAATACACGGGACACAAAAAATGCATTCAGTTAAAACAAAACGCTATCAAAATGTGTTTTCATTTGAAAGAAGAAATGAGTCTTGTTTTTGTTCAGTTTGCATAGAGGACACAAAATCTATAGTGATTTGCGAAAAAGAAAATGCAGAATATGTTAAAGCTTCGAGACATACTGAACTTAAAATAAAAGGGAAAATGCGACTTGCAAGCTCAGAGGAGATGGAATCAAATGAAACTATATAGTGTCAGTTGATGGCGATAGAGTTTTTGATCTTGTTAGAGAAGGTAATTTTTATGTTTATTTTTTTTCAAATAACTTGTATATGTACTTGTGTGATAATCTAACACGAACTATTTGTTTTCCAATATATCCAATTATTTGCAGGATATTTCTTTGTCGTGGTTGCACCTGTAGACAACACTGAAAACATGAAATATTATTTGATGCAATGCACAGAACAAAAAATAAGGTTATTAGAAGATTGTGATGATAATGATTTTATATATGAAAGAGGATCCATTGCATTGAAAGGATATTTTTTTCAAGAAACCCATCAAACCGATACTCATGTTCACTTTCATGACTACCAGTTAGATGTCATAAGTTGTCAATATAGTCATTTGGTATGTGCAGCGCGCATAAAGTTAATATAAGTTCAATAAAAAAAGAGTTAGAAAATGGAAAATGTCCAAAGCCGATCATGAATGAATAATTGAAGATGGAATACATTACGATTTCTTTAAACATGTGACATGTACATTCCAAAATTTTATAGTTTGAATTGAAAGTACAATGTTTATGAATATCTAGGATTCTAGAATCATTTCCAGTTTAGTTTACTTTCATGGTCCATTCAATTAAGAAAAAATGTATTTTTGATGAATTATAAAGTTTACCAAGACTTATTTACAATTTCAGGCAAGAACCTATAGATTGTATCTAGGGAACCTACTTTGACCTATACTTTGGATTATTATACTTTAATCCTACAAATTATCCAAATTGTATACACAAATCCTTTAATGCATGTAACCAATTTACTACATATAGTATTTGCGTTCATTATTTGCATTTTGATTGTTCAATGTTTTTTCATATGAAGAGGATAACTTCATATCAAAACTAGGACCCATTTCCATGTAATTATAAGGGACTATTGATGGCTTAGAAAAACTTTAAAGACATCTTAAAGTGTATGATTAACATCCTAATTAAAAAATTCAAGGTAATACATGTATGATTATCATCCTAATTAAAATTTTTAAAGTCATCTTAAAAAGTATCAATTTAAATTATGAAATTATGAATTTTGATTCCAAAAGTGTTGATATTATATTAAATTGTTAAATTTCTGCATTTAGATTTTAATATTTTGAAGCAAATTGAAATAAAAATGTGTATGATGAACATGTAACAAGTTACTTATATTCTACACATTAAACATAGTTTTCTTTGAGTTTGATTGAAAAAAACTTCAGTTGAAAACGAATTTGATTTTGTGGCCTGATAACAAAAAATAAAAAATAAGAGATCATCTACTAAAGCTTGGTTTGTTGCATTTAGATTTTCATAATTTTAATTGAATTAATGGTAGGGGTCATATTAATGGCATTAGTGAATACTTCCAATGTGGAGAGGATTGATAATTTCCATCAACCATTTTCTACCCTTACAAAAACAATTTATATCAATATAAATTTTAATGAAAATCGTTTACCTATATTAAAGTATATTTTAATTTTACATATTAAAATAGATTCTAATACTTAAAATGTATTGATAATTTCCATATCAACCATTTTCAATACATAAACAATTATATCAATATAAATTTTAATGAAAATCGTTTAATTATATTAAAGTATATTTTAATTTTACATTCTAAATCATGTTTTTATTTCATTTTTTTATTACAAAGTACACATTTTTTTTCACATTTTTTGAATAAATATATTGAAAGCTTGAAAAGAAACCAAAGACTAACATAACCAATTTAGTGTTGCACTGTCATTTCATTGTGAAATTTCATAAGAAACTATAAAATTTGATAATTTGTTTTGACTATTTTCAACCATTTTTCCAAATCAAACAAAATTTAAATTATAAGTGAGAAACTATAATTTTTATTCCACATTTTCTTTAATATTTCATTGTGAAATTTCATAAGAAACTATAAAATTTGATGACTTGTTTTGACTATTTTTAACCATATTTCCACATCAAACAAAATTTAAATTATAAGTGAGAAACTATAATTCTTATTTCACATTTTCTTGAATATTTCATTGTGAAATTTCATAAGAAACTATAAAATTTGATGACTTGTTTTGACTATTTTCAACCATATTTCCAAATCAAACAAAATTTAAATTATAAGTTAGAAGCTATAATTTGATAACTACTCAGATCTCTCATCACTACATAATCAACTCCACACATAATCAACTCTACTTCACATAGTACAATGATGTTTATACAATAATGTTTATAAATAAAATGAAATAAAACATTTTAATTTCAGCACAGTATCGTAAAACATAAATTAACCTTTTGAGAAATCAAATATGAGACAATAAATTGATATTTTGAGAAATTAACATAAATTAACAGTATCATATAAACAACATAAGGGAAATCAAATATGAGACANATATATATATATATATATATATATATATATATATATATATATATATATATATATATATATATAATAATAATAATAATAATAAAAGTTTGAATAGTTACACCGCCAAATACATAGGTTCCACATCCATTTTAGAATGATAACAAAAACTAAGACATTTAACTCCAAAATTCTGGACTCTAATCCATTGCTTTAAGATAGATCACTTCATACCTACAATTCAAACCTGCAAAAGAAAATAGAATTCAAAAATTAAAAATTTACAATTCAAACATGCAAAAGAAAACAAAATTCAAAAATTAAAAATCTACAATTCAAACATGCAAAAGAAAACATAATTCAAAAATTAAAAATTTACAATAAAATATATGTACAAATTTAAAATAAAATGTACACATGTACCGTTTTAGATAAATAAAACAAGTTGTGATTAAAGCAAAATTGACATACATACCAAAAGAGTTAAGTCTCATCCTCCAACATACTCCTTTCCACCAAATATAATGTAAACATATTTTCCATCAAATATAATTTAGACATGTGTAACAATAAAAAACAATAATAAAAAAAACAAATAACACATATTAACATATATACTTTAACTAAATATTAAATAAACAATAAGAAATAATAACATACCCAACCAAAGTTAAACAAATTTAAGATTTTCCCTCTCTTTTTATTACACTTTTGTGACACTTTTTTTAAACCAAAGTTCCATCACAAAGTTCCAAAACTTCCAAAATAGTTACTCTCCACATTAAGAATACACGATTTAAACAATTTGTAAAATCTTAAAAAATTTTAAAGAGAAAAATTGTGTTCTTGGTAATAAATTTTTGTGTTCAGAGTTACATAATAATCTGAAAATAAATATAGAACTGTGTATGTAGAAAGTTCACAAATATCCATATTAAGTCATTCTTCCAATGAAATACTTATCTCCTTGTGGATAAAGTCTCAAATCTTTAAGGTGAAATTCTCATCCCAGGTGATCTTATTTACTTAGCAATAAAATACTAATCTCCTCAGTAGTAAAATACTTCTCTCCTCTTCTGCAATGATCATATAATCAAATTCCATAATGTCCTTTCAATTTAAATGACTCATAAATCTCCATATTAATCCATTCTTCCAAGAAATTACTTATATCTATGAAAGTTCACAAATCTCCATTTTAAAAACCATTCTTCAGAAAATACTTATCTCCTCTTTCTGTGGTGGAATAGATGTTCTCATATAATCTTTCATGTACATGAAGAAAACACAAATCTGCACATATATTAAGTCATTCTTCAAAAACCATTTAAATATTTTATCCTTGGGATGTATTCATATTACATATAATTAAATGCTCTTTGAAATTATATGTGAGATAGCTCACATATACTATGTGTGAGCTAGCTCAGATATACTATATATGTGAGTTAGCTCATATATACATATATGTGAGCTAGCTTAGATATACATATACATAGCTTATTTGTAACTCTACTTGAAGGTTGGTTTTTGTGGTTAGTAACCAATTTAGTTAAAAGTTTGACAATACCCTGGCCAGAAGGAATTCACTTCGTTGTATGCAGAAAATACAAATATCCATACTATGTCATTCTTGGACAAGAAGGCAAGGAATGCAATCACAGAAAATTTAGAAACTTCCCCTTTTCTGATGTGGGATGGAGTTTGTTCTCAAATAATCAAATGTTCAAGTTCAAAATTAGGTCTTCATCATAATTTAAACTTAAATAAGTTTGAATGTACCATTTAAGACAATGATAAGCTTATATAGGGGTTCTATATATTTTAAAATAATTGATCAAAGCATTGAATAGGAAAGGCTAAACTAAAAATTTGAGAAAACAAAAAATTGAAAAAAGTAAAAAATATAAGCTTATTCAACAAAAATAAGCTTGAACACTTTTATATAAAACCCCAACTTAAAAGCACATTAAAACTCTCTAATGTGAAATAAACATACATTTATGAATCATCATGAATGGATGCATCCTTCCCAGGTATGGATGCTTTCTCCACTTTCTCCTCAATCCCAATCTCGCACACTCTCTTCTCCACATTTTGTTCAAGCACACTCCCGTGTACTCTCTTCTCCACATTACCATATATAACATATTCCAAATTTAAAAATTTGAAAATTAAATTTAAATGATTTTAACACATTAAATTGTAGTTTTAAATTTTGAAACATGTAATGCCTGTGATGTGCCAACCTATGATTCAATAAATTAAATGTTGTTTAATAAAATTTTCTTTTAAATTAATAATTTAAATTACAATTTGTAATTTTAATATATAACTAAATTTGTTTTCAACATGCAATGATACATGTGAACTCCCACCCTGTTCAAACTCTCCCAATGAGAATTGAGACAAGCCTGCCCAAATAGTAGGAGATGGAATAGGGATCTGTGAACAACACAACTAAGAACTAAATCTAGGATTGAATGTGTTCACATTTATACAAAATTATAAATGTCATGTTGTTGATCTTATTCAAAACATTGGAGATTGGACAACTAAAGTGCACATCTGTGGATATTAGAAAACATATACCTAATTCAACCCATCCAAATTTAAACTTGTGAAATCAAGTCCCCTAGTTATTGGAGATTCATTTAACATATCTCCAAATTGCAATTAATGACAATAACAATTCAATTATTTATATAGATACAATGATATGTATCTAGATCTAGAATTGGAAGTAAACTATCCTAAAATGTGTCAAAAATTTTCTAACTAGAACACACCAATCTGTTGTTTGGTTCATCATTCTGAATGACCTCCTTCCAACCATCACAGAAAAATTTTGCATACTCCTTAATTTTTTCTGTTGACATGGTATCTAACTCTGCATTTGTTTTATAAACAAAAATGGTCTGAGAATTGACTTCCGCTCGCTGACGGTTCAAACCAACATCAACACCATAAAAAATTGATTCCAAGTTTTCCCCGATTGCATTCCTAGCCTCTTTGCCAACCTTTGATGAAGCTCATAACTCTGAATGTGAAGAAAATTCTCCTGTTGAGAGAGATACTAAAGGTCGTGGAGGCCTCTGCAATGTTTCATTTCGATATGCCCATTTTTGATCATATGTCCTTCCTTTACCAATGCCATAATAATCAGATGATAGACTAGTATAATCAGGGTGCATGTCCATGAAAAACTCTGCATAAAAGTGTCTAGAAAAATAATGTGGAACCTCATCGTTCCACAACAATTTCCCATATGCTGCCAAAAATATGTTATACAAATGTCATGCTATGTTGGGGTGCTTAAAATATTGCACCTTCAATATCTTTTGCTTTGGCCCATATTTGAAATTGAACATCGAAATTGCGTTTTATTTTGAAAATTTATTTTTTATTGCATCTCATTTATCAGGGCCCATCACCTCTGACTTTCGCTGCCTCATTAAATCGATAAAAATTTCAGTGGTTGGCCCCATATTTTGATATGGGTCGATAAAGTTTTGCAATGAATGAAAAACAATTTGCAAGCTTTGTTTACTCTCCTGAGGGAGATCCAATATCCTCAAATCATTTTCCAATCTACTTTTAACAACTTAGCATCGCTCAATGATCATTGCTTCAATAATCCCTTCCCATGGAAGCTCATCACCAACATCCGAAGGATAGGTGGACGTAGGCGTGTAATATTTTGTTTCTTGATAACACCGCCTCCTAAATCCACTTTCACCCTCTTCACCAATGTTGGCACAGGGGCAGACCCAGGGTTCAACGCTACAACAATGCACTAACAAAGTGCTAACTACCGACCCTTTCGAAAACACCTGCGAAACAGATGAAGTCTCACCCAAGGTAGAGGTAGGGGTGGTTGCAAGACTCAAGTGTCTGCAACCTTAGCTGGGACACAGATCTGTGATTATACTACTTAATAAAGCACTTAGCACCATTAGTTCCTCAATATACAATCAATAATCACTTCGCTGATAAAACAAGGCTTCGCAACATTCACATTGATATAACGTACTTAAGCACTTAACATCAATATATAGGTCATATCTAGAAGATCAAGCACTCAACATATTAATATAGATCATATCTAACATTATTATACATCATTAGAACTAAGAATAAGCAGATCTATCTAAACATCTTAAAGAACTTAGCAAAAGAAGACATAAACACATTAAGACAAGCACAAAGCAAGACAACACAGTGTTTATGTGGTTCACCCCACCCTAGGGCTACATCCCCCAACTCTTCTTCCTTATTTTCTTTAGTCAATTGGTTAAAAGCACAAAGCCATCAAAACCCTTACTCCGCACAAGACATAAGGTCTGCGTAGCTCTCTAGATCCTTCTTCCTTGTGTTACAACACTCAGCCTTCCACAATCTGTTACAAGGACCTGCACTTATCTCTGCAAGTGGGTCGAGATCCCTTGATCTCTGCTTCATCTTTTTCTCCTCCTCCGACAGGTTGTCGAAGTCCCAAAATAGGTCACTATGACCAAGAATCTCCCAAAACTTGGTCATGGGCCAACAAGCCCCCAACACTCACCTGTGACTGATCTCGAGTCACTTTGATCTGACCAGTTCTGCCTCGAATGCCTTGAGCTTGGATCAAGCTTCTTTGACCTGCTGCTGTGTGACGACCTCTTTCTCTGTGAACTCCTGGATCAATGCGTTATTCACGGGCCCTTCTAGGCACTGTTCTCTTGTGATGACAACCTGTTCTAAATCTGCTCCTCGACTTCCAACCTCTGTGAATAATTGGTATGCCTTATCTTGTACTGTTTGAATCCATTGAGTAACTTCCATCACTCAGCTTTGAATCATATGGATTTTCTTCTGGGTGGTGCATTGCTCCTGAGACAACTTCATTCTTTCCACGGCTGACAAGGCCTTCAACTGCACCTATAATGTGTCTACATGCTGCTTTGCTTCCTTGAGCTGCAACTCTAATTCTTGTAACTATGGATTCTCGGTGAGGTTCTCATATGTTTGGGCACTACGGTTACTCAGCTGCTTGCACTCCAAGGCAAGAGATTTTAGTATGTCAACTACATTGTGGGCAGTTGCTTCCCTTTGCTTTCTTACATCTTGAGGGGTCTTAGGCACAGTGCGGAGCTCCAAGTCTGCTATGAGTTGTTGGAGCTACTGGATTACTTCTTCAAGTTGTTCCACCTGCTATGGAACTCACTCTTTGGTCTTTACTTATATGACTGTCACAGAGCGAACTACTATGTGAACCATTTCCTTTACTTCAAGTTTCTTTGCGAGCAACTATTCCTTGCTTTGCTGCAGTTGTGATTTTTTTTCATCCCACTTCACTTACAGAGAAATATTTTCCCATTCTGTAGTACTGCGTTGTTCTACAAGGTCTCCTTGTACTTGTGACAAATCCTGGGTGTCTTGCGCTATTTTTTCCTAAGCTCGTCGAAGGCGAGCTTCGACTGTATCAGTGATGCAGTGGAGTTGAGCTAGCTCATCTGCCAGTTCTGATGTTCTTGTTGATAGAGGTGCAATGGAGACTGGGCGACTAGATTGTAGTGCCTACTACACTCCTTGGAGCTCATCCTTAATCTGATGGAACACCTCCTCCTGCTTAGCTTCTTGCTTCTCTTCTATCTCCAATGAAGCATCATTCATGGCTGCTATGATGAAATCGAAGTTGTCAGAGGTGAGGATAGTCTGCATTTTTTTTTATAGTTTCTTTCACTTTCTTCCGGGAGGAAGGTTTTGGTAGGGAAACCTTCATTTTCTTCGAGGGATCCTCCTCATCTCTAGGTGGTGTAACCTCACCTTTCTTCTGTTCAACTTCTACACCATCTATTTCTCTGCCATATCCTCCTTGTTCTGCTTATATGGAAGCGGTCTTCATGGATGTTCTATCTAAATCATGGACCTCTTTGGTCTTCTTTATCCTGCTAGGTCCGGGTGTATTCGACGCAGTTTCTGGACTATCTGAATTAGATATCTCCGCAGGGTCTACTGGAATGAGGAGGTCCACCGACCAGTCCTTGGTGTTCTCCTCCAAGTCCTCCTCTGTCAACTTGTAGTATGACTGCAGCTGTTCCTTGTGTTCGTCAGCTCGCGCTGTGATATAAATGAAATGGTGGTCCATGCTGAACTTCATTAAAGGCTTGAAACGGTGGAGAGTGTTCGGGGTTATACGAGGCTCAGACTGGATGGATGTCTTCAACTGGTTGTAATATATGTGGAACACAGAATTTGACTGCCATTGCTTGTTCATGTCACTGGAATACCACAGTGTACCAAACTTCAGGCCAGAGGTTCAAAAGGCTCGATGTCCGGGAAGGTCACACCTTCTGTCATTTCCCATGCGATGAAAGAAATTAGGATTAGAAGCCAACTGAAGTGGAACTCATATCCTTGATATTGCACTTCCCTGCAGTCCAGTTCCAACTGGTTCATGAGGTACTTCACCCAATTCATTTGTAGGCCCTCTGCGCACTTCCCTGTGAGGTCGACTACAAAACCAGTCACTTGGGAGGGTCGGTTCTTGCGGGCCAACTTTCCTGTGATCAATTGATAGGCTAGGCACACTGTTCTACTTTGGATAGAAGCTACCTTGTAGCCTCGCGTGCTTTTCTCAACATCATCGTAGGTGTCTTTTATGCTTTGAGCTAAAGCGTGATCCATGGCTTTTCTGGGGTAGAAATCCTGTGGGTCAGGGCCTTGCATACTCAACCCTATGATCCGATTGATCAATGTCAGATCCATTGTGATATGAAAGTTTAACCACAAGTATCTTCCATGGTAACAGGAAAATAGAAGCTTGATGCATGCATTCACTTCTTGGTGTATTCCGAAGTGAGGAATCTTCATGACGTTGAGCAGTGTGGACTGCATGAGGTTATGGGTCCATGACTGAGGAATTATCCTTGAATTCTTTCCTTTTGTCCTGATCAGGTACTTATGTGGGCCGAGCATGCTGTAGACCTTCCTATCAACGAGGTTGAAGTCGCTAAACTTCAATGCTGCTATCTTTTCTTGATCTGTTCATATCCCCTTCGGGAGGTACGCAGAGACCAATTCGTACTCAAAGTCTCTGGGCACACTATCTCGATTTATGTCACCGCTTAGAGGTGGTAGGTAGGTGGGTAAAATGATTGGAATCAACTTATCATTCACGAGATCATCTCTGTGCTTAGTTCTCTTTTCTTCTGTGGGCCGCGATGGTTTGGTTCGAGCAGTGAACAGAGAGGTTGACAGTCCTCTCATCAATGATGCTTGTAGACCGATAGACAATCCTCTCTCCGACATGACTCTTTCATTCATCAAGTCGAGGAGTACTTCAGTTACTAATTCTTCAACTGCGGTGAGCTCGTCGGACATACACGCTCGGGATTAATAATATCGGGTTCACAATTAAATTAGATACTGCACTAGAATAAACAACAAGAGGGAAATGATCACTGTATAAAATTTACTTGTTCTGCAGGCTCAAATTCTTGGTTAGCAAAAGTGTTCTCCATGCATGGTGCAATGGGATAAATAGGCAACTTGGAAATGATTCGCTTGTAATGGGTATGAAGCCTAATTAACTCTTGTTCTGTCCATTATGAAACGATCCAACGGTCTGGTGTTGAGATATAAATGCTTTTCGGCCCATTCGGAGCGACAGTCGAACGGATATATTAGTCCAACGGTTATATTGCCTCGCCATGGCGAAGTGCCATGTGTCGCTATTCTGATATCTCGACGAAGCTCCCATTCTACAAATTTTATGTCTGTGAAGTTCCCTCTGGAGCCTTATGTAACTTTTCAAACTTAGCTCTCTTCTTACTTAGCTTCCTAGCCTTCCTCCCAATGAGCTTCGTCTTGGTAGTCCTTTTTCCATTCTGATTCTTATCTTCTTTTGTCATAGTCACTGCACACTGTTGAGGTTCTTTCCTAGGATTTAGGATTAACACCTCTTCTTTATCCAAGATAGGTACTTCAGTCTTCTACGAGTCTTCTAATGTTCTTGCAGCTTCGACATATGGGTCTCTAGTGTTAATTAGCTTCGACCTATTTTCCTGTTCTTTAATCAAGTATGTGATCCTTTAAGTCATGAAATCTTTTAACTCTTGTTTCTTCTGCTCCAAAACTTCTTCTTCTTTTTTTCGTCTGGCTTGATCTCTTTCAATACAAGGTTTCCCTAGTAACATGATAAATGGGGCGCGGTCCTCAATAAATTGAATAATCTCAAAATATTCTTCTGTCGAAGTTCCATTGGCATTCATAGATATTTGAGTGAGCTTTCCACATAGATTTACCCGTTTTCCTCTGAATAACCCTATTCCTCCTAATGAGGGAGTCATAGTAGGCCTCCCTATAGCTTTCCAAGTTCTCCCTGTCATGATATTCACCTGTGTTTCCTCATATAGAACACAATAAATGTCGAAGTCTCCTATTCTTTCTTCAAGGCATTCCTTGTCTTTAAATATATCTGATAATATAACATGTCGATGATCATTCAAGGTTTCTTTCATCTGTAGCAATAGATTCTCTGATTCTTTCCGGGGTTCTGCTATAGACTTAGTTTTTGGATCCGCCTTAGGGTTTTCTTGTCTTATGTTCATACTTTCAAGCTTAGCAATCGTTCTATGGAAATCCAACACTTCATGGTTCATAGCTTCACAACAAAGACAACCAGGTCTTCTCCCAGGGCATGCCTTAGCAAGATGTCCGAGTTTTCTACAGCTGTATTAGAGGGTTAGTCCTCTCTTTCTTTTAAATGATCCCCAACTTCTCCTATTCTGCACGCTAGGATCATAGGAGATAACCTGCAATAAATTCTTTATAGGATCCTGCATCCATTTGTTAGTCCAAAAATTCTTTCTATGCATAGGTATAACATATCTTTCACTATTCTTATCAGATCTACTCATATCAAATATTCTTTCATCTATTAAATACCCTAGTTTTCAAACTAGGACAGACTCTATTAAACATACCTAGATCCATAGTCTAGAAACAAAAAATTCCACTTATCTTACTTCTATAGAGCAAAAGGCTTCCAGATCTAAATTTTTTAACTATTCTTACCTTTATCAAAGCACAGAGCTTGCAGATCTTACCTCTTTTAATTAGAAATTCTCACTTTTTCTTTTCTTAGAGCACAAAGCTTCCAGATCTTACCTCTTTTAACTAGAAATTCTCACTTTTTCCTTTCTTAGAGCAGAAAGCTTTCAGATCTTGCTTCTTTTCTTTAGATCTGACCTCTTTTCTTCATATCGGGCTTCTTTCTTTTAACACAGAGCTTCTTAGGTCAAGTAGAATACTGCGCACTAGGGCACATATCTATGCACAAAGCTTTCACAGTTTTAGGATGGATCTTTGCACAAAGCTTCTTCTTTCTCAGTTCCCAGCAATCACAATTTCAGACCCCACCAATGAAACCATTTGTTGGCACAGGGGCAGACCCAAGGTTCAATGCTACAACAACGCACCAACAAAGCCCTAACTACCAACCCTTTCAGCAACACCTGCGAAGTAGATGAAGTCTCACCCGAGGTAGAGGCAGGGGTGGTTGCAAGACTCATGTGTATGCAACCTTAGCTGGGTCATAGGTCTGTGATTGTATTACTTAATAAATCACTTAGCACCGTTAGTTCCTCAATATAAAATCAATAATCACTTCGCTGATAAAACAAGGCTTCACAACATTCACACTGATATAACGTACTTAAGCACTTATCATCAATAGATAGGTCATATCTAGCAGATCAAGCACTCAACATGTTGATATAGATCAGATATAACATTCTTATACATCATTAGCACTATGCATAAGCAGATCTATCTAATCATCTTAAAGCACTTAACAAAAGAATACATAAACACATTAAGACAAGCACAAAGCAAGACAACAAAGTGTTTACGTGGTTCACCCCCACCCTGGGGCTATGTCCACCAACTCTTCTTCTTTATTGTCTTCAGTCAATCGGTTACAAGCACAAAGCCATCAAAACCCTTACTCCGCACAGGACAAAATATCTGCGCAACTCGCTAGATCCTTCTTCCTTGCGTTACAACACTCAGCCTTCCACAATCTGTTACAAGGACTTGCACTTATCTCTTCAAGTCTCTTAAATTCATGCACAAATCACTTACAGACTCTACTCTCACTTAGCATACATTCACATCACATAGATTCACATTTCCACCCACTTCTTACATTGCTTATCCTTCTATTTATACATACAAAATAGGCCTAAACATGGGTAAACCCATGGGCCGACATCCCAATCCCGTTACATATTCCCCAAAACCCAAAAAAGATCCAAAAGTGGGTCGAGATCCCTTGATCTCTGCTTACTCTTACACTCCTCCTTCGACAGGCTATCGAAGTCCCAAAATAGGTCACTATGACCAAGAATCTCCCAAAACTTGGTCAAGTGCCAGCAACCAACATTAGAATCTTCGTGACACTCACTCTCTCTTTCATTTTTTTCACTCTCTATAAACTCATTGTCTACACACACATTTGAAAGTAATTACAACATTTAACTTAACATAAATTTAAATACACAAAAATACAACAAAAATAAAGAAAATCAAAGAAAATTACCAAAAACATTTTCTTGTCCTGATGTATTCCCTACATTCTCAGGTGTAGGAGTATCAATGTGCAACCTATATAAGAAGGTGTTGAGCACTCAACACACCCTAAAACTCCTTTATCAATCTTTGTTCTTTTTGGGTACCACTTGATCTTTTGCATTGTCTGTTTCAACTTCATTTGGAGAAATGTTCTATCTTTGCTTTTTCTCATGACTCTCATCATCTATTCAGGTTTGTTTGAACTTATGAAACCCCATGACTAAAAAATTCCTTAACACTCGAATAAAGAATCGACAACCAAAACACTTCACCCGACCCACTCAGATTCAACATCGAAAGGAATTCAAAGAAGAAAAGGAAACCACTTGAAAAACCACAGTTGCCGAGCGCTGATCTCTATTGGCATCGGAAAAAGGAATTTTTTGGTTGCATCAAGTATTGCATAAGGATATCACCGATATTCAATTCCCCTTCGGCATTGGTAAAATATGAGGGGGACATACGTTGAAGAAGAGAGAAAAGATATTGTTGATGGTCGATGCCCCGACGCGCTTCATCGGTTTCAGGGAAAAAATAAAAGGATCATCGCCAACATTTTGACCATGATAAAAATTATCCCTGATCATCGATCCCCGATGCCTTTTCGACATCAGGACCTTTTCAAATGAGCTGTTTTGAAATCACTTTGATAGGTTTTTCACCGATCACCGATCCCAGACACTTTTTTGGCATTGGCTAGCTAAGGTTTGTTTTAGAAAGAACAACTTAAGGAAAGTCCCAACTCCAATTAATACAAGAGAATTAAGTCACTGGTCTTCGATGCCATGTGTCCTTACCAAGTTAGAGGGTCGTATGGTCTAGTGCTATCCCAAGTTATCCTTGGCTCCCTAGGTCCGAGTCACACCTCCGAATAAGCATTGCCGTGTCAACAATGTACGGTAAAATTGATCGGCATCGAATTTTTTTTCAGGAGGTTATCAATGAAAACGTTCATAGCACATCCTCGATCCCTGATCCACACACTAAGAGAGTGACATGATGAGACATTTTAGCATTATATACAATCGTATTTTGAGCATTTAAGGAGCTAATTAATACCCAATCCCGCATTAGTTCCTACCTCGTGTGCCAATAAAAAAAACAATTTAAAATCACCGATAGACCACATCACCACCTGCGCCTCCATCGTCAACCCACGATGAATTTAAGTTCTAGAGATTCGGCGACAGATTTGTCAAAATTTTACTAATAACCTGAATTGAATGGCTGATGCGACACAGAAAGATCTTCCATGTTTAAATTCTCTTGATTTGTTGTAAATGAAATCATTCTACGCATAAGAGAATTCTGGAGAAAGACGAGTGACTCGAAGGCTGTATCAACTCTGTGATTATCAAAATAACCAAGTTTTAACAAGATTCAGAGGAACAATGCTGCCAATAAATCCAACCACTAGACGATCGCCAAGGGCACCGAAGCTGAAAGAACCAGAGGTAGGCGAAGGCTCTTCTCCAGGGATCGCAAAACAATTGGAATACGCCCTGAGGCCGAAACCTATCATTAAGACAACAACGAAGAAGGCTTTCATCTAGCCTTTGGCCTTTGGAAATACAGAGGAAAGAACATGGTCCAATATGGCGCTCCCACTTTGGGGGGATCCCTTTAACATGAATATCCAAGAAGAGTACCCAGAATATGTCCCATACACTGATCCAGACGTAAGGGTGCTCGACGACCAGGTGTTCCTGAACATATGACAGCCATATCTATATATGGTGGTAAGAAAACCCCCCATATTTCCCTACATAGAGGTTCTTAAATGGCTCATCGACCACATAGACACACAAAAGTGTCTAATCATTGATGACAATGGCAAGTGTGTCAGAGTTTTCCTCCCGATATAAGTTCATAAGTATTATAAACTCAGGGACCTAGAGGAGCGGCTAAACACAGACTTCATCGTGAAGTTCTATGAACACAATGACACCAGCCGAGTGATGGCCTCATGGTGGAGGGAGGACAAGAAGTTTACCAAATGGAGCACTGGCTGGTATGGGATAGCTAACTTAAGGGAGCCATATGTCTATTTGATGGATCTCATTTGATAATTATACGGAGAGAAATATTTCTCTAGGTTTTCAGAGGCATGGATTCCTTTGGAATACACAATTGCGATCGCTGGGTGCAGTTTCAACTGGGGACCAATAATCTCCAAGAAACTGAGCATATGTGTGCAACACGCCCAAGCTCTGAAGGAAAAAGAAGCACCAACGTTTTACATGGATTCATACTTGCTTGATGTCATGTGCGCCAGAAACGTCTTCGCCGACATGAATCTGAGCTGGTATGTTGTAGAGCTCCCGGTCCACATCTACTTCAGTGTGCTATGGGAAAATAGGTATAAGAAATCCTACTCCCTCATCTACGATGAATTCATTGCCCAAATTTATTTTATTCTTTCTATGAAGGAATGCCCAAGGCTATCGATGACACCCAAAAAGATGATATCCAAGGTAGGCCATTGATATATGGATGAGCGCACCACCTACATCAAGGTGTTTAGGGCCACCTAAACACCACATATCCTACCAGCTCATGTCCTGGACTGGCTTGTCATAGGATAAATATGTTATCAAACCATCTTGCAAGGCTACAACACCACCCTAGTCAAGGACAAGATATGGGTTTTCATACCCTATGGTTTCCATGTTGGGTTCTACTTGGTAAAGGATACCGCTCAAGCCAAACAAGAAGGGTTGAGCAAACTTGAGTCCAGATTCCTGACGGGTCGATTCCGCAAGAACGATCCAAAGGGTGTGGTCTTGCAACATGCTTCACAAGTGTCATCTTCTTGGCCATACGCTCACGACAAGTTCGAAGATGAAGTCTTCACAGAAACTGCCTAGGACTAGGACGAGGTGGTAAAAAGGATGGCCGAATCGAAAATGACCAGGTTCAGGGCCATGATCATGGATGAACCGGAGATGACAATAGAACAGTCGGCTCAAGAGGCTCTCAGAGACAGGGAAGAAATCAGAGCGACAGAGGCAACATATGTGCAGAACAAGGGATTATCTATGACACTAGAGGCGTAGGAAAAGGGATTTATCCTGATGGAACAAGCACAAAGAATAATTGATCAAATGCAGAATGACCCAGACCTTATAGAAATGGAAAGGTTCCCTGTTGACAAACCAGTTGAAATCCGAGTAGGTCCAAATGGCCTAGAGCTAATACAAATTGAAGAAACTGTCGGGTTAGATAACCCTGAAGTTACAACGCCACATGATGGATCACTAGGGGACGTTTTATCTCAGCCAGAGATAGAAAGAAAATTACGGAGAGAAAGTGCACCAAACCCCCTCCATGACTTGATAACAATCTATGATTATGAGGAGAGTTCTGAGGTGTCCTTGCTGACTCTGGTGTAGATCATAGAGGAAAAGGAGGCCAAGAAGGTATCTTCGCTAGCTCCCAATGCTCAAATTTGAGACCTTCCACATAATGAACGGGAGGTCGAAAGTGTCTTAGACACTGATCTACTCGATGTACCAGAGACCCATGTGGATAGTCCAAAGGACGAGCTAGGGCCGGGCAAACAAAAAGAAGAAGTTCCATAGCAGGAAATCGACATCTCAACAATCGATTATCAAGTAAGTACTGAGCCTGCACCTGATGCTTCAATTCCAGCCAATAGTTTACCTCCCAATGAGAAACAACCAGAGGTCAAACCTTTAGAACACATGAAATAGGTTCAAGAATGCAGTCTTGCACAAATATACACCGTCGGGAGACTTGGAAATATGCTTACATCGGGAGATCAACAAATCCTTGAACCCGTGGATGAGGTTGCTGATATACAAGCCATATCTTATGACTGGAAGAGGAAATACATCATGAAGAGAACCACCAAGAAGAGGATGCTTACTCTGGATCGCTCCATCCTCATCACCATAGAAGAAAAATTGATTAGCACGGAGCATGCAAAGACATTTGAGCTTATCGGTGCAAGGATGACAATCACAGATGCCACACTGGAAAGAGTGAAAAGGGATGAAGAGGAGCTGGCCACTGCGCTGAAGGAGTTGGAACATGTACACCATTTGGAAAACTATTATCAGGACTCCACACAGACCACGGTGTTCTTGAGAAGCGAATTCCAAGACGCCTACAGTAAATTCACAAATGAACAACACCTTTTCACTCCAGGAATAGCCAATTTCCAAGAGGACACCCTCATGGAACTGGAGACGTGAAAATATATGGAACAATGGTATGAGAAATCACACCAAGCAGTGTAAAGAATCGATTACATCAACATCGTTCAGTAGGGCCGAGAAGCTGAAGCGCATGACATTCAGGTACTAAGGGATAACAACATCAATTGCATAAAGAAGTCGGCCAAATACTGGGTGAGACTGAACCAAGAACCTGATCAGGAAATCCAAGAGAAATGGGTCGAGTGTGAAACAATATGGACCAATATCAACCGGGCGATGAGAAACATCGGCCTCCCAGAATTTGGCACACCCGATGTCTTTGTTGACTTGTATGACATAGTCAAATTACATGCCAAGCAATAATTGTCGTGGGCTACGGAGATAGAAAATGTGGTGAACATGGTGCCAGTTCAAGTGCAGCAGTTCATGGAACACCCGATCAAGGCTCGATCCATGTTTCAATAGTTAAGTGCTAGAATAGTCAAGTATCGGGCAAAGGAAGTAGAGATAAAGGAGATACTTTCGGCCACAATGGACCAACAAAGATTCCCTTATGCCAACACATGTGAGGATATCTTCATAAAATGGTCAGAGTATGAGAAGATTCATCCACTCAAGTGAAAAATTTGATGACTCTTAGAATAATGAGCGAGGAAAGCACCATGTGGCGATGTTTTGTTTTACTTAGCTTGCACTTTTGATAGTTATTTTTAGTTAATAATATGTTATAAATAGGAGGATCGACCTGTTAGCACAGGTCGATGGTTTTTGTAAATACCCTCATTTTTGGATTGTAAATAACTATTTCAGAGCTACCTTAATTTAGAAGTATTGCTTAGGACCCGAGACAAAGTTTTTCTATTTTTCATCAAAAGTGTGTGTGATTGGATCTAAAGAAGAATTATTTCTGATTTTATCTCATGAATGGATGCTGTAATGAGTAAGAGCCTATGAATCTGTTGATAAGTTATCTAATTCAATATGTTTAAAGTTATTGTCTCTAATTATGATGATCCAGGTGGATATCAGTGGCCACCCACCTTTTCCAACTGGCTCAAAACAACTTTCTAGCAATTTTGGCAATTTACTATTTTTAGCAATTTTAACTTCCGGGGCCATTTTGAGGGTCTAAATGAAGGATTTTTGGGATATATATTCTCAATGATATCTGAAGGCATGATTGAGGCCCCAAAATGAATCTCCTCTATGATACCTTTCCAACGAGCTATCAAACACCCAAAACGGATATTGTATGCAAAAGTTACGACCCCAGGAAGTTGATGTACTAACTTACCCAAACAGGGCCCACATGACTTTTGGCACTTCATTTCCTAGGGTTAGGTTTTTGGATGTCTAGGGTTTTTGGAATCCCTTTTTATTATAAAAAAGGCCTTCAGAGCCTCATTGTAATCATATTCTTGTGAATGAGCGTAGCCGTCGCATCTCTTCTCAGAGATAAGCCGCCACCATTCCAACAAGCTTGTTTCTGCTGCATTTTACAGTTTCAACTTATTTCCTTATTGAATAGAAAACTAGTTTTACTGTATCTGTTTTATTTTTTGTTAAGAACTTATTAATAATCTGTAGTCATTTCATTCTTCTCATAAAATATGGATCAGTGGTATCAGAGCGGTCTACTCCTTGTCATCTTAATGCATGTCCCCGACAAGGTCGGAGTACAAAGAGTTGGGTCTTGAGCTTGTTTCTCTTGAGGACAAAATCTCTCACACGCCCAAGCGACCTCTCATGGTAGGAGAAAACAAAGATGATGGGGTAAGAGGTCCTTTCAAACTATTGATTGAGGAAGCCTCATGCAACAAAGGAACGAGATGATGGATAGTTTTGCACAAATCCTTCGGTGGATACCAACAGGAGAAGCATCTTCTTCGAACGGAGGCACTGCCCCCTTCAAGGTACAAATAAACTTTGATATTCCTACATTTGAAGGTCAGATAGATGCAGATGCTGTAGACAAGTGGTTGAATCTAGTAGAAGGGTATTTTTATGTCCATAAATTTTCGAATAGAGAAAATATTACTTTTACGCTCCTCAAAGCAGTTCCCCATGTCAAAGATTGGTGGGAAACTTTCTGTGAGAAAAAGGAAATAGAGGAACCCTCATTATTTATAGTCACAACCACTTAGGAATCCTTCAGGGATGCTATTAAGTAACAATACTACCTTGTCAGAAGTTATGATGACTTGTATACCAAATGGACCACACTGCGACAAGAAAGAGACCAAGCAGTGCCAGATTTCACAAATATCTTTCATACCTTGTGCACCAAGATGGGTATCAAAGATTCAGAGTGACATCTGGTGCTCAAGTATCGTGGCGCCCTTCATAGATACATCCAGACCGAAATGGAATTTCTAGACATATCATCATTGGGCACGGCCTACCAATATGCCGTCAAGATCGAGCATAAGCTCAAACAAAAGACGCGACAATTTGGGCCTGGGAGCCCCTCACAACAAAAGCCAGGAAAGGGCAGCCCCAACCCACAGAACAAAGGATAGAGCAAAGATGGTTAGTATCAGGAAAACTAGTCCAAGCCACAAGAAAAGAAGGACACCGGAAAGACAAATAAAGATACTGAGAAGTGGTGTAACTTCCATAAGAGCCCTTGGCATAACACTGTTGATCGCCGCTCAAAGCAGTCGCTCATGGTTGAAGTGAAAGACTTTGAATTAGATGTGGGTTTAGACTCTGAGCCAGAACCAAAAAGGGGAAGATAGATCATTGACAGGGAACCTAGTACCACCATTTCTACCACCAAGCTCTAGCCTGGTGAACTAGGTGATCCAGAAGAAAGATAACATCTCTTCCATTCACAGATGTGGGTAAAAGGCACCCCGATGCACTTCATCATTAATAGTGGTAGCTAGAAGAACCTCATCTCAGCATAGGTCGTCAAGCAATTGTCCCTACTAACAACGCCGCACCCACAACCCTACACCATTGAATGGCTCCGCCAAGGAAGTGATCTCCATGTTAGCCAACAGTGCCGACTGTTGTACGACATCAAGCCCTTCAAAGATGAGGTATTGTGTGATGTTTCACCTCTCGAAACTTGTGATGTTCTTTTCGGCCAACCTTATTTATGGAAACTTCATGCTGTATATGAGTCTAGGCCTCGTAGTGTTATTATTACTTTGAACATGAAATTGTACAGGATACCCGAGGCAGTCCCACCTAGTTCTATTTCCTTGATCTCTGCCAAGAAATGAAAAAAGGTCATCTCTCAGACGGGGAAGTTTTTCTTCTTTGTGGTTCTGTCTCAGAATAAGCGAAAGATCACAACCACATCTAGGGTATCTGTAGCTAGGTCAGGCACACCATCGATCTGACCCCCGATGCACCGCTGCCCAATGGGCCAGTCTATCACTACTCTCTATTAGAGAATGAGGATATCAAGCGACAGATACAAGAACTGCTCCACAAGGGGAACATCCATCCCATCTCATAACCTTGCGGGAGCCTAATCGTGCTAGTACAAAAAAATGATGGAACTTGGCGACTCTACATTAATTACCTGGCTCTGAATAAAATCATAGTCAGAAACCGGTACCCGATTCCCTGAATCGACGACCTCCTTTATCAAGTCACATGGGACAAATGCTTCAGTAAGATTGATCTGAAGTCTGGCTACCACCAGGTCCCAATAGAACAGACAGATGTATGGAAAACCACCTTCAAGTCAAAGGAAGGCCTTTTTGAATGATTGGTCATGCCCTTTGGCTTGAAAAATGCTCTAACCACTTTCATGAGGATGATGGATGATATCTTGCGAACATTCACCAATACTTTTGTGGTGGTTTATCTGGATGACATTCTCATTTACAACAAGACTTGGGCCAAAACTTGCAACATATTCAATGGGTTCTACATACCTTGTGACAGCACAAGCTATATGCCAACTTGTAAAAATTCCCCTTCGGCATGGACAGGGTCCATTACCTGGGATACACAATTGATCAGCATGGCATACATGTGGATCCAACCAAGATCCAAGTTATCCGTGACTGGCTAGCCCCAACCACACTCACTGAGCTTTAGAGATTCTTGGGCCTTGCCAATTTCTACCTCAGGTTCATGTTGGGATTCTCCCATATTGCATGGGACCTTAGCCAAATAACCAGTGGTGGTGGTAAGGAGAAATTTGCATGGGGCCAATCCCAACAACAAGCGTTCGACGATTTGAAGCAACACTTGTGCTCAGCCCTAGTAATTTCACTACCATACCTACAAAAACCCTTTGAGATCGAGACATATGCTTCAGACTATGCGGTGGGCATTGTTCTCACTCAACACGACCACCCTGTGGCCTATCATAGTGAGACAATATCAGATGTTTTCCATAAGTACCCTACTTATGAAAAATAAATGTACTCCATTGTGCAAGCCTACTGCTAGTGGAGACATTACATTCTTGGGAAGGAGACGGTCATTGAAACTAATCATAAGCCACGCCAGTTCATGTAGACACAAGGAAAATTGTAGAATGATCGCCATCAAAAGTGGTCTAAATAATTGCAACAATTCCACCTCAACATCAAGTATAAAACATGAAGCACCAATCGCATTGCTGATTGCCTCAACAAAAATCCAGTCGCGACACTCACCACGATGCTAGAATCCTACGACCATGAGACCTCTGGATGGACCCAACTCTATGAGACAGACCCAAACTTCGCCACCACCTACCAAATGTTGGGTGCAAATGCAATTTTCGATAATTTCTATCTTCAGGATGGGTTGTTGTGTCATCTGGTCCATATCTATGTTCCATCAAGTGAGCGAGTGAATCTTATCTAGGAATCCCACTACAGTCGGGTGGCAGGACACCTCAACATCGAAAATACAATGGTGATCCTACAAAAACATTTCTACTGGGCAAAACTTCGATAGGAGGTCAACAAGTATATCAGGTCCTATACTACCTGCGCTATTTCCAAACCAAACACTAAGAAACAGGGCCTGTACACCCCTATTCCTACTCCTGACAGGGCATGGGAATCCATCTCAATGGACTACATGTTGGGCCTCCTATCCACCAAGCAGGGAAATGACTGTGTTTTTGTGGTTGTTGGTTGCTTTTCTAAGATGGCGATTCTGGTTGCCTGCAAGAAAAACATCACAGCTGAGGCCACTGCCAAGCTCTTCTTTGAACGAGTCTGGGTACATTTTGGAATCCCACAAACCATTGTCTCATATCGGGATAGTCAATTTCTCAGCACGTTCTGGTCGAGCCTCTGGTCACTGCTAGACACCAAGCTCACCAAATCCCTGGCCTTCCACCTCCAAACAGATGGCCAAACTGAGATCGTAAATTGAATGATTGTGCATATCCTTTGCATGTATAATTAAAAGAACCCTTGCACATGGGATGAGAGCCTTCCCTATGTACAACATAGCTACAACCAATCCCTACATAGCTCAACCGACCACAACCCCTTTCAGGTGGGGTTGGGATTCTAACCATTGGGTCCCATAGATGTTGCACTTCCCCTTGCGGTCACCTCGACCAACTCATCTCCTGCTCCAACTAAAGCTAACAAAGCCACCCAGTTCATTGAGTGGATCCAACACATATGCCAATAGGTTCAAGATATCCTACAAAGGTCTAATGACAAGTACAAGCAGTGCCATGATCGACATCGAGTGCCACATAAGTTTCAGGTGGGTGACAAAGTTTGGTTGCACTTGTATAAAAAACCCCTTATAGGACCCCATAGAAAGATTCACCTACTCCGTTATGGGTCTTACACCATCACCAAGGCCATGGGGGATAATGATTTTGAGCTCAACATTCCTCCTTTCCTTGGCCTGAACCCAGTGTTCAACGTGGATCTCCTTCGCCCTTATTTCCCACCATTATTGGACACCTCAGACGTAGCATAACAGATGAAACCAACAGAGATCAAACTTGAATGCATAGAACAAGCATCCTATGATCATATTGTGAACGCACAGATCAAGGGCACTTGATAGAAAATGATCCAACTTTATCGAGTCGTCAAAGCAGGGCAACTCCTGCACCAAGGCAAGTGGCTCAACCGAGGCCAAATTCAACAGAAATTTTGTCATCTAATGGGGGAACTCAATGCAATGAATACCATTTCTTCCTGAGGAGGGAGGATTGATCCAGGTGGATATCGGTGCCCACCCACCTTTTCCAACTGGCTCAAAAAAACTTTCTGGCAATTTTGGCAATTTACTAGTTTTAGCAGTTTTAACTTTCGAGGCCATTTTCAGGTCCTAAATGAAGGTTTTTAGAGATCAAGATTATAAAATATTCTCGATGGATATATTGAGCCCCCAAAATGAATCTCCTCTAATATACCTTTCCAACAGGCTATCATACGCCTAAAACGAAGATCGTATGAAAAAGTTACGATTCTGGGAAGTTGATGTACTAACTTACCCAAACGGGGCCCACATGACTTTTGGTGCTTCATCTCCCAGGGTTAGGTTTTTGGATGTCTAGGGATTTTGTAACTTCTGTTTATTGTAAAAAATGCCTTCAGAGCCTCATTGTTATCATCTTCTTGCGAATGAGCGCAGTCGTCACATCTCTTCTCAGAGATAAGCCGCCACCATTCCAACAAGCTTCTTTCCGCTGCATTTTACAGTTTCAACTTATTTCCTTATTGAATAGAAAACCAGTTTTACTATATCTCTATTATTTTTTGTTAAGCACCTATTAATAATTTATAGTCATTTCATTCTTCTCATAAAATCCGAATAAGATGAAGAGTAAATCATTATGTTAATATGTGATTGATGATTAGAGTTGAGGAAACTATTTTTCTTGCCCTCGTTTATTGCATGTATATTTTATTTTGATAATTGTATCTCACTCAATAATTGGAGCACCAACAGGTTAATGTATTAGTACTAGACTTGTTGTAGGTGTAATAATCATTGTCTGCATGCTTGAGTATAAGGCTTATCCCATGCTCAACCCTCTTCAGTAGTTAAGTCCTTTCCCCTTTGTTACCAAACTAGTTTATACCAACATTTATCTTGTATATGTCCCACCTATAAGAGAAAATACAAAAAAGAGAATGTTCGAACTAAAGGAGGAGTTTTCACAAGAAGAGATCCTGTCAATCACTATGTAAATCCCATGGATTAATTGGTCGAATCACAATATCTGTAGAACCATTCCACCATTAAATGCTGCAGAGTCTAATTGGGCTTCGGTGGCGGGTTTGGTTCCTACTGTTGAGTTAAATGAATTTAGGACCCCTCAACAGAATTGGTGCTAGAAGGAGGGCTTGAAGAATGAATGACTGATCATATTTTTTTCATAATTTTTAGCACAGCCTGTAGATTCAAAACAACCCACATGCATGGCTAGTCATTCCCAAGACAACCCACACACACTGAGTACTCTTGAAACGAGTAACTCACCCCAACAAGATGAAGAACATATATTCCCTAAGATACCTTACGCTCTTCCTCACAAGGAGTTGAACTAGTTCAGAAGAGTCACAAGAGCTTACGCCCGACAGATCAGAGCGCCTCCCTTAGCTCGTTACTTCCTCGAAGAAAATAAGTAAGAAGAACAATGGTCGATACCCCCGACCAGGTTTTTGTGAACACAGAAGAAGACCTGATATATTTCACTCTCATATAAATCGAACATCCTCTTAATATAATCCTCAAAACACCAGCTGAAAAATGCTCTGATCCCGACGATTTTTCCGATGAGGAAGGGTTTAACTCTGAACGCTCAGTTTCAGGATCAGACGACATGGAAGATACTAATGATCATAATGAAGAAAGGGGAAACCCACCTCAGAATAATCAACCTTGGTTGGCCAGAGATGCTCTGGCCATCCCTGGATGAGTACATAACCTTCCCCGACATCCAGAAAAGTTACTCCCTAAATTTGACCATGAAGCCCCAGGATTGCCTGAAGACCAT
Organism: Picea engelmannii; assembly: GCA_009831015.1. Taxonomy (NCBI): domain Eukaryota; kingdom Viridiplantae; phylum Streptophyta; class Pinopsida; order Pinales; family Pinaceae; genus Picea; species Picea engelmannii. The sequence goes on along the minus strand of ML786332.1, from coordinate 367,880 downwards.
ATCAAAAAATTCATACTAGCTATCAGACTAATCAATGTCCAACATGAAGACGTAGTATGCAGGATTTTCCGCTATACTTTTGAGAATTCGGCCTCAACGTGGTATTTTAACTTACCTGTAGGATCCATAACCAGTTGGACGAAGTTTCAAAAGGATTTTCTAGATAAATTTGCAGAATAAACCACTACAGGAGATTTGATGGCCAAGTTTTTCGCCACCACCATGAGTTCAAAGGAGAAGGTTAAATACTTTAATCAAAGGTTCACCACTATCCTAAACAAATTTCAACCCGAAGATAAACCCACTCAGGAGTTGCAAATCAAAGTATATGCTAATTCTCTCCAAGCTTCTATTTCCATGTTTGTGAAGAGGGATGCCTGTTGGCAGCCCTACATAATTTTCGCTTTTAAAGTAACAAATGACAATTCTTGTAGCTGCCTATGCCTCATCCTGTAAATATTTCTATTTGAAGGTGACTATTCAGTTGTAAAGAGAATGTTTTGATTGTTCCTATTTATTTTTTTATCTTGCATTTTCCGTGCTTTGTTCATGACTGAAAGCATGAATGAAGCATTAAAACTTATAATCATATTGCAATTGTATCTAAGGTTTAGTATTTAGAAGGGTCAATGCACTTACAACTCTTTTAATGAATGTTTTTTTTTCTTTGAAGCTTGTCATATATCAATGAAACATTTGTTTTGAGTTTCTCTTGGACTGTAAGCTTATATTTTGGAGCCTTTGTATACCAAAAATTGATTGGAAAATGGACTATATGCTTGTTTCATTTAAAACACTTGGTAAATCGATTTTGATTTTAAATTTTTGATGTGCTTTTGGCTTGTAAAACACACCCTCTCCTAACCTTTGCAAATCGGCTTCACCCATAACATGTCATGGAAATTAATCACACCACGATTGTGCTCTGTACCGCATTTTAGCTGGCAGCTAGAAGTGACAGACCTCTCATGACAGACTGAGGTATGATGTTACGCTTTGTACCCAAAAAAATCATCAACATAGATTCCCACATTTCGTGTGTGAAACCCTTATGCTTAACTTATGGCCGCACTGGTGTAATTGCTCGATTTTCTCCTTTGTTTTTGGCTCAGAATTCCCTCTGTTGCAACTGCCTCTTAAGCCCACAGTGAATTCGGGTGTCTCTTGTAACCCTCTGTTCAAACCCTTATGGCCCCTCTCATAAGAATTGAGCCAAATGGATCCCAAACTTTACTACTGTATGATGATGCGAGTGAGGATCTGAAGAGTCTAGGTTGGGATGGGTTTATCAGGAAATTCCAAGGCTATAACTCACAAGTGGCCAAAGATTTCTCTCTCACATTTAATGGATGCAGAGCCAAGGTGGGTGATATCCAGTAGGAGATCACTGAAAAATTTCTGAGTGAAGCAACGAGCCTCCCCCTCACTGGTCAAAAATGGTTTAAAAACTCAAAGTTGGATGAGGTACAATGGAGTCTGCTCATCACCTCTCGAGAAATTCAATTCTGTGATAAAGGTATTACGATATCCTTACTCAAGGTTAGATGGCATGGCTTGTTGGCAGTTTTAAGACAATTTGTCACCTATGAAAGTCATTTTGGCTTGGTGTTCCTTTACCACATAAGACTTCTCATGCATTTTGTCGATTTCAATTTAAACATGCCGTTTTACTTATTAAGAAGTTTGTATAAAATGGAAAAGAGGTATAAGAAACAGAGTTTGGATGCCAAATTATTTCACCATGGGTTGATTAAGTTACTATTAGTCCATGATATGAAAGTACTTGGTGACGATTGGGATAATTTCATAACTCGTAATGGCTTTGAAGACAATCTCTCTCACACACCTAAGAAACCCTCAATGGCAGAAGAAAAGAAAAACGACGGAGCAAACAATCCTATCAGTCTGTTTCTTGAGCAAGTTCTCATGCGACAGAGGGACGAAATGATGGAGAATTTTTCCCACATCCTTCAATGCCTGTTGATAGAAACATGCACATATTGATCAAGAGGCCACTTTGGAATCACCTCTCCTTTCAATTTACAAGTTAATTTTGATATTCCTGTATTTGAAGGACAGATAGATGCAGAAGCCCTAGACAAATGGTTAAATCTGCTAGAAGGTTATTTCTTTGTTCACAATTTTTTTGACAGAGAAAAGATCACCTTCACACTCCTTAAAGCTCTCCCTCATGTCAAACATTGGTGGGAAACTTACTGGGAGCAAAGTTCCACAGAGGAGTCTGGAATATATGGGGCCGAGCCCACTTAGGAATTTTTTGTGGATGCAGTAAAGGAACAATATTACCCCGTTGGAAACTATGAGGACTAGTACATGAGATGGACCACACTGTGGCAGGAGAGGGGCCAAGAAGTTCCGGAGTTCACCAATACCTTCCATACCTTGCGCACCAAGCTAGGTATAAAAGACTCTGAACGAAATTTGGTTCTGAAATACCGTGGGGCTCTACACAGATACATCCAAACTGAAATGGATTTTCTAGACATCTCATCACTCGGTGCTGCTTATCGATATAATGTTAAAATCGAGTAGAAATTTAAGCACTAGAACAAACGTGAGTTTGGGTTTTCAAATCCACAACAACCAAAGTTTGCTAAAGAAATTCCTAACAAATAGTCTCTTGAAAACTAGTCCAAGCCATAGAAAAAAAGGGTCACGAGAAGACAAAGAAGGACACTGGAAAATGGTGCGATTTCCACAAAATCCCCCGACACAACACCGATGAATGTCGCTCAAAATAGTCATTGGTGGCCGAGATCAAAGACAAGGAGATGAACCCTGATTCAGAATCTGATTCTGAAAATACTGCTAAAGGACAGATCATTGACATAGACCCTACTGCTATTGTGACGACCACAACAATTCAACCAGAAGAACCAACATATCCTAAAGAGGGGGAGCGCCTTTTTCATTCATAGATGCGGGTGAAGGGGACCCTGCTGCATTTTATTGTTGATAGTGGAATCCAGAAGAACCTCATCTCAACAGAGGTCGTCAAACAGTTGGGATTGTCGACAACACCACACCCACAAACATACAACATCGGGTGGCTTCGCCAGGGACAAGATCTTCGTGTCAACCAACAATGTCGATTGTCATATGACATCCAACCCTTCAAGGATGAGGTATTATGTGATGTTGCTCCACTGGATGTCTGTGATGTTCTCTTGGGCCAACCATATATGTGGAAGCTCCATGTTGTTTATGAGTCTCGACCCCGCAGTGTCATTGTTTTTTTGGGGGGTCATTTTTACAGAACACCAGAGGTAGTTCCAACTAATGTTCCACCTAAAAAGAGCTGCAAGGTAGTATCCCATATTGCAAAATTTAGCTTCTTCACAATTTGTTCAAAAGAAGAACAGAAGGAGACTGCAACCACTACAACCTCGCCCCAAGAACCTTCTATCCAATAGAAGCAGGTCGACAAGGTTGTTACAAAGAACAAACATTCCTTCTGCACACTGTCCTCTCATTTACCTTGACTTTTGGAATAATCTCAGCCTCAACAGGTTCGTGACATACTTCCACAAACTGAGCAATGCGATGTCTCCAACAAGGCAAGAAACTCACCAAGATGCAGATTGAACAAACACTTTTCCCTCTCCCCCGGGAACTCAACGCAATGGAGACCATTGCTTCCTAAGGAGGAAGGATTGATCCAGGTGGATATCGATGGCCACCCACCTTTTTCGACTAGCTCAAAACAATTTTCTAGCAATTTTGGCAATTTACTATTTTTAGTAGTTTTTAACTTTCGGGGCCATTTTGAGCGCCTAAATGAAGGTTTTTCGGGATCAAGATTCTCAATGATATCCTATGTCATGATTGAGGCCCCAAAATGAATCTCCTCGATGATACCTTTCCAACGGGATATCATACGCCTAAAACGAAGATCGTATGCAAAAGTTACGACCCCGTGAAGTTAATGCACTAACTTACCCAAACGGGGCCCACATGAGTTTTGGCGCTTCATCTCCTAGGGTTAGGTTTTTGGATGTCGAGGGTTTTTGGCATTCCTGTCTATTGTAAAAATTCCTTCAGAGCCTCACTGTAATCATCTTCTTGCGAATGCGAGTAGTTTTCACATCTCTTCTCAAAGATACGCTGCCACCATTCTAGCGAACCTTTTACTCTGTATTTTTTTATAGACTCTGTACATTTATTTCATTAATAGAAATCATGTATTACTATATATCTGTGTTTATGGTTGCATCTTTGATACATTTCTATTATATTATTGAATATCCGTGATATCTCTGTGCATTTATTTATTATATCTCCGCTCTCATTTCGTGCTGAAAATAATCCGGATCACTAGGGACTAAAGATAATACACAATATATGAATTTGGGAATGGGATGCTCCGAGCAAGAACGATCCACTTTTATAAAACTGCTTAAAGAATTCAAGGATGTCTTTTCTTGGACATATGAGGATTTGAAAACTTTTGACCCTAATATAATACAACATATCATCCCCATGAAACCCCAGAGTCAACCTTTTTAGTAGAAGCTGAGAAAGATGCACCCTAAGTTGGAACCAAAAGTCAAGAAAGAACTAAATAAATTATTGAATGCGAAGATAATCTTCCCAGTGAGTCACACATAATGGGTGTCTAATCTGGTTCCTGTAATAAAGAAAAGTGGCGAAATTCAACTTTGTGTCGATTTTCCTAACTTGAACCGAGCATCTGACAAAGAAAATTATCCTGTTCCTCCAAAGGAACAAATTCTTCAGCAGGTATCTGGTTCTGAAAGACTATCACTGGTAGACCGTTTTTTGAGATACAACTAGGTCCTCATGTCTCCACCAAAATAGTTAAAAACCACTTTTTGTACCCCATGGGGAACTAACACCTACAGGAAGATGCCTTTTGGGATTATAAATGATGGGGCCACTTTCCAGGGACAATGGATATTGCTTTTCGTGGTCTCATAAATCAATCTGTAGTGGTCTATCTTGATGATGTTACTATTTTCTCCAAAAAGAGGAAAGATCACTTGTCTCACCTTAGGTCTGTCCTTTAATGATGCCACAAGTACGACATATCTCTCAACCCTAAGAAGTCAATATTTGCAGTGGAACAAGGAAAACTTCTTAGATTCATAGTATCCAGTGATGGGATGATCATCGATCCTGAAAGAACTCAAGCCATTGCTAAACTTCCTTCCCCCTCCTCCAAAAAATCTATGCAATCCTTTTTAGGCCAGATCAATTTTGTTAGAAGGTTTGTCTCGAGTTTCTCAGAAATGGTAAGGCCATTGAAAAAATTAATTGAAAAGGATGTTCAGTATCATTGGGGACCACAGGAAAATCAAGCTTTTGAATCCATCAAAAAATCCATAGTGGAAGCCCCTTCCTTGATGAGTCCTGATTTCTCACAAGATTTCACTCTTTATACTTTTGCCTCTGATCGATCTTATGCTGTGGTGTTGACCCAAAAGAATGTTGAAAGCAATGAAATCTCCATTTCCTTCATGAGCTTAGCTTTCAAAGGAGCATAGCTTAACTACCCAGCTGTAGATCAACAGGCTTATTCAGTTTTCAAAGCAGTGAAACATTTCCGATCATATTTGCTGAAATCCAGAACTAAAGTCATTGTGCCTTATCCTGCTGTCAGAAACTTGTTAGTACAAAAGGAATTGGGTGAAAAATGGAAAAATTGGATGACATCGTTACAAGAGTATGACCTCAAAATTACCCCTGCACAAATTGTCAGAGGTCAAGGCCTATGCAAACTAGTGGCTGATTCAGTTGAAGAATGACAGAGTCAAATTATTGTCTTAATTGTAAATCAACATAGTGAAAATCAGATCTATTGTACACAAGTTGTTGCTAATTCTTGGTTTGATGATCATTAAGACTAAAATCTACACCTTTCTAGCTAGTAAATGACGTATTATTCTGTAAGAATTTTGATAATGTCCTCATGTGTTGTTTTGAAAGAGATGAAGCAGAGAAATTATTATCTGAACTACATGGAGGTGAAGCTGGTGGGCACTTCGGTGGAGACACCACTTCTCACAAGGTATTAAGAGCTGGGTACTATTGGCCCACATTGTTCAAAGATGTCCATGCATTATGTTGTAAATGCATAATCTGCCAAAAGGCTGTTGGGCGAGTACAAAAGGTAGCATTCCCTTTGCAACCTATTTTGGTAGATTCACCTTTTCAACAGTGGGGTCTTGACATCATAGGGCCAATTAACCCCACTTCTTCACATAAGCATACATACATCATTACAACAAAAAATTATTTTACCAGATGGTCCGAGGCTGCACCACTAAAAGTGGTAAACACTAATCAAGTAATATCTTTCCTTAACGCAGATATCATTACTAGATTCAACATTCCTGAGTGTTTGGTCTTCGATAATGATTCCTACTTTTCATCCCTCGACATGAGTGTTTTTTCTTTAGAAAAAGGGATAAAACTAAAATATTCTGCCAACTATTACCCCCAAGGAAATGGCTTAGCAGAATCCACAAACAAAAACATGATCAATATCATCAAGAGGATAGTTTTTGAAAACCACAAGAACTGGCACAATGCAATTTTTAATGCACTCTAGGCTGATAGGGTGACTCCGAAAACCTCTGTTGGTAATTCTCCTTTCTTTCTCATCTACAGAAGAGCAACAATTCTCCCTCCTCATGTTCTGCTTCCCTCTCTGCAATTATCACAAAAATTTTAGGAAGAGGATTGTCCTCCTCTTGAAAGTCGAATTAATGCTTTGTTGAAACTAGAGGAAGTAAGAGCACAAGCAAAAGAGAGACTGGATCAACATCAAAAGATTGTGAAAGGCTAGTTTGATTCAAACTCTACTTCAGATAGAAACTTTAAGGCAGGAGATTTGGTTCTCAAGTGGGATAAACCTCACAAAGGGAAAGGGGAGCACACCAAGTTCCAGAATGTGTGGTTGGGGCCCTTCGTAATCGCTGAAAAACTAGGTCCCAACTCTTTCCGCCTATAGAATTTAGAAGGACAACCAGACACCTTCCCGGTGAATGGCCAAACTCTCAAGAGGTATTTTTCCTGATAAATTCAAGATCCACCTTTGTACATAATTTTTTTGTTTTGATTTATTTTGTTTTTTGGTTTTTGGTTCTTCTTCATTTTGTTTGCTTTCACTGTGTTCTGGTTAAAATATGCCCGTGTCACCTTTTAGTTCATGAAGGGAAATCAAAATGCCTCATTATGAAGCTACAGTCAAGGTCTGTCAGAACATCAATGCTGTAATTTCCGGAAAACACAGACTAGCTAAAAAGGTTTTTCGTTCAAAATAGGTTTCATGCTTTCACTTTATAATTATGAGAAGACACGACCATCATCAAAACTATTTACGTTGTCCCTACTTTTAAAGAAAGCAACTCAATTATGCCTTACTGTACTCGAAAATTTAGTTTCATTAGTAAACTATTTTCAGATCATAATGAGGATTATAAAGCAAAAAATTAATGACTGAAAAATAACAAGTGTTCTAAAAAAAAAAATTGGAATTTTCAGCATCACCCCGCTCTTCAAAATATCTTTAAATTTATATCAGATTGTGAATAATTTCTCGAGATTTGTGGGAATTGTTTGTAAACCCCCCGAGATATAACTTCGTCGGGGTACTGAACAGGCCTGCTGACACCAAAGCAATTTCAGGTTCAAGAAAATTATCAGGTATAAGTTTTGATATTGGTCATAAGTATCCTTCATTTTGAATTGAAATTTCTTGGACAGGGTAGAGGCGTCAAAGTGGGTTAATTTACATCCATGCCAAGGCTATGGATGCCTGCTGGCAGCAATGGCCCTGTCAACAGTATCAGAGCCATTGACTTGAACATCGTTGCTCTCATGATTAAAACTTGTCACCACATTTCATTTGAACATGAAGATATATGAAGATGGACTGTGTAATGATTGTTGAGATGCTTGATGTCCTTCAGCTGTTCTTTGATCTGTAATCATTCTAAGCAGTCCTAACATGAACCCGTCGGTGATGCAGAGATAACTGTTTCTCCCAGTAAGTCGCCATTATTAGCAACCCTACATAATTTTTTCTTTTAAAGTAACAAATGACAATTCCTGTATCTGCTTATGCCTCATCCTGTAAATATTTCTATTTGAAGGTGACTATTCGATTGTAAAGAGAATGCTTTGATTGTTCCTATTTATTTTTTTATCTTGCATTTTTCGTGCTTCGTTCATGACTGAAAGCATGAATGAAGCATTAAGACTTATAATCATATTGCAATTGTATCTAAGGCTTAGTCTTTAGAAGGGTCAATGTGCTTACAACTCTTTTAATGAATGTTGTTTTGCTTTGAATCTTATCATATATCAATGAAACAGGTTAGCTCCTTTGTATTTTTCTGTCATTTACTTATCACTGAAACTAGAATGTATGGTTCAACTTTTGACTATCCACACGTTTATGTTTCATTGTATTTTTTCCATATTAGTTTAGATTTATAAAGGAAAAACAAAAAATATTTTTTATGTGCTTTCTTTATCTGCTTCCTAGAAGCAATAATTTTTCATATTGATTTTCGTAAGTTTTGATTAAAACTTGCGGTTTGTAAATCATGTACATAAGTAAGATTTGTATATCCTTTTCTTGAATATATCTACAGTAGTTATGTATATGTACATATATATATAGTGTTTAGTAATTAGTTAGTTATTTCATTTCTTTTATTTGTTTCTTTTAGGACTTTTAGATTGGCTAATGGAGCCATTAAACCTGTCAGAATGAGTTACACCAAACATCTTGGGTTATTTAGACAACCCCGGGCCAGACTCATTCTTCCAGTTGATGGATGGTCATTTTTTCCCGCCAACAGTGCCAAAGGAACCTTAGCTAAGAATTTTGAAGAATCCAAAACAACATAATTTCCAATGAAGGGATGTAAAGAAGGCTAGGTCTCACTAGTTAAGAAGGAATTTCAACCTCCTCCCATGAGAGGACTCATGTTGACTAGACCCCCAGTGAAACAAATAGAACAAGGTCCCGAATAGGGAAGTGGAGACATAGAAGAACTACAATGCATGGTTAATAAATTATCAAACAAAATCATAGTCATGAAAATAAGTGCAGGGGAAGGAAACCAAGGCCAGAGGCACTATAAACCCTTTTTTAAAAGAAATCCATTGTTCAAAGCAATTGAAGCCCCCCTAGACAACTTAAACATCGATCTAGGAAATGTAGAATCCAACACTTTTTGTACCTATCACCAAGAGAAACACTCTGAAAAAGACTGCCCACAATGGGTGCATGCCATGAATTTAATGGCCAACTGGTTTCTAGATGAAGTTTCCTTAACCGAACAATCAAGCAACTCATCTATGAATATTGTCAATCAATAAGAAGTTGATCCATTAGAAGAAATGACCATGTTGATATGGGACCCTGACTTACCAATGCCTTCCGAAGACCTATTTGAGGTTCAAGAACCACCTGCAGAAGTCTTGGCTATGCAAACACAAAGTAGGGGTCAACCTGTCTCAAACGACCTCACTATGACCCAAAATTTGGGAGGAAAACCATCTCCTGATCACCTTAAATCACCATTTGTCCCCCAAATAAATCCTATAAACATCCATACATGAGATTCACCCAAGCTAGACTACAACATAGTAGAAGATTTGAAAATATTGAAGGCAAATATATCCGTCATGGACATGTGTAGAATCCCTCAACAAAAGGACTTTCTGTTACAAGCATTGAAGTACATAGAAAATCCTACAACAAGCATTGAAAAAGGAGAAAATATAACCCTCTTAGATCTGAGAAATAAACCAACTGTGAACTCCTACTCTGAAGATAATAAGGGAAAGTCTTTTTCCCCATCGTTCCTTTTGACATTTGAAGTCTTCAATTAAAACCTCCATAACTGTTTGGTTGACTCAAGAACATCATCTAATGTTATTCCATTTTCTATATGAAAGAAATTAAATGTAGTCCCTCTCAAAAGTGATAAACATGTGATACAACTAGACAAAACCCAGGTTAAGGTTATGGGAGAACTCAAAGATGTAATGATCAGAATGGCGACACACCTGAAATTTGTTCAAGTAATTGACATTATTGTAGTAGATATCCTAGAAGCTTATCGATTTCTACTTAGTCGAGATTGGTATGAGAATCTAAACGAATACTTTAGTACAAAATAGGCTCACATTTGACTTCCATTAAAAGAACACATGAATATGATCAAGATCGATAGCGAAAGATATCTAAAACATACTGTCACCGACCTAGAAACCCTTAACAAACCCTCATAGACATATTTCCCCGTGCTAGGAAATTATTACTGTGACTCTGATTTCAGGAATTTCTCCCCCCTCTCATCTGATTTTCATCTTACTCAAAACTATGAAATAAGTTTTCAGGAAAATTTGCCAACAACGGTGGAAGAAACCCTCTTCTGTCAGAAACTCGTGTTAAAAATCAAGGAACAGATAGGAGGAAAGGAGGAAAGTGGTATAAAAAAGGGATCTGGCGTTTTTCTCTCACAAATGTGGACCTTATACTTCAATGGATATAAATCGCAAGAAGGGTCAAGGGTAGGGTGCATCCTCATTGATCCAAAAGGAAAACAAAATTTCCTGTCTTGTAGACTAGAATTTGAATGCACAAACAACATCACCGAGTATGAAGCTCTAGTGCAAGGGATAAAGAAATCCATCAACTTAAACGTTAAAGAATTGAAGGTTTTCAGAGATTCTGAAATCATTGTTAGACAAGTAAGGAACACTATACATTACAACTCTCCCCACCTAAGGAATTACCAACAAGACGTGCACAGTCTAATAGAACGTTTTGAAGCTTTCAACATTACATTGATCCCCAAAATAAAGAACACTCTTACTGATTCTCTGGCCACCACTGCCTCAAGGCTATCACCTCTAGAAGACTACAGAGCCTCCTAATTCAATGTGGAGTTTCTCTACAAACCATCGGTGCCCAAAAATATTTCTAATTGGAAGGTCTTTGAAGGAGATGAATAGATCATAATTTTTTTGACCAATGAAGATAATTTTAAAGACTTGACCATTGACGATGAAGTATTTCAGGAGCAATTAGCAGAAACTGATCCTCATACAGATCAACTGACCGTCAAACCCATGTCTCATACGATACCGAAAGGGGTAGCAAATTTAGAAAACATTTTTGAATTAAGATAAAGATTCAAAGGGTCAACTAACACAAAGACAGGGATTTCTTGTCCCATGCAAGAAACTATAAATCTAGGAACCTCAGAAAACCCCAAGAATATAAATCTCGTCAAGACAGTATCTAAAGAGAAAAGGAAGGCCTATCTCAAACTTTTCAGGCATTATCTGAAAACTTATGACACTTGTATTATTCAACACACAATCCTGTTAAATCCCAGAGTGAAACCTTTCCAATAGAAGCTCTGGAAGTACCACCCATCTGTGGAGCCTCTCATGTGTCAGGAGTTAAAGAAACTACTAGGTGCCAAGATTATCTTCCAGGTTAGACACTCTGCATGGGTAGAAAATTTGGTTCCTGTGAGGAAAAAGTGTGGGGAGATCCACCTATGTGTAGATTTCAGAAACCTCAACAAAGCTTCAAAAACAGACAACTACCCAGTCCCACCAATGGAGAAGCTCTTGCTGACCATGTCTGGCTCTGAGATTTTCTCCCTGCTAGACGGTTTTTCAGGTTATAACCAAGTTCTAGTTTGAGAGGAAGACCGTTTGAATATTACCTTCCGAACCAAGTGGGGAACCTTCTCTTATAAATGTATGCCCTTTGGGTTAACCAATGCAGGGGCAACCTTCCAAAGGCCCATGGATGTAGCGTTTCAGGGGATAATCAACAAATGTGGTGTAGTCTATTTGGATGATGTAACTGTGTATTCAAAGAATAGAGAAGATCACATCCAACACTTAACCCTGATTTTCGAAAGGTGTAGGAAATACAGTATATCCTTAAACCCTAAGAAAACTATCTTTGGTGTCAAGGAAGGTAAATTTCTAGGTCATATTATATCTCAAGAAGGAATTTGCATAGACCCAGAAAGGATTAGGGTGATATTTTAGCTTCCATTACCCCACAACAAAAAGGCTATGTAATATTTCTTCGGGAAAATCAATTTTGTAAGAAAATTCACCCTCAATTTAGCTGAAACTATCAAACCCTTACAAAAAATGATCCACAGAGATGCTGAATTTAAGTGGGATGATGAAGGAAAAAGTGCCTTCAACAATATTAAGGCTGCAATATCTCAAGCCCCAGTATTGAAAAGCCTTGACTTTGGAAAATATTTCTTCCTCTACACTTTTGCTTCCAACCAATCGTTAGACATAGTATTGACTCAGAAGGATGATGACAACAATGAGGCCCCGATCTCCTTTATGAGTACTAATCTCCAAGGGGTCGAACTGAATTACCCTGCTATAGACAATGAGGCTTATGCACTGTACAAGGTAGTGAAACACTTCATACCTTACATCCTTAAGAACCATACCAAAGTCATAATTCCTCACCCTACAATCCAATCCCTATTCACTCAACAGGAGATGGGGGAAAGAAGAGGAAACTGGATGGTAGTAGTCCAAGAATTTGATCTAGATATTAAACCTGATAAACTGGTTAATGGACTAGGATTATACAAAATAGAAGCTGAATTCCAGGACCAAGTAAATGAAGACTTTGGATGAGAGAATGAACTAGAATTATGGTGTGGTGAGGCTTCATACATCTCCCCATGGCAAGAGTCTTGGTATGAGAAACTGACTTATCTCCCGCATCATGGGATTTGCCCAGAAAACCTAAATCCTAGGGAAAGGATATCCCTCAGGTTAAAATCAACACAATATCACCTCATCAATTCCGTGCTCTTCCGTGTTAATTATGATGGGGTAATTTTAATATGTCTTGAATGTGAAGATGCAGACAAAGTTCTGAAGGAGCTCCATGATGGTCTCACAGGTGAGCATTTCGCGGGAAGCACCACTGCTCACAAAATACTGAGAGATGGCTATTATTGGCTTTCTCTATTCAGGGATGATCACACATACACTATAAACTGTAAAACTTTCCAATTAAGCGTAGGGAGGGAAAAGAGAGAAGATGTCCCACTCCAACCCATGGCCATTACTAGGCCATTCAAGCAATGGGGGTTATATATCATAGGATAAATTACACCGAGTTCCTCAAAACAACATAGATACATACTGTCTGCCACAGAATATTTCATGAAATGGGCATAAGCCATCCCTTTAACTCATGTGAACGAAAAGGTGGTGATCCAATTCATAGAGAAACAAATGATTACCAGGTTCAGGATGCCTTTCGTCCTTGTCTTTGATAATGCAACTTACTTTTCTTCCACCTTATTAACATATTTTTCTCTAGACAAAGGAATCATAATCAGATACTCTCCAAACTATTATCCACAGGGGAACAAAGTGGAAGAATCAACCAATAAGAACCTAGTGAGGATATTAAACAAAATAGTTGCAGAAAACCAGAGGAATTGGCATAGTTCACTCCATAACGTCTTATGGGATGATAGAGTAACACCCAAGGAAGCCATAGGAAATTCCCCATACTTTCTGGTATATGGATAGAAAGCTATTCTCCCAAATGGGCTATATCTTCCATCTCTTCAGCTTTCTCAGGATTCTAGAGGACAACCCTCATCAGTTATACAACAAATAATTGATACCCTCCTCATGTTGGAAGAAGAAAGGGAGAAAGAAAAATAAAAATTCATATCTCATCAGTAGATGGTTAAAAGGTGGTTTGATAAACATAAGGCCAAAGAGAAGAATTTTGAAGTAGGATACTTAGTCCTAAAATGGGATAGAGCAAATGAGACAAAGGGAAAACATTCTAAGTTTCAGAATCTATGGCTCGAACCTTTTCAAGTAGCCGAGAAAATTGGGGTAGGCACGTATTGGTTGCAGAATCTGAGGGGGGAACCTGACGCCCTCCCAATGAATGACCAAGCCTTAAAACAATATTTCCATTCAAAAACAAATAAAAATATTGTGTGTATTTTCAAGATGTTTTGTTTTAGGTAGGTCGATTGCGGAATGCATTTTTGTTTTTGTTTCTTGCTATAATACTTCTGTTCTTTTTAAGATTGTGTTTATCAAGACAATGGTTGACCTCAATTCATGTGATATGATGAACTCTGTTCTTGACTCATTGCTCACATACAACACAAGAAGCACTGGGAGACCTACAGTTGTTTTAAAGGAGTTCTCTATCTCACCTGTGCATATGAACAACCTTGGAAAAGTGATGAAGTGTCTTCCTGGTGGTCTGGTAAAACTTTAAGGGAAAAATGGTAAGTTGGAAAGGACTACATGCACCTCAAGACAGAGCTAGCAAAAATTCACCTTGACCATCTCATTTTTGCAAATAATATGTGTCCTCCTCTCCCACTCGCTCAGGGCATTCTGCCAAAATAAAATCAACCATATCAAATGAGTTCACAGTAGGAGAGGGTATGCAGATAACACTGTTGGGGCTATGGATGCTCACTCGCAGCGGAGCAAGGTCTATGATGTCAAGGTGAATCCACTGTGGCTATGCATGTTCGCTGGTAGCGGAGCAACACCGTGACAAGTGAACGATGATAAATAAAAGGCATGGTGCCAGTGAATGGTTTACTTGACCCTTGTCAAAAGGGGCATGAGTCAGTATTACAGGAAACGAAGGTGGAATAAAGGTTGAAAACCCCACAGGCAAGCTCAGATGCACCAACGAGGGAATTTTCAAATGCAAGGTAAAAGAGGCTCTGATAAAAAACCAGTTAAGTTCTTAACCAACTTTTGCATCAACTAAGCATGAGGAGGAACACAAATTCTTCTTTCACTCAGTAAGTCACCATTTGTTGAGCAATCAACACACCCTAAAAATCCTTTATCAATATTAGTTCTTTCTGGGTACCACTTGATCTTCTGCATTGTCTGATTCGACTTCATTTTGCGAAATGTTATGTCTTTTCTTGTTCTCATGACTCTCATCATCTATTCAGGTTTGTTTGAACTTATGAAACTCCAAGACTAAAAAAGGCCTTAACACCTAAATAAAGAATCGATAGCAAAAACAATTCACCCGACGTGCTCAGATTCGACATCGAAAGGAATTCAAAGAAGGAAAGGAAACCACTCGGAAAACCACAGTCGTCGAGTGTCGATCTCCATCGACATCGAAAAAAGGAAGTTTTTGTTTGCGTCAAGTATTGCATAAAAATATCGCCGATAGTCGATTCCCATTTGACATTGGTAAAAGACGAGGGGGACATACGTTAATAAAGAGAGAAAAGATATTGTCGATGGTCGATGCCCCGATGCGCTTCATCGGTACCGGGGAAAAACTAGAAGGATCATCGCCAACATTTTGACCACGATAAAATTTATCCCCAATCGCCAATCCCCAATGCACTTTTGGCATCGTGACTTTTTCAAGGGAGTTGATCCGAAAGCACTTTGATAGGTTTTTCACCGATCACTGATCCCAGACACATTTTCGGCATCAACAAGCGAAGGTTTGTTTAGAAAGAATAACTTAAGGAAAGTCCTGAATCTGATTAATACAAGCGAATTAAGTCACTGGTCTTCGACACCACGTGTCCTTACCAGGTTAGAGGGTCTTATGGTCTAGTGCTATCCCAAGTTATCCTTGGCTCCCTAGGTATGAGTCACACCTCCGAGTAAGCATTGCAGTGTCAACAATGTACGGTAAAATTGATCGGCCTCAGAAATTTTTGCAGGAGGTTATCAATGAAAATGTTCATAGCACACACCTGATCCCTGACCCACCCATTGAGAGAGCGACATAATGGGAAATTTTAGCATTAGATAAGATCATATTTTGAGCATTTAAGGAGCTAATTAATACCCAATTCCGCACTAGTTGCTACTTCGTGCGCCAATCAAAATAGCCGTTTAAAATCACCGATAGACCACATCACCACCCATGCCTTCGCCGTCAACCCACTATGAATTTAAGTTCTATAAATTTGGTGATTTATTTATTAAAATTTCACTCATAACCCAAATTGAATGGCTGATGCGACACAATAAGATCTTCCCTGTTTAAATTCTCTTGAGCCGTTGTAAACAAAATCATTCTATGCATAAGAGAATTCTGGAGCATCCGAAGGAGCAAGACGAGTGACTCGAAGGCTGTATCAACTCCATGATTATCAAAATAACTAGGTTTTAACAAGCTTGAGAGCAACAATGCGACAACAAAATCCAACCACTAAATGATCATCGAGGGAACTGAAGCTGAAAGAACCAGAGGTAGGCAAAGGCTCTTCTCTAGGGATCGCAAAATAATTATAATACGCCTCGAGGCCATAACCTTTCATTAATATAGAAACGAAGAAGGTTTTCATCCAGCCTCTAACCTTTGGTGATACAAAGGCAAGCACAGGGTCCAAGATGAAACTACCACATTGGGGGGATATCTTTAATGGGATTAGCTGAGAAGAGTACCTAGAATATGTCTGTTGGTCACTATAATTGCTTAATTAACTCAAACAATCAAGTGCTACATGAATTGTCAACCCAGGGAAGTCTGTTTATTTCAAAGATAACCACGCACTATATATGCTCAATTCCAAAATCAACTTAGAGTTGTAGTAAAGGAAACTATATTAATCACACTTGCCTTGAATGAACTGAAGTTCTGACTTGAATTATAAGAAAGCAACCTACCTATTGCAGATCCTTAAGGATTAATCTAAAGAATCCTGGATTACATTAAAATAACAATTGCAACAGGAAAGAACAACTATTTTGCAACCAGAGAACAGGACCCTTACTCCCAAGTAGAAACTTCAACACCTTATTTCTAATTAACACACTTTCATGAAAACAGTAATGCAGAGAAGGCTAACTCTATCTAGCAGAGAACAGGGCCATCTAATTCCTTCCTTTCTAAGAAGGAACCCTTAGCCCTATTTCTGACTAGCACACTTATGAAAAAGAACTGAAATCTACAGAGAACAAGACCTTCTGATCCCTTCCTTTCTAAGCAGGAACCCTTAACCCAGTCTCTGGCTAACACACTTGCAAAAATAATTGAAATCTACAGAGAATAGGACCTTCTGATCCCTTCCTTTCTAAGTAGGAACCCTTAACCCAGTCTTTGGCTAGCACACTTGCAGAAATAAATGAAATCTACAGAGAACAGGACCTTCCGATCCCTTCCTTTCTAAGAAGGAACCTTTAACCTAGTCTCTGGCTAGCACACTTGCAGAAATAAATGAAATCTACAGAGAACATGACCTTCTGATCCCTTCCTTTCTAAGCAGGAGCCTTTAACCCAGTCTCTGGCTAGCACACTTGTAGAAACAAATGAAATCTACAGAGAACAGGACCTTCTGATCCCTTCCTTTCTAAGTAGGAACCTTTAACCCAGTCTCTGGCTAGCACACTTGCAGAAATAAATGAAATCTACAGATAACATGACCTTCTGATCCCTTCCTTTCTAAGCAGGAACCTTTAACCCAGTCTTTGGCTAGCACACTTGCAGAAATAAATGAAATTTACAGAGAACATGACCTTCTGATTCCTTCCTTTCTAAGTAGGAACCCTTAACCCAGTCTCTGGCTAGCAAACCTCATAAAATCATCACACAAGATTGCTAATGAAAGAATTATGAACTTCGTGAAACTAATGTAACATTCAATAAACTAAAGTTCTTAACAAGATAGAGTTCAGTAGTGTTTCAACAAAGCATAATTCATTAAAAGTAGTGTTTCAGCAGACAAAATTTAATCATGGCATAAACAAAAATTACACTAACACACTCTAAAACTAACAGGTGAATCTTGTGAAGAAGGTGGGCCCTCCCTTCTCACAAGATTCCCCTGAGACGAAAAAGCTAGAGAAGGATGCTCAAAACAGTTTTCTATTCATCTGTCAATGTATCATATTACAATCTGAAAATGAAGTACGTCCCTCTCTCTGAAGCTTTCTCAATACATAAAACTTGGATCCTCTCGAATGGTGATTTCCTCTTATTTAAAGAGGGAATCCCTTCGATACAGTTGATCAAAAATTACAATGTGTATCTGAGTCCTATTCTTAGTCAGATCGACTTTCTAAACCAAAATAGGATGTCCTAGTCTCGTGCAACAGAATGCTATTACAAGTATTGAATGGGATGTTGCTGTTACAGCTGAAATAACAGTTCCTTCTCGTTGTTTCTGATGCTTTTTCAGCATCGCAAATCGCGGGTTGTTTCATCCACGAGATTTGCGCTTTGTAAGGTTGTTGTTGACCGCTAATTGTGTAATGACTTCCTTTGTGTTTCAGCGTCATCGGTCTTGGATGTGTAATGGATTCCTCTGTGTTTCAGCATCTGCGACTCTGGACTGTGTAACAACTGTGTGTTTCAGCATCTGCGACTCTGGACTGTGTAACAACTCTGTGTTTCAGCGTCTGCGACTCCAGATTGTGTAACAACTTTGTGTTTCAACATATACGACCTGGATTGAGTAACAACTCTGTGTTTCAGCATTTGCGACTCTGGACTGAGTAACAACTCTGTGTTTCAGCATCTTCAGTTTGAACTGTTTCAACACTTATACATTTCTAATCAATGGTTAAGCACGAGAGTGATGTAAAATATTATGCAAAACAGATTAAACATATAGTAATGAGAGGGACGTTGTATACCTTTGGAATGACCAGATAAAGTGATAATATGAGTTTAAATATGGGTGATCAAGAGTGTAATAGTGGCAAAAAGTCTAGGCAAAAAGGTACATTGTGTGGTCCTAACATCCCCCCCAACTCAAGGTGTTGCATGTCCTCAGGCAACATCACTCTGAATCAGAGTCTGGATACCGAATCTGAGCGTGTAAATTACTCAAGCAGTAGCTCTGGGAGGTACTGTCCATTGGCGTTCTGAACCCTTGGACCTGCTGTAATCTTTGCCATGCTGTTGTTTCTGTCTTCTTAGGCAGCTTATAACTGATTTGATACCTTTCTATTGGCAACCAGAGGATAGGAAAATAAAATCGGTACCCTATCCAGTTTTCAGCACAGTGCTGAATACACTGGATGTAGTTAGGTATCCTGAAAATTGCTACCTCTAGGTTGGTAGGGTTAAAAGGATTGTGTTCTTGTCTCTTTTCAGTGGAGTGCTGCCAAAATAGGTTATTTTCCTGGAGGGAAGGAATCTCTATGGATCTGATGATGTGCTGACAGTCCTGGAGCACTCTTGATTGTAGCTGCTGAACATGTTCAGTCACCCCTGGTTTCTTTAAGAACTCATAATATTCTGTGACAAAGGTGGCTTCCTTCTGAGGTTCTGGTCTTATCCAGAGGAGGCGATTATCTTCATTGTGCTTGGCAGCCAAAAAGTCATCTTGCCAAATGATTTGATTGTGGAGAAAGGAGGTGAACGCTCGAATCTGAATGTCCCCAACAAGAGGATTGAGGTTCAGCTGCCTGTTCTCAGGAATGGCTTCGTTGTGGAAATATGCCTCATAGAGGAGATGCTGATCTCTAGCAGATGCTTCTGTGAAAGTTTTGACAAAATCTGCTGGGTGTAGTACTGCATAGGATTTGCTTTCTATAATTGATTTGATTTGAAACCATGTGAGTCGCTCCATAAGGAACAAGAAGTAGTTACAAGATGGCTTTCTTGTGGCCAATAGCTTTTGTGTCAAATCAAATACCCGGGCCATTCTACCTTTTAACTCCTTGTTCTGTTTCTTCAGGGCACGAGCTTCCTCACGTGTCTGCTCTAGAGCTTCCCAATTTGAG
>ML786332.1:329923-341141 GCA_009831015.1 Picea engelmannii | reverse complement strand
TCAAAGATAACCACGCACTATATATGCTCAATTCCAAAAGCAACTTAGAGTTGTAGTAAAGGAAACTATATTAATCACACTTGCCTTGAATGAACTGAAGTTCTGACTTGAATTATAGGAAAGCAACCTACCTATTGCATATCCTTAAGGATTAATCTAAAGAATCCTGGATTACATTAAAATAACAATTGCAACAGGAAAGAACAACTATTCTGCAACCAGAGAACATGACCCTTACTCCCAAGCAGAAACTTCAACACCTTATTTCTGATTAACACACTTTCATGAAAACAGTAATGCAGAGAAGGATAACTCTATCTAGCAGAGAACATGGCCATCTAATTCCTTCCTTTCTAAGCAAGAACCCTTAGCCCTATTTCTGACTAGCACACTTGTGAAAAAGAACTGAAATCTACAGAGAACAGGACCTTCTGATCCCTTCCTTTCTAAGCAGGAACCCTTAACCCAATATCTGGCTAACACACTTGCAGAAATAATTGAAATCTACAGAGAACATGACCTTCTGATCCCTTCCTTTCTAAGCAGGAACCCTTAACCCAGTCTCTGGCTAGCACACTTGCAGAAATAAATGAAATCTACAGAGAACAGGACCTTCTGATCCCTTCCTTTCTAAGCAGGAACCTTTAACCCAGTCTCTGGCTAGCACACTTGCAGAAATAAATGAAATCTACAGAGAACAAGACCTTATGATCCCTTCCTTTCTAAGCAAGAACCTTTAACCCAGTCTCTGGCTAGCACACTTGCAGAAACAAATGAAATCTACAGAGAACAGGACCTTTTGATCCCTTCCTTTCTAAGCAGGAACCTTTAACCCAGTCTCTGGCTAGCACACTTGCAAAAATAAATGAAATCTACAGAGAACATGACCTTCTAATCCCTTCCTCTCTAAGCAGGAACCTTTAACCCAGTCTCTGGCTAGCACACTTGCATAAATAAATGAAATTTACAGAGAACACGACCTTCTGATTCATTCCTTTCTAAGTAGAAACCCTTAACCCAGTCTCTGGCTAGCAAACCTCATAAAATCATCACACAAGATTGCTAACGAAAGAACTATGAACTTCGTGAAACTAATGTAACATTCAATAAATTAAAGTTCTTAACAAGACAGAGTTCAATAGTGTTTCAACAAAGCAGAATTCATTAAAAGTAGTGTTTCAGCAGACAAAAGTTAATCAAGGCATAAACATAAATTACACTAACACACTCTAAAACTAATGGGTGAATCTTGTGAAGAAGGTGGGCCCTCCCTTCTCACAAGATTCCCCTGAGACAAAAAAGCTAGAGAAGGATGCTCAAAATAGTTTTCTATTCATCTGTTAATGTATCATATTACAATCTAAAAATGAAGTACGTCCCTCTCTCTGAAGCTTTCTCAATACATAAAACTTGGATCCTCTCGAATGGTGATTTCCTCTTATTTAAAGAGGGAATCCCTTCAATACAATTGATCAAAAATTACAATGTGTATATGAGTCCTATTCTTAGTCAGATCGACTTTCTAAACCAGAATAGGATGTCCTAGTCTCGCGCAACAGAATGATATTACAAGTACTGAATGGGATGTTGTTGTTACGGCTGAAATAACAGTTCCTTCTCGTTGCTTCTGATGTTGTTTCAGCATCGCAAATCGCGGGCTGTTTCAGCCACGGGATTTGCGCTTTGTAAGGTTGATGTTGACCGCTGACTGTGTAATGACTTCCTTTGTGTTTCAGCGTCATCGGTCCTGGATGTGTAACAACTTCCTCTGTGTTTCAGCATCTGTGACTCTGAACTGTGTAACAACTCTGTGTTTCAGCATCTGTGACTCCGAACTGTGTAACAACTCTGTGTTTCAGCATCTGCGACTCCGTATTGTGTAAAAACTTTGTGTTTCAGCATTTGCGACCTGGACTGAGTAACAACTCTGTGTTTCATCATCTGTGACTCTGGACTGAGTAACAGCTCTGTGTTTCAGCATCTGCAGTTTGAATTGTTTCAGCACTTATACATTTCTAATCAATGGTTAAGCACGAGAGTGATGTAAAATATTATGCAAAATAGATTAAACATATAGTAATGAGAAGGGACGTTGTATACCTTTGGAATGACCAGATAAAGTGATAATATGAGTTTAAATATGGGTGATCAAGAGTGTAATAGTGGAAAAAAGTCTAGGCAAAAAGGTACATTGTGTGGTCCTAACAATGTCCCACACAGTGATCCAGACTTAAGGGTGCTCGACGACCAGGTGTTCCTGAACATCCGACGGTCGTATCTACATATGGTGGAAAGAAGAACCCCCATTTTTCCCTGCATAGAGGTTCTTAAATTTCTCATTGACCACACAGACACATAGAAGTGTCTAAAGAATAATGAAAATGGAGGGTGTGTAAGAGTTTTCCTCCTAGTAGAAGTTCAGAAATATTACAAACTGAGGGACCTAGAGGAGCAACTAAACATAGACTTCATCGTGAAGTTCTACGAACACCATGACACCAACCGAGTAATGGCCTCGTGGTGGAGGGAGGACAAGAATTTTACCAACCAGAGCACTGGCTGGTATGAGACAACTAACTTAAGGGAACCATACATCTATTTGATGGCTCTCATCTTTCGATTGTATAGAGATAAATATTGCTCCATGTTTTCAGAGGCATGGATGCCTTTGTCAAACAAAGTTGCGATCGCCAGGTGCAGCTTCAGCTAGGCAGAAATAATCTCCAAGCAACTGAGCATCTCTGTGTAGCAGGCCCAGGTGCCAAAGGAAGGGGAAAAGCACCAATGTTTTACATGGCTTCATACTTGCTCGATGTCATGTGTGCCAGAAATGTCTTCGCTGACATGAAACTGAGCTGGTATGTTGCAGAGCTCCCAGTCCATGTCTACTTTAGCGTGCTATGGGAAAACATGTATAAGAAATCCTTCTCCCTCATTTGTGATGAATTCATTGCCCAAATTTATTTTATTTTTTTAAGAAGGAATGCCCAAGGCTATCGACGATAGACAAAAAGATGATATCCAAGGTAGTCCATTGGTATTTGGATGAGTGCGCCACCTACATCAAGGTGTTCAGGGCCACCGAAGCACCACATCTCCTACTATCTCATGTTCCGGACCGGCTTGTCATAGGAGGAATATGCTATCAAACCATCTTGAAAGGCTACAATGCCACCCTGGTCAAGGACAAGAAATGGGCTTTCATACCCTATGGTTTCCATGTAGGTTTCTACTTGGTAAAGGATACCACTCAAGCCAAACAAGAAGGGATGAGTCAACTCAAGTTCAGATTCCTGCCAGGTCAATTTCACAAGCACGATCAAAAGGGCCTGGTCTTGCAACATGCTTCAAAAGTGTCATCTTGTTGGCCGTACACTCATGACAAGTTTGAAGAGGAAGTCTTCACAGAAAATGCCCAGTATTGGGATGAGGTGGTACAAAGGATGTCCGACCCAAAAATGACTAGGTTCAGGGCCATGAGCATGGATGAGCATGCGATGATAATAGAACAGCCGGCTCAAGAGACTCTCAGAGCTAGGGAAGAAATCAGAGTGATAGGGGCAATAGAGGTGAAAAATAGGGGATTATCTATGACACTGGAGGTGCAGGAAAGGGGATTGTTCATGATGGAACATACATAGACAGTAATCGATCAGCTATGGAATGACCTAGACCTTGTAGAAATGACAAGGGTCCCTGTCGACAACCCAGTTGAAAGTCGTGTAGGTCCAAGTGGCCCAGAGCTAATACAAATTGAATAAATTGTCGGGTTAGATAACCCTGAAGTTACAATGCCACATGTCAGATCACCAGGGGACATTTCAGCTCAGACAGAGATAGAAATAAAATTAGGGAGAGAAAGTGCACCAAACCACCTCCATAGCTTAATAAAAATCTATGATGATGAGGAGAGTTCAAAGGTCTCCTTGGTGACTCTGGTGCATATCACAGAGGAAAAGGAGCCCGAGAAGGCATCTTCCCCAGCTCTTGACGCTCAAATTTGAAGCCTTCTACAGAATGACCAGGAGGTCGAAAGTGTCTTAGACAATGAGCTACTTGATGTATTGGAGACCCAAGTGGATATTCTGAAGGACGAGCTAGGTTTAAGTGAACAAAAAGAAGAATTTCCACAATAGGGAATCGTCATCTCAACAGTCGATTATCAAGTAAGTACTGAGCCTACCCCTGATGCTTCAATTTCAGCTGGTACTTTACCTCCCGATGAGAAAAAAATAGAGGCTAAACCTTTAGAACACATGGAAGAGGTTCAAGAACCCATTCTTTAACAGATATAAACTATCGGGAGCCTGGGAAATATGCTTACTTGGGGAGATCAACAAATCCCCGAACCTGTGCATAAGGTTGTTGATATACAAGCCATATCCTATGACCGAAAGAGGAAATTCATCGTGAAGAGAACCACCAATAAGAGGATTCTTACTTTGGATCACTCCATCCTCATCACCACAGAAGAAAAATTGATTAGAACGGAGTATGCCAAAACATTCGAGCTTATCGACACAGAGATGGAAATCAAAGATGCCACCCTGGATAGAGTGAAAAGGGATGAAGAGGAGTTCATTGTTGTGCTGAAGGATTTGGAACATCTATGCCATTTGGTGAAATATTATATGGACTCCACATAGGCCATGATGTTCTTGAGAAGTGAATTCCAAGACGCCTACAGTAAATTCACAAATAAGCGACACCTTTTCACTGCAGGAATAACCAATTTCCAAGAAGACACTCTCATGGCACTGGCGATGTGAAAATATATGGAAATATGGTATGATAAATCACACCAAGCAGTGGAAAGAATCGATTACATCAGCTTCATTCAACAGGGCCGAGAAGCAGAAGAGCATGACATTTCGGTACTAATGGATAGAAGCATCGATCGCATAAAGAATTCAGTTGAATACTGGGTGAGAATTCCCAAGAACCTCATCAAAAAATCCAAGAGAAATGGGTCGAGTGCGAAAAATGTTGGACCAAGATCAACTGGACGATGAGAGACACCGGCCTCCCCGAATTCGACACACCTGATGACTTTGTCGACTTGCATGACATAGTCAAATTACATGTCGAACAAGACTCATTGTGGGTTGTGGAGATAGAAAATGTGGTGAACATGGTACTAGGACAAGTGAAACAGTTCATGAAACACCCAATCAAGGCTCGAACCGTGTTGCAGCAGTTAAGTGCCAGAGTAGTCAAGTATCAAGAACATGCAGTAGAGATAATGGAGATCCTTTCGGCCCCAATGGACCAACACAGAGTCCCATATGACAACACATGCAACGATATCTTCATCAAATGGTCAGAGTACGAGAAGAGTCATCCACTCAAGTGAAACATTTGATGACTCTTAGAAGACCGAGTGAGGAAAGTTCCATGGGGCGATGTTTTGTTTTACTTAGCTTTCACTTTTGATAGTTATTTTTAGTTAATAATATGTTATAAATAGGAGGATCGACTTGTTAGCACAGGTCAATGGTTTTTGCAAAGACCCTCATTTTTGGATTGTAAAGAACCATTTCAGAGCTACCTTAATTGAGAAGTCTTGTTTAGGACATGAGACAAAGTTTTTATGTTTTTCATCAAAAGCGTGTGTGATTGTATCTGAAGAAGAATTATTTCCGATTTCATCTCATGAATGGATGATGTAATGAGTAAGATCCTCTAAATCTATTGATAAGTTATCTAATTCAATATGTTTATAGTTCTTGTCTCCAATGATGAAGATTAAATCATTGTGTTAATATGTGATTGATGATTAGAGTTGAGGAAACTATTTTTCTTGCCCTCGTTTATTGCATGTATCTTTTCTTCTAATAATTGTATCTCAGGCAATAATTGGAGCACCAACAGGTTAATGTATTAGTACTAGACTTGTTGTAGGTGTAAGAATCATTGTCTACATGCTTGAGTATGAGGGTTATCCCACGCTCAAATTTCTTCAGTAGTTAAGTCCTTTCCCCTTTGTTACCCAGATGGTTTATACCAACATTTATCTTGTATCGGTCCCACCTATAAGAGAAAATACAAAAAAAAGAATGTTCGAACTGAAGGAGGTTTTTTCACAAGAATACATCATGTCAATCACTACGTAAAGCCCACCAATTAATTGGCCTGATCGCAAGATCTGACGAACCATTCCACCATTAAACACTGCATAGTCTAATTGGGCCTCGGTGATGGGTTTGGTTCCTATTGTTTAGTTAAAGGGATTTAGGAACCCTCAACAAAAGGCTGCATCCATAGCACTTGCTTGAGCACATTCTCAAGTTGATCTATTCACATAGTCGTTTGATAATATCCTCTGACGATATTGTCGTTGGTCACTCAGAGTCTCAATCGAAGAAAGGGTTCATCTTCTTCCTTCTTGGGATAGCCTATAGCGTTTGTGAGGAATATTTGGAGACTCCTGTGTCGACATCTTGTAAATGTGTTGAACCTGCACATAATAGATCTAGCTAAACAATGATACACACATTTGCATAGAGAATTGAAGAAAGAAGAAGCAGAGAAAGAATGGAAGAATTCTCATTAATTGTTATTCCACACATAAAGAGTGAATAATTTACAATAGATATAGGATACATGAGTAAATAATGAGCCATAGTGGTGGTCTATATTGATCTGGACACACACCACCAGTTACAAGAGTAAACTGCCACCTAGTCTAGTCTCTCAGGTAGTTACGGGAGTGAACTACCACTTAGTTGAGTTAACTAGTCAACTAGTCTTCAGTTAATTGTCTAAACAAAGAGTAGTGAGTTGGTGATGATCCCAATGTTACATGGTGACAAAACCAATGCAACATCTAAACTCAACTCAACTAGTCAAACTAAAGTGTCAATTGAAAGAGAATATTCTCCAGGTGGAATATTCTCCCCTAACATATAGGAGACTGGATAATGACTAATTATGACTAATAAAAAAGGAATAACCTTAGGAAAAATAAATCCTAGGTGTGTGTAAAGTAACTCCAACACCCCCCCTGAACATCACTATGGTGGAAATAAAGAATGGGTCTCGGCTACGAGGCCATGTTAGGTACCCAAATACAAAAGATACACTGAACTAAACGAGAAAAGAGGGAAAAACTCATGGGAACAAAATCCCCCCTCAAATTAGAATGCATAAAATAAAAAATGATAAGGAACAAAAGGTAGTTGCTAAGCAACCATGTCCTTCACTCCAAGAATACCTGCAAATTGTGCAAGTTTGTGCTTGTTGAAGATTTTGTTGAAGATGTAGATGTCTGCATGGGTCTGATGAAGTATATGCACCATTGAGATGTCCACACATATCCACTTTATCTTCTTGTAATGAAAAATATCCAAATAAATTTTGGATGAAATTTTGAAAACTGTGTGGTCGTTTATGGAAAAATGCTGAAAGTTTGTTGATTTTAAAACGATCATAACTTCACTTTCCGGACTCCGTTTTGGATGATTTTTTTTTGAAATTGGATATTTTCCCGAGACGAATTCAAATATCCAATTTGTTTCTTCAAATTGTTCTTAGAAAATATCAGAATGGAATCTGATTTGCACTGCTCTCTTTTTGTCTCCTGACATGCATGCATGGTGCATGCAAATGTGTCTGCATGTGACTCCTGAGATGCATGCCATATATATTGCACATGAATTTCATAAAATAAATCTTAAATGGAGTATACATCATCTTCAATTATTGGAATACTAATTTCTACAAAAACGTTTGTAGAAGACTCTTCATAATAAGAGGCTTGATATTTTGATGGCTTCTCTTTTGGCTCTATCTGTTCGACCTGCTGCATGAAATCTTCACAATATTATTTATTCCCAAATAGAACCTCCAATCTGTTCCATAATTCATTTGGATTTGATCCTTGTGATTCTTCATATACTTGATGGAAAAGTTCAGGTGAAACAGACATGCCAATACTTCCTATGGCCATATCTTGTCTATTGAGAAAGTCATTTTTCTCATCGACAGAATCAGGCTCTACTTCCATTGCCATGGTTATTTGGTACAAGCCTCTGCATCTAATATGAAGCAATTTTTTTGGCTTCCATTCCAAATAGTTATGAGGCGTGAGAAGTATTTCCGACGAATAATCCATCTTTTTGTTGTCTTCAATATTTTGTACCTGCAAAAAATGATTTGGTGTAGATTTTTCTTAATAGTCCATTAGCTTTGATACCATGTAAATGTGTTGAACCTGCACATAATAGATCTAGCTAAACAATGATACACACATTTGCAGAGAGAATTGGAGAAAGAAGAAGAAGGAGAGAAAGAATGGAAGAATTCTCATTAACCGTTATTCCACACATAAAGAGTGAGTAATTTACAATAGATATAGGATACATGAGTAAATAATGATCCATAGTGGTGGTCTAGATTGATATGGACACACACCAGTAGTTACAAGAGTAAACTTCCACCTAGTCTAGTCTCTCAGGCAATTACGAGAGTGAACTACCACCTAGCTGAGTTAACTAGTCAACTAGTCTTTAGTTAACTTTCTGAACAAAGAGTAGTGAGTTGGTGATGTCCCAATGTTGCATTGTGACAAAACCAATGCAACATCTAAACTCAACTCAACTATTCAAACTGAAGTGTCAACTGAAAGAGAATATTCTCTAGGTGGAATATTCTCCCCTAAAATATAGGAGACTGGATAATGACTAATTATGACTAATAAACAAGGAATAACCTTAGTAAAAATAAATCCTAGGTGTGTGTGAAGTAACTCCAACACATCTCGCCTCAATATCTATCCTTTGGAAATTCATGAAAAATTAAGCACAAGACAAGTACGAGTTAATATCTCCAACATTGACCAACAAAAATTATGAAGAAAGAAAAAAAAAGAAGACAAAATTAATAGAAATGTTCTTTGTGTTAGACACAATTATAATAGGGTGATGCATAACTCCACTACCCATGCCCATTTCAAATATATTTTGGTTTCTTACTATTAGCACAAAAAACCTTGGTAAATCCATAAAACATGGAAAGAATATTTAGACGAGCACATATTAGGACATAAAGTTGATGAAATGCTCCACAAGTACAAGTGGCAAGGAAAAATCACAACATGATAAGAACTTACTATGATGGAAACACATAATATATGAAGAGTACATGGGTCAAAGTTTGGTAACGAAGTAGCGGTTGTCTATATGGGAAATCATATTTCATGCATCCAGCAGGTATGGAGCACAGTCCATGAAAATCAATGATTAGCTTTATGCCATGTTTGGTTGGATGGAAGAAATCTGCCATCTAATTAAATTTTAAATCGATGACATCATTAATTTATGATACAGTGCCAAATTACTTGGGTTTGCATCCAATCAAACATTTTCTAGCTAAGATGCAACATAAAGCCATGGCTAGGGCTAGATAGAAGAAGAAGTTGAAAATTTTACTCATGTCCATTCGAAGGAATTTCCATATTGTGGTGGAAAGGAGGAATTTGATGACATGTTTCATCCAAAAATAGAGCATTGGTTCCATCCTTGACTTCCCAAAAACAATGAGTGTGGATAATATCTTTCTTTTTCCAGACATTGTTCCATATTAAGGAGCTTGAAATATTTCCTGAAAGTATGATCATGTTGTTAGAAAAATAGGACCGCGGAGCAATAAAATAAAACAAATGTGGAAACAAAAAACAAAAGATACACAATACAAGAGAGACAAAGATTTACGTGGTTCACCTAGTGTGGGATATGTCCACCAGAGAAATTATCAGGTCCTTCCTTTATTATTATCAAACAAATGAAGGGATACAACCTACAACAAAACTCGCTGTAACTTCCTCTTCTTTATCTCACAGTCTCCTCTCTCAGAATACAATACTCGCCATGATATGTAGCCGCAATACATTACCCTCATAAAAGAGGGTTTCCTTCTAGGGAAAAAAACCCTAACATAATTTCTATCGTTAGATCTGCGACCTTATAATGAACGGTCCAGATTTACAATGAAATTACAATATACTTTTACAATGAAATTTTTCCTTCGGGGGCCCGCTTGCACCCGAACCCTCCAGCCGGGGGGATAGGCCCCCTAGACCTCACAGAGGGGGTACCCCCCCTTTGCACTCCCCCACGTATAAGAGTGTACATACTTCTGGGGTGTAAAGTCTTCATGGGGTATAAACACGACTGAAAAACACAAGACCTCTGAGTCAGGAAGATAATCAGGCTCCACAACCAACAATCTCCCACTTGGAGACTGATCTCAACAACTCCACCACTGCTGTTTATGCTACACTTTGAACCTTCTTGGATTTGGAAAATTTCTCATCTTCATCTTCATTCTTGAAGACCAACTGAAACTGAGAAGGAACTCAGTTTCTCTCTGGTTACTCCCTTTGTTAACATATCTACAGGATTCTGGCTAGTGTGTATCTTTTCCAAATTCAAATTTCCATCTTCCAAGGTGGATCGTATGAAGTGGTACCTCAACTATATATGCTTAGTCCTCAAATGGAAATATAAGTTCTTTGCAAGATGAATAACACTCTCACTATCATAGTACAACCTTCTATTCTCTTGCTTCTTTCCCAATTCCTCCATAAACCTCCGTAACCAAATCATCTCTTTACTAGCCTTTGTAGCAGAAACATACTCTGCCTCTGCTGTTGAAAGTGAAACAACCTTTTGCAGTTTCAAAATCCAACTTACTTCTGTTCCACCTATAGTAAACACATACCCTGTGGTACTCCTCCTGCTATCTTTATCACCTGCCATATCTGAATCAACATATCCTTGTAGAACAATTTTTGAACCTCCAAAACATAATGCATGATTAGCAGTACCTCTCAAGTATCTGAGAATCCACTTTACTGGCTCCCAATGTTCTTTACCTAGATTGTTCATATATCTGCTCACAACTCCCACTGCATGTGCAATATCTGGTCTTGTGCAAACCATTGCATACATCAAGCTACCAACTGCTGATGAATATGGGACTCTAGACATGTATTCTATCTCCTCCTATGTCTTGGGACACATTTCCTTAGTTAATTTGAAATGGCTGGCCAAAGGTGTACTCACTTGTTTCACATCCTGCATTCTAAACCTCTCCAACACCTTCTCTGTGTACTCACCCTGAGACAATGTCAGTTTGCAATTTTTCCTGTCTCTTGTTATTCTCATACCAAGGATTTTCTTTGCAGCACCCAAATCCTTCATTGCAAATGAATTGGATA